>JAKSZP010011903.1:0-220624 GCA_022478985.1 Massospora cicadina
TTAAACTGGTTGATCACACCGTAACCTTCAAGGCCCCCGCGGAGCTCATCTGTGAGGATATCATGGTGCATGGTACTCTGGAGTCAATCAGATACGATGAATAGGTCATTTGCCTCATTCCATCATGTGCACACCATGCGGATGGTGTGGTCTTTGTTGTTAATTTTTATGGAGAATACAACTTTCGCTACTTCCACCGCTTCCTCTGTGGACATGAACCCAACGTCTACCCATCCTCTATGTAAATCTTTATAATTTACTGAGATGGTGTTTGGGAAAGTCACAGAGAAGGCCTCCCCCATTTTTTCCCATGATTCAAGGGAAGTATCACTGACCATTTTTCTAAGGCCATACTCAAGGGAGGACAGGGGTTGGGAGTGCTCTATTTTGGTATATGCGCCCATTTTTTGCATAAATTGCAAAACTCCAGGTGCGGTGCTTTGCTCACCCTTTTTGTTGGGAGGGTGTGTCAACATTCTGCCAGGGCATTTTTCCCTGGTGGGTTGGAAGGGCTTCGGGTCTTTTGTGCTGGCCACTTTCGCCAAACTGGTGTTGTTGCAGACAAATTTGCTCATATTTCCTGGTTGATTGTCAATTTCAGATAGATTGCGTAGAATTGTGTTACTAAAAGTGACAGTAACGGGAAAGAAAAAGCTCCTCCTGAGTGTTAATTTATCTGGGTGATATTAATGTATTTTCAAAAAAATTTAATGATAATCTCCATCACAGAAGAAGTTTTCTGTCGCTGTGCTCTTGCAGATCTTTAAATAAGAGATAAGTGAACCTTTTACAGAGATCAGCTGGAGAATATGGGTTTTGTTATTGATAAGCATGGCTTGCGGCCCCATCTGGTAAAGGTTGATGCAATTGAACATATGGCGCAACCAAGTAACAAGCGCGACGTCCAAGTGTTGCTAAAAAAATGACTGACTATTACCACAAATTTTTCAAAAATTTTATTATAATAGGTGAACTTCTATTTCACCTGCTTAAACCTGGGGTACTTTTAAGTGACCAGAAGCTGTCAGCTGGCCTTTTATAAACTCAGGATTTACCTGACCCAAGCTCCCCTGTCAATGTATACTATCTTTAATAAACCAATTTCTAAATAAACTGAATCTTTCCTCACCTCTGTTAGGACAGTGTTATCACAATTTGATTCCAATGGAATTGAACACCCTGTGGCTTACTGAAGCCAGATGTTGGATGTCCATGAATGGAATTATATGGTAACTGAGAAAGAGTATCTGGCGGTCATCTACATCTGTAACAATTCTAGGTTTACTTTCACAGAGCACACTTCACCATAGTAAAGGATCTTGACTCCCTTTGCTGGTTACAAAAATATGAAAGATCCTGAAGGATGATTAGCCTGCAGGGCCTTAAATGCAGTTTACAAGTAAAATTCAGCATCATCCTGGATTAAAGCATTAGAACGCCAATGGGTTATCTTGATTGTTCACTGTAGCCTTAGTGGTTGATGCAGACAGTAAATTTGGTAAAATTCTAAATCAACAATATGACCACATTTTGGCGGAAGTTCAGTGTTTCTTAGAAAATTTAAGGGAGAACATCTTTGTCAAAAATGGTAAACTTTATAAAATTATCAAAAATCAGAAAATTTGGATACCATGACCTATGGAGCGGACTAATATAATTCTCAGGACTACAAGGCGATGGGGCATGGGTTTCAAAAAAGAAAATAGAGTTATTAAAGCAACATCGCTATAAGTGATCTATAAATTTTGACGTTCATGAGGCCCTAAGCTGTTGTAAGGAATGCTAAGTGGATGGCCCTTACCATAATCCACTTTTTATCAGTTAGTTAAACGAAACTTGGCCTGGTATACTGTTTATTTTGATGCTTTGGGGCCGCTGGCCTCCAGTTCTAGCCAGTTTAAGTATAAAATTGTGTCCATATTACCTTACCAAATGGGTAGAGGATAAAGCAATCAGGGACTTATGGGCCACAACTATGGTGAAGTTTATCCTATAAGATATTATTTATCACCACATATGCCCCCAGTTCCTTTTGATAGATAATGGGACTAGTTGCATGTCCCAGATGATCTCTAGACTCAATGATTTGAGGGTATATGTGGGGTATTGTCTACCCATATCACCCTGAGACCAACAGCACTGTGGAATGTGCAAACAGTACGCTTGTTGGTATTTTAAAAAGATCATTACTGAAAAAGCATCTATCTGAAATCTTTTTTGCCTTCCGCCTTTTTAACTTATAATCTCACATATCAATCAGCCACTGGGCACACCCCTTTCGCCATGCTTTATGGGAAGCAACAGGCGCTTTCTCATATTTGCATTGTTGGTTTAATCAGACAATGTATCTCTTGTGAAATACTTTTAAGTGCTGACTCGTAAAATTAATTCAAATTTAAGATGCATCCTATTATAATGTGCTGATTCATAAGATAAGGTCTAAAGAGCGTAATAACAGAGACCAGTGTCCTTTATTCACCTTCGCTGTAGGCAATAAGGTATTAGATTATGATAATTATGGGTTCAGATGGACTAGCTGACTGGAGCACATTTGGAAAGGGCCTTTTGAGATCATCAAGAGACCACTATGGATGCTTACATTCTGAAGAATCCTGTTAAAGTTCACCTTACTAACTTCATTCATGCCTAGCTTCTGAATGATTATCACCAGCGGTCAGGTCTATCACCACCTAGCTCTCAATGATTTTGTGGACCCATACTTATATTTTTATAATTTTTGTTCAAGTGGGTGAAATAATATAATTGGTTTGACCAACCATCAGTTATATTATTATGTACTTAATTTAAATATAAATAATAATTAAAGAGCGTTCAGTCGATGGTATAATTTATCTTGACACGCAAGCCTTGACCATAAAGGTAATTGATAAAGTTGTATTGAATTACTGTTAGCATATCTGACAAGGCTGTGGTTTATTAGATAAAATGCTGGCAGATTAAAACCTCAAAGCTCCTTACAATACTCTCATTTCCTAAAAATATTAATCCATGAAGCCCATGGCTTTAGTTATATAACATTCTTTACAATTCGTTATATAATATATTCTATCTTGCCCTGCGCTAGCGTAAAGTAATCAGTTATAGGGATAGTATATTAGGGCCATTTTCCAGAATCTTGATTGTTGTAAGTTCCGTTATAATTATGAAAACCCGCCAAGCTCTAAGAAAATAGTTTTCTAATTAAATTAAGTTATTATCCCTTATTTTCCCCATTCTTAAGTGCTTATTGGCATCCTAGGATTGCGCCAATAAAAACTAGGGAGATGAGAAGAGCATATCTGGGGAGGATTGTCATCTGTAGAGGGATCTTTTCCTGAGAATAGCTACCCTGAGCTAATGACCAAGAAACTTTTGATTGAGTCCCTGAGCCACTGATAGTATTTGATACTACAGTGTGCTCTTTATATATTACTAATAAAGACCCTATATAAGTAATAAGGTTGTTATAGTACATTTTGTCAAGTTAGTGTCCTCAAACCGTAGCCTGTACTTTTGTATATCTATGACCTGTGCACTTGAGAACTCCGACCTTTGCACCAATACCTGCGCCTATCAGTATTTCTATATTTTGGGTAAAGCCTTAACTTTAGCTTTCTAAATATTATTATTTCTATATTTTGACTTATATTTAATATTAATTTATTAATCAACGCTTTATCAGACCTAAAACTAAAATCATTACTTTAGATTACAAAACACTGAGTAATTACATCATAAATAATGAATTCCTGATCAAACAAAACTGGAAACGCCTTCTCATCGCTCCACCAACTAATAGGACTAATTTGACACCCCAATCCATTTATTATATCTATTGTAGTAACATACAATGGCGAGACCTTGTTCTAGAATTGCCTCACCCAGTATGCTGCTTTAAACTAACCATTAAGTGCCCTTGTCTACTGGCAGCCCAATATCAGACTAGAATTCGTTAACTTAGTCTACTTCCAGCTCTTAACAATGGTGATATCTCTTTTTGCTAATTTTTTAATTCCCTGAGACCTTTTATATTACCACTCATTTTCAAAATAAATATCTTTTCATATAATTATGTATGTTTTCAAATTGTCTGTTCTCTTGATACTGCTGAACCTTGATTTAGGTTCAATCCTGTTATATTAAGTCAATTTTTGACCACCGCCTTAGCAACATGTTTATTTCACTAAGAGGAGCCAAAGAGCTAGTTGACTTAGTGACAAGATCTCAAACAAGAAGATCTCTGACAATACCAAGATTAATAATCTTGTGATCTTTGAAGTACTGGCTAACAATAATAACAACTTGAAATTTGAGAGACTCATTAAACAAATTACTTATATTAGCAATTAGGAACCCTTCAGGACTTTGGACTCAAGGAGAAACCTGTAATTTCTTTGGTAGAAAGTTGAAATTGGAGACTCTATTGCCCAAATAATAACGCCAAGAGGTGAGAACCCTTTTAGTTGCGTTTGAAGAAATTTTACCAAAGGCCTAGGTGACTATGAGAGAAATGAATGGGGTATTAATTGCGTTAGAACTAAAAGCCACACCCTTAAAAAGCAGAGCTTCGCAGGTTTTTGTTGTTTATTTAAGTTAAGCTGCCCAGGGGACAGACATTACTGACTTCTCAAAGAGTAAAATAAAACCCCTTATGAACAGACTAAAACACCCAAATTAAGAATTACAAAATGAAAAAAAACTAAAATTACACCCACCAGGTGGAAAATTAAAAAACGCTTATCTGACTATAGCATAAGGGGATAGGTTTTTGGAGGATCAACCTCTTCAGCATCTTCCTCAACTCAGAAAAAGGCATGGGCCAAGACAGATCTTCTAAAAATCAAAAAGTTTGAAACGCTTAAGTGTATTTTAAGCAAAAAAAGGTATAAAAAGCTGGGCTACTCAAGCCATCTATAAGCCATTAAGCATTTCCCATGTTGTTAATCCATATAAAATGATGGTCATCTTGTAGATATTAATTAACAATTTTTGAACTCTGTTAATAGGAAAGACATGTATCCCCTCTATAGGATTGATCCCCTGTTTGTGGCTAATGTCTTGATCAATATATCTCATCAAGGGATCTTGATAATGGCTACAGGCAAATAGACTTATCCCCTGAGGACCATGAGAAGTGTGACCCTATCTACAGGTGAAGACTTTTTTGAACCTAGTAAGATTCTATAAGGGTTATATAGTTCTCCTGCCACTTATTAAAGAGCCACGGAGGACATATTAGTATATAAGAGGTCATGGCTATTTTAACCTTGATGGCATAGCTGTTTATATTAACATGCATTACTCATATAAAGCATCTTCAAGAAGTTTTCAACATAGTCATAATTTGGTTTAGGAAGTTAAGACCTTCAAAATTTTACTTCCATAACTAATTAGAATCTCTGGTAATAATTTAGAATAAAATGCCAATTACCAAAAGATAAAAAATTAATGTCATATCATGGATGCCTCTGTTTATATCACTTTATAATGTACAAGTTTTTTGGAAATTGGTTGGATACTAATGATAATTCATCTCCCACATTGCTTATGTAACTGAACTCTTTGAAACACTTTAAAAAGAACTAGATTTCTACTGGGGTGCTGAGCAATAACAATATTTTGTTTTCTTAAAAATTTCTCTTTTTTAGCACTAGTGGTGCCCAACCTAAAAAGGGGAGCCACAACGCATCTTTTTTTGCAATTGAGACAAATATAGAGATTATCATAAATAAAGAAAATCCCCATTATAGCCCCTAAGTTATCAGCCTAGGAAGCCATATCAGACGGCGAGGAAGCTTTGAAGAAACTTTTGTCCAGCGCCCACTTTAGCTGGTGGACCATGGTGGACATCATCAGGGTGGAAGCATCAGTGACATGGGGCATAAGGAGGTATAATTGTAGGTTTTCTTCGTTTATGAGGCCAGAGGTGTCCATCACCTCAACGTATTGAGCAAGTTGATGCTCAGCTAGAGTGATGGGAGCTGGCACACAAGTGAAAGACTTAGTGCGCTGTTGGGTTTAAGGATAACTGGGGTCAAAAAGAGAAGTCTTTGCCTTGTTAATGCAAGTGAAGCTTACACCAAAAGCAAGCTCATCAGTAGCATATTTTGCATCTTCAACAAAATTGGAGGGAAATTTTGGGATAGGAATACCCTCAACTAGGGGTTCCAGCACCCCATGGAGATGCTACCAGAGGAGGATGTTAGCAGGGGCAGCTGAAGCTTCTACTGCCATTTTAATTATATTTTCATAATTTGGGAAGCCGTTTTTAGAGCACAAATGGCGGAAGTGCAAATCAGGAGGATTATTAAAAAAACTTCTCCAATGCGAAATCTGGCTTTACATTAAACCTCCAGTGGCTTTCATCAATCCAATTGAGATACTCAAATGGATTAAGCTTGGCCAGTGCTGGGCCAGACACAGGAGTTAAGCAGTGGCGGAACCTAATTGCTGTGAACAGTCAACCATGGCAGCTCAGCCAAAACTGCTTCAGTCATTGACTCAGGATTCTGTAACCTGGTCAAAAAAGATAAAGATTTTTAAAATTTTAAACTTTTTATTGGCTGTTGCTTTTGAAGCAGTGCCAGATTTCCCTGAGGTTTGGGGTGGGAGGGTTATGCCCCAATTGAAGAATTTGAGCATGGCTATAGCTGGGATGACGCCATAAGGAGGGGTGGCAGAAGCGGTGGAGTTGGAAACTGCAGAGCACTTTCACTTCAAATGATCCAATTTAAAGCATAGGGGCATATTGTGTGGCCGTTCTCAACCTGCACCAGAAAGGGGCGATCTAGGGCAAATCTGATTGCTGTATGAGGAGAATTGCTAGATGAAAATCACAATGGAAAGGGTGGATCGTTGCAAAAGCTCAAGACTCTGCCAAATGATCTGCCCCATTGGGCACCACAAATTATAACATGGGGTCTTCGCCATAAACAGCCAAATTCTCTGTGAGTTTGTGGTGGAGGCGCTCAGGGGAGAGATGGGAAGGAGCCTGGAAAACTGGACCACCAAAGTAACCTCATCTAGGATCCAGGTGCAAACTTTGAGAAGCATACTTTTTTTAAAAATTAATGGCAGCTTTGCTGCTGCCATTGCATCAGCTTCAGAGCAGAAGCTGAGGTCGAAATACCCCTTAAAGGGGTGGAAATCAATAAATCTGGCAGGTTTAAAAACTGCAGTGGCCATCAAATGATGGCTGTGCTTGCATATGGGAAGAATTTCCCATATATGACCCAAAGGCCAAAATGAAAATTACTCTGGGGAGCACCAATGGGCTCCTGAGCACCTCTTGGGTGGTTGTGAGGTGGTGGGCCAAGCCCCAAGGGGGGACATAACGCCTGGTAGCATTAGGGGGCTAGCAGAGCCAGCTCATGTGCACTTTGGTGATGGTCAAAAAACACCAGAGGGTGGCACACCACCACCCCACACTGAGGCGGCAGGCATTGACTGCATTGACATTGGTAAGTTTGGCTCAATCAATTGGCTATTTTCTGTTTTTTTTCTTAAAAATTTTATATTTGGCTTCAATTTGGGATATTGAAGCAAAAGAGAATGATTTCTAAAAATTTCTCTTTCTTACACACCTGTTCTTGTCAATCCAAATTTTGACAAGCCCTTTACTAATAATGGATGCTAGAAATATTTCTGATATGGAAATCTTGTCCTAACTTCATTAATCTTGTGGAACACTAATAGCCTAATATAGCAAAACCCTATCAGAGAATGAATAGATATTTTGTCACTGAGTAGATTGTTTAGCTGTTTTGCTTACTATTGAGCAATTGCAACCTTATTTATATGGAACTTATATTTACCATAATAACAGACCATGTTTTTAATGGCTTTGACATAGGAAAGATCCTTATTGGAGTTCATTACATTGGGATCTCAAATTTTAAAAAGATTTTTAATTATCCATAAAGCTTGCCACATACATCATTATGCCAATTGCCTTTCTCAGCTACCCATTCTAGCTCTAAATGGCCCTGAAGAAGATCTCCAATAAGCGCTTATTGCATGCCCTGAATATGAAATAATGATCTAATTTCAGTAAAAAAGAGTAATAATAGAAGTCTAAAAACACAAGATACATAATGGATATCTGTTTAAACTTGTATCACCAGACTAACTGCCCTACATCTGTAATCTTAAACAGGCTGACACTATTTTAAAAATAGCATCTACATTAGGACATGTAGGTGTGAGTAAGAATTATTAATGGCTGAAAATATAATGTTACTGTAAAAGGATGCTTCCATTAATTTATAATGTGCTTAGATTCTGTTTAGTATGTAAGAGTAAAAATGATCTAACTAAACATCCTCACCAACAATTGTTCCACTACAGGTCCTTTGACACCTTTAGTATTTATGCCGTATTACCTCTCCTTTTTGTTTAAAATGATCATAATTTTATTCTAGTAGTCATTGATCTCCTTACTAGATGGGTAGAAGCAATATCACTATCCTCTGCTTCAGCTAGAGCCACGTCTTTTTTCCTATCCCAAAATGTTAAACAAGCATGGTTGTCCCATAAAATGATGCTTTCTGATAGGGGTCAATTTTCCAGTCCATCATAGTCCAAGAATTAACCTCTTTAAAGGGGTCTACTCAAGTATTCACAACTCCTTTAATCCTACATCCAATGTATGATAGAATGAGTTGATGTCACTTTAATTTTATTTTTCATAAAATGGCTACCACTGATCCTCTTTATTGACCTCAACTGTTGTTAAGTGCTACCTTAGCTGACTGCATCAACCATTATTGGTCAATAACTTGTCCCTTTTTAAGCAGTATATGTAAAAATCCTAATTACCTTCTGAAGTGCAAATAATTTGGATAAGGAAACTCCAGAGTCTGTTGAATTTAATATTTAGACAATTGTTCCTAAAATTATATGACCTCAAGACTTATCTGCTGAATATTTATGAATTACTACAGCTTAAAGCTTATCAATTGAACAAAAAACATGTCTCAATATAAATAATATTTTCAGGTGATTTAGTTTTTTCCATCACACTGACCAGATGGAAACATTAACATGTTGGCTGTCAATAGGTCTAGTATTAAAAGTAATCTATAAGATGGAATGCTTTTCCATTGTCTATATACACAGGGTACTATAGAGAACTCAGTCCACAGAAGATACTTTTGACCTTCTGCCCTCCTATGACAAAATCTTAAGGGCATTGTTAGGATTTGGGGTTCCAACAATAAAAGAAGCAAGGCGAGAATAAACAAACTTCAATTCTAAGTCCAACCAAATTAATCCTTAATATAATTTCTTATTAAGGTAAATCTACATTAAAAGATCTTGTTGTAAGAACTAAAAATAATTGATTTGACTTCAAGTTACAACACAATACTTTGATATCTCAAAATTGAAAGAAAGCTTGCTTTGAACCAAAGGATTTCTATCTGTAAACAGCTTTTTAGTATAAAATTATCTCTTTATAAAGAAAGGATACTTCTTATTTTATAATAATAGATTTTTTACAAAGTGTGCATTAAAACTAAGGGCGTTATTTCTTTGGTATAATATTTTTATGCTGCAAGTATTATTTTTTATTTAAAGGATTTATCCCTTAAAAATTGTTTAATATATATAACAAATTTTTGTACACTAGTACTATTTTTATGACAAATTAAATGTTTTTTCATACTTGTATCAACAGTTAGTACTTTTTAGCTTAACGTAATCAATATAGCTTATAGAGTACTTTTATTATGTCTAATAATGGGGTTTAAACCCATTAACTCGATACATTATGGAAATTACTAATCATTTTTAAGTGTCAAAAAGATAAATTGAAAATAAAGAATTAAAGAACATGAAATACTTACAAAAAAGATTACAATTAGGTATTTACAAATTTATTATAAGCTTTTTTATTATCTTAGAAAGTAAGTTAAAACAATTCCTTTATAAGAATCAAAGCATAAGGAATTGATTACTGAATATAATCACACCCTGTAGTAAGAAGTTAATTAAGATTTTTAGAATATGAGTTTGATCCTGGTAGATTAAATTTTGGTAGGGGACGATTTATAACTATGTTGACATCGCACACCAATGCCCCAAACTAAGATAGCAAATACTAATACAGTTGATGGAGTTCCTGAAATATCATAACGCTTTGTGTGGAGGTTTAGTGAAAATCATAATCCTTTCCCATTGATTTTAGTTTTTCTTTTAGTACCATTAACTGGTGAGGCATCATTCTCAAGTCAACTCACATTAAATAATTATAATATTAATAAAAAAGATTTTCTATCATATCAAAACACTGATAAAATATTTAGAGCACGTCAGAAAACAGAGGGAAATGTAAGCCTTAGGGAACACACTTGTGGTTAGTTTAGGGATAATTTCCATTTTGAACCAAGAAGGAAGAAGCCAGCGGCTTTCCCTCTTGTCACCCTAGGAGATTTAGCCCATGTGGTAGATGAGAGGTGATTAATGGTATAGCCTATAAGAATAGCGCCTCCTCCTCCTCCTCTGCTCACCACCCCAGAGTTGGTGAGTAAAATTTAGGAGGTGTTTCAGGAAAGTGGCGGTGGTTAGAAGCCATCACCAGCAGAAGGTAAGCTGTAATTGTTAACAAGAGGTGCCCTCCACCAGTTCAAGTTCCACTGGCAGAAAGAAATCAGTGACTGGAAAAGTTATATTTATTGAGTTATTCTCAGACTCAAAAATCCACATCCACTCTTACCTGCTATTGATACTATCAAATGAGCCCATCCTCAACAGGTGTGGGCGTGGAAAATTCCTTCCCTACTCAATGAAACCAGTCATATGTGGCTTGGCCATAGCACAAGCTACTGTCCGCTGGAGGATTTGGCGCGCTCATGTCAAGTAGAATGTTGCAGAATGAGTGTCAGGCAAACAGCAAGTTTTTTTAGACCGGTCTGCCAGTTTAAGTGCTGAAGCATCCAAATGGCAAACCTGAATGCCAGTGGCACTGCTGCTGGTATGACGGTTATGGATCCAGGAAGGAGTTCCATCATAGAGTACCCATGAGCCATAATCGTGTATAGGCACCTAGCAAAGTACCAGGTGAACATGGCCATAAACCCTGAGGGTTGTTGGAATATAGGCGGAAAGGGCGATTTAGTTTTAACATATAAACTGAAATTGGGGTAAAGGGTTTTATTGGAAAGATAAGTGAAGAAAATTTGCCAATAATTTTCTCAGTACAATGCCACTGATTAAATAGTGTTTGATTGGTAGTGGGTCAAAGCAGGGATTGGGTCCCTCAAATTTGACCTAACCTGGCGAATTTTTTGGGGAGGGGGTGGATAGTTTTGTTTGGATTCCAACATCAAAGCATTTGGCGGCAGGCCAAGTCACTATCAGTTTGTCCGTGAACGCCTGGACTGATGCTTGACTGTTTTTACATTGGTTGGCGGGATGGCATCTGGCCTGACAGGCA
Source organism: Massospora cicadina (assembly GCA_022478985.1). Classification (NCBI taxonomy): domain Eukaryota; kingdom Fungi; phylum Entomophthoromycota; class Entomophthoromycetes; order Entomophthorales; family Entomophthoraceae; genus Massospora; species Massospora cicadina. Next base: position 11,435 of record JAKSZP010011903.1, read on the forward strand.
ACGATTTTCCCCAGGGCCACCCCACATAGGGACGGTCCCAAATGGTTGGAAACAGGTTCAGGATGACCAACCTACCCATGCCTGGTCTCTGGGGCATTTGTTCAGCCAAATGAGTTGTGTCAGACACAACTCCAGATTCTTGAACTAAGGTTCTGAATTATCAGCAACAATCCCTGACAATTTGAAGGGAATTTGGAAATGGCAATAATATCACTTGATGGCACAATGTCATCCACGATTCTAAACAATAATTCTCTTATTGTCTCTTTCTGAATATTGGTTTTCTGATCCTCAGGCTTTATTCTTATTTATTTTGTACATTTCATCTTCAATTCAATAATTTTGGCGCAGATTTCTTCAATTTGGCAGACAAGTTTGGCGGAGGTAAGTGCGGGGACCAGGGGAAGAATCTTCAGAGGGAGCACTATAACCCAGAGCTCGTCTACTACATGGGCGAGGTTGCCCTGGGTGACAAGGGGTACAGCCACCCTCTTTGGACCCTTCTTGTTTGGGAATGGGAAAATCGCCCTATCTACGCAAAGGGGACGTTCCCCTGAACTTACAATGAGTATCTTTTCTAAACAATTTAAAATTTTTTTTGACCATGCAGGCCAGATCTGAGTTGGGATTGGCAATTATTAGAGTATCAATCTGGAATGACCAAATTGTGAAATACTCCTAACATTAGTGCACTTAGTAACAGTTCCTCAATCAATGAAAATATAGGGCGACAGTCCTCAACAAATACCACTGTCACTCCATTTTTCCCTTTCCCATTTTAGATTTTAATATAAATGTATGAACCCAAATTTATTTGTGAGTTTAAGAAGTCTGCCAGACATTTGGTTGGCTATAGCTCTCAATTTTAGAATGTTCTGTCTGGTACTCACAGTTGCTAGCTTTCTGTTGCATCCCACAATATGGATGGCTCTACCAGAGGTATTCTGACTGGTGTTTTGGGTGGTAACTCATCCAGAGTTCCGGGACAGTCTAATTATTATCTGCACGCTCCATGACAGGAATGCTTATCACGTTATTATCACAACCTAGAGTAAAAAGATGAAAAAGGAACAATGCAATATTAAATAGCTGTATAATATTTAATTTTAAATTATAAATTTTATTTGAGGTAAGCCAACCAGGGGACGGACATTACCAATACAAAATAACAACCAAAAAACACAAACCAAACGCCCTAAATGAGTAGCGAGACAAGGGTGGTTAGCCGAGTGGGTAAAACTGATTCCACCCCTAGTGCAGGTTTTGAGTTTGAAACCTGTATTGGCTAGAAAACATTCTTGGTGTGGTATATTTGTCCCAAAGTTGATCCACCTCAAATAATTTTAAATGAGTGGCGAGACACCAAAACAAAAAGGAAAATTAACCTACCATTTGTAGCAGTCATGAACTGCTTATCCCACCATGGCGGAGGGAGAGGGGAGGGGGATCAGGCGGATTATCAATTTCATCTTCATGATTGAAGAGGCGGATCAAAGCTGAGAGCAAGGGGGTTGGGGCATCCACGGGATGTGGGTTAAGGAAAAATGGATAACTGTTAAGTTCTTTGGTAACAATCTGAGCCTGGAGCATAGCCACCAGGAATTTTGCAACATGTTGTTCAGCTTGTATGCATGCATTGGGAAGCTGGGAAAATTTTATGATATTGGCTCTGGTGATACATGTGGTGGGGGAATATTCTGCCAGTGAAACAACTTGCTTGATAGAAGAGGTGGCAGTTTCCCTTAATCATTCAATTTCCACTTTTGCAACCTCAGGGAAATTGGCAGGGAAATCAATTAAATGTAGCCCTTCATTAAATTCAGTTATAGAGAGTGCCACGGCTTTTTAGATATGGCGGCTGGAGAGGCCACTGCAGCCTCGGCAAGTTGATGGTCACTCAATAATGTGGTAGCGGTGGGTTTGGGGACATATTTCTTGGGTGGGAATGGGGCATCGAAAATGAAGTTAGATACAGTTACAAAATAATTGGAAAGTTGGGATGTGGGATAATTTCCTCAGATTCAGTTATTTCATCCAATATTTCCCAGGAAATTTGGTTGAGCATGATTGATTAATAGGGACGTGGTTTTGGTTGGGTAAGTTTTGGGGCGTAAAATTGGTTGGATTGAATTTGGGTCCAAACCTGCTCCTGATTGGGTATATTGTGAGAAATTTTTGCCAGCTTGGGCTTTGGTTGCAAAGGTTTTATGATTTTTGAGCGTTCAGCTGGAGGTGGTGGGGGCAGCCAAAATCCCCACTCAAACGCTGTTTGTGCGGCCTCATGTGTGGCTTGGCAGATTTCGCATTTTTTGAATTGTAGCTACAGTTTTTTTTGGAATGATCCAACTCATGGTAGAGGGGCCAAACGGTGTGGACGTTGTCAATATGAGCCCAAAAGAAGTGATCTGATGCAGATGGGATATGGGCACGTGGTGGGATGTGCTGGGCTATATTTGGATGGTAAGGATTAATGGTGGCCATTGCCCGTGGAGCCTCTAACTGCTCAGCTCCACTTGGGACCAGGAAGTGGAGGATGGGGTTTGTACCATATTTGGACAGCCCCATAATCAATTCTTCATAGAGTGTTTGAGGGGGAAGGTGCGAAGGAAGGTTTGCAAAGGTCACCACCATTGTGGTGTCACTGGGGAGGTGTGTACGGATTGTGGTAATAGGTGTGTTTTTATATATAAAGGGCATAGTTGCTGCAGCAGCTGCGTCCTCTTCAGTGGGAAAACCAATATCAAAATAGCCCTTATAAAGGAGGAAGTCAATAAATCCAGCTGGTGAAAACGTGGTCATGGACAGCTCAATTATTGCTTTGTATGCATATGTGAAGAGACACCTTTATTCAACTTGGAGGCAAAAGCGAATATTGGATTGGGGTAGGGCAAGTGGGTGGGCCAGGTGGGTGGACTCACGCTAAGTGTAATAATAAGTCCCTCAGAGGGACAAATCGTCCTGATTCATTAGGTGGGTTGGATGAGCCCGTTCATATGCATTTGCCTGTTGGGAAGAAAATGCTAGCAGGTGGAGCGCCGCTGCCCCACGCTGAGGGCAGCAGGTGGCGGATCCACTGACATAAATGGAAAACTGATACAGCATAGGTGGCGATGGAAAATTTATGGATGCTTTTAATAAATTCGCTCAAAAGTGATGTTGAGCAGAAAGAAAAGCTTGACTGTATAATATTGATATATTGTTATGCTTACAATTATAATAATTTCTACTCTGCAGCATATATATAAGATGTTGTTTTTAAAAAACATATACAGTATTAGTTGCTTTTCTAAATTCATAGACTAAAAACTTATTGATATGCTTACCTTGCTTTGTATTTTAAGTTCTCAAATTAAGCACAATTGTCTGTCAAAGATCTAAGCTTTATAATAGTTTGGAGCTCCGCTAGTAAGCTAGGCTGATGCTATGGTAATTTCAGCCCTTGCGCTTCCATCTTAATTGACGCACCCTTATTGAAAGTTTACAAGCGGCAATCTAATCCCTAGAGCTACTGAGCGGCTTTCTTAAGGGTTGACCAATGAGATTTTCAGGCCCAGAGCTTATACCCATCCTTCCCTCCAGGCCTCAGTGGCCTTGAAACTTCCCTGTCTTATCATACTTTAGTTATGCTCTTCCTCACACAGTCCTTCATCCTTACTCACTTTTAGTAATACTCTCATGGGGTTTTCTTCAAGCGCAGGGTGTATTAATGGCTGGGCAGACACTTAGTAATAAAATCACCCATGGTTAGCCACACCCTGAGGACCTATTATACCCACCCCCAAACAGGCAGGAGCAAACCAAATAATCAATAAAAACAAATTGGCAAATGGGTGTATTTTAGTATAAATAATGCAACCCTTGATTAGGGTAATCAATGAGTTCAAAACATAGATGTGGTGGTGAATTAGTGGGGGATATTTTGAGGCTTTAGAGAAAAGTCTAAATTTTAAATTAAATCAAATAATATTGACAACATCAGTGAGGTGACAGATCTATTCATGCTATAATAAATCACTAAGTCCTAAAGTGCAAATTGCTTTCAAAGGTTATTTAATTAAGAAGAAGAATTTTTGTAGTTTGGCCATGTCATCTGGCATGCTATCAAAACTTTTATGGTTCTTTTATTGATGAGATCTTATCATATAATATTTTGTTCAAATAACTTCATGCTTATTTTAATTGGAGTCCTGTCAATTACTAATTTTTATCTCAGCTGCATCAAAGCTGCTCCTTTGACAACCTAGTGGTCACAGCTACACTTAAAATCCTAAAATATAAGATAAATCATTCAAGATCACCTAAACCTAGAGTTTGAGGCTGGGCTCAACCCTATTCAAGTATGACTTAAATGAGAAATGAAATGCAATATTAGTACTATTCCTTGGCTATGGGGAGAGCAACGAACCTGCCTCTCTCATCCTCTCAATCTATCATAATAATTATCTTAGTCTAGCTGAGCAGCACACCAACAGAACCTCTTGTAATGAGCACCAAGTACTTTAAATTTGGTTTTTCAATAGTTTGCAGCTCTGCTAATGAGCCAGGATAACAATAAAGTAACTGTCAGCCCTTGGTTGCAGTCTTCATCAACTCACAATTTGCTGCAAGTTTGTGAGCAGAAACCTTCCAATTCTCAAGCAATTGATTGGCTTCAGCTCAGGATTTACATGTAACATCATCAGGCCTAGTGCCAGACACCCATTCTCCAAACTTGGTATGGGTGACCTGGAAACTTCCCTGGATGATCCCAACTTGCAGGGCTGGCCCTTACATGGTTCTTCATCCTTACCTCATGATTAGGTTGTTGCTCTCATGAGGCTCCTTCTCCTCAGGAAGTGTGAGTGGATGGGAAGGCCACCTGGCAACATAATCACCCAGATATGCCCATTATCAAATATCCACAATCAAAACAACTAGGTAATAAATATAATTTAGTCAATGTAGCTTTTTAGCTAACATAATGCTAACTCTTAAGTAGTATGGATGTGGAGTTAAAAGATGTAAATAAAAGTTTTTGAGTGAGTTGAGATAGTTTGAGGGCTTACTATAGTGTTTATTTAAAAAATATCTAATAATGTTAAAATGATGGTCAGGTGAAAGCTCAACTCATGCCATATTGATTCACTTTTGAAGTATAAAGGGTTTCTCAGATTATTTGTAAATTAGTCAGCAAATTAGATTGTTTGAATTTGCTAAATTAGTTCAATTTTTGGGACTATAAAAACTCATGGGATTTTTTCTCATTAATTCTATACTTTATTCCAAAATAATTTGTGCTGCTTCTGATTGGCACCCGGTCTACTACTTAAGCTTTTATATTCAGCTTCATCAACACTTCTCCTCTGTAAACCTTACACCCTTAGCCACACCCAAACCCTAAAATAAAGCATTTGAGACCACTCAAATTGGAGATTGGTGCTGATCCTGACCTTAGATAAGGTGACCTAGACAAGAAATGGAATTCCAATATTATAAACTATATAATTAGTATTATGTGCTCTCTTTTATACATAGAACAAAAAGCTCTTAGTGCTTAACATTGCATCTATTTTCAAATTCTTTTATTTAACCGAGGTAAGCTGACCAGGGGACAGACATTACCAAAATATGTGAAACTAAGAGAATAACTACAAAATATAAAAATTGGGCACCCCAGGGTACTCAAGTTACCCCTGTTGCCAGCGGGACAGCCAGGTATGGGGGGTTGGTGCACTACTTTGAGGGGGTTTCCCCTGTTATGGAGCAGGTGTGGAGGAAAGGGTCTGTGTGTAGGAACCAGAGTGGGAACCATGATTCTATGAGCGCTTTTTGTCTTGGTCTCATATATCCATAGAGCCAGGCTTGGAAGTGCTCTAGTAAGTGGACATGGAATCTGTTAATAATCCCATGAATTGTTAGACCGTGCCCTTGAATGCATCTAATGCAATTGTGTGTATTGTCCACATTGCAATGGGTATTATTAGGGAGCGGAGGGTAGATGGGATTGGTGACTCGATCTGGAGCGCGAAGATACTCTTTGATATTAAGAATTCCTGTTCGTTTTTAAGCTTGAGCAGGCGTGCGACTTCCTGCCATATAGCTTTGGTTGGGGGGCATGTTTCTAGGCGGTGATGTAGGGATCCCTCCCCTCCACATACTGCACATGTTTTGTGGAGGAAGTTGGAACGGTCTGCCATCCTATAGGTCCTTCTCAAACAGCGCCAGGCGTTTGCTCTTATCCTTGGTTGTAGGAGTGGGTGGTGTGTCATTTTCCACATTGCTTTCTGTGTGGTTAAATCATAGGGAATGTCCAGCATATCTAGGCATTCTATTCTAGCTATGCTTGGGGTTGTTGCGAGCATATCCCTCTGGGGGTGGTTTTCTGTGTTTCTTAATTTGAATTGGGGGCTGGGTCGTCCCCTTCCCTGTATAGTACCCATGTTCTCTATGGTCCATCCCATATGGCGGATAGTTCGGAGGATATGTTTGAAATGAGGGGAGGTTCCATGCGGACCCATTGCAGTAGGGTGCTTGGCAAGGTATGAAAGTAGTCTGGGTGGACTATGTGGGTTGTTTAATTTGAGCGCCTGTGCAAAGTTAGTCCTTGCTGCTCTGGACCAATGTTGTTGCAGGAGGTCTGGAGCAAGGATTTCCTTTATCCAGGTACCTAGGATGTGATTGGCATGGCTCTCAAAATCTATTAGTCCCATGCCTCCGCTTGAGCGTGGGCCAAATAGTGTTTCCATCCGTATAGGAGGGTGAGAGCCAGTCCACAGCCAGCCCTGGATAAGCGCGCAAATTGAGGTTATAAAGGTAGGTGAGAAGGCTATCGCATGGGCCTGGTACCACAGTATTGAGAGGATGAGCGAGTTAGCAACTGTAACTCGTCCTGTTAGTCCTGGGGTTCTTCCCTTGAGGGAGGCAACGCGTTTGGATACCCGTTGTAACAGGTTACTTTCCATTGTCTCATTAGCATATCCCTCTGATTCTAGCCAGATTCCAAGGTGTCGGACAGGAGTGGTGGTGGGAGGTGTTGCAAAGGGTAATATAATTGGGTTTTTTCTTCGAGTGTTGGTGTGAGGTTCTGATGTTGTGGCCCAATTGTTTGTGTATTTGCCTAAGAGGATAATTTCTGTTTCTTTTTGTTGAGCGATGCATTGCTCACCTTGGAGTATTCCTCTAGAGTGTGTTCCAGCTGTTGGGCATCTTCATTGTTTGCTATACTTTCTACGCAGTCATCTTCAAAGGCCAGTATCTTGACTGTTGGTTGTCCTTGTGCGGTTATCCTCATGAGACGTGAGTCAGTTACTCAGAGGAGCGGGTCAAAGCTGAAATTATATAACAGTGGCTGAGGGGATCCCCTTGTTTGAGCCCTCTGTGTGGTTTAATCTTTTTGTTAGGAATCCAGGGCCGCATACAGCCATGGTTGCAGATTCTGTTAGGAGCATCGCCCATTTTATGAATCTTGGTGGGAGTTTGAAGGCATGTAGACGTTCTTTTAGGTATGGCCAGATAACACGGTCATACACCTTTTTTTGATCCAAGAAGACCAGGGCACCAGTTGCTTTGGATTGGCAAATGTTTGCAACAGGGTGTATGTTGTTCCAGATTGAACGCCCTGGTATAAACTTAAAACGGTTGGGTGATAGGGCGTCAGATGCAATTGCGCCTAATCTAGCTGCTAGAATTTTTGTTAGAATTTTTGTGTCAGTGTTGGAGAGTGCAATTGGGCGCCAGTTGGCCAGGTCCAACTTGCCACCCTTTTTATACAAGGTTATAACGTAGGATTCATGGCCTCCTGATAATAGGCGTGTTTCCAACAAACTCTGGTTCATTGACGCCAATAGGAGGGGGGCGATTTGTTGAAAATATTTTTTGTAAAATTCGTAGGGTATCTCATCAGGCATTTCCTATGTGGTGCACCGCGAATTGTTTCCCAAAGCTCCTCCCGTGTGATAAGGGATAGTATATTGTAATTTGGTGGTGTACTTTGTATCTTGGCAGTTTGAATAAATTCTTTAATTTTTTGTGGATCTGTTGGCATATCGCGATATAATTTGGTGTAATAGCGGTGTACTTCCGCCTTGACCTCCTCAGGGTCAGTTGCCATGGTGCCGTTGGTCTTGTGGACCTGTGTGCACATGGGCTGGTTTCCGCAGGAGTGGAATTGGCAAAAAAGTATGTCAAACAGGTTTCGCCTTCTTTTATGAACTTACCCTTGTTCAATACTTTGATTCTGTGTTGGTGTTCAAAGATGAGATTGTTAAGTCAGGCTGAAATTTCTGCCCATTTGCATCCACAATTAGGGCTATAGCCAGATCTCGGAGTATTTTTTCCAGGTGGTCTAGTTCTGCCAAGGTACTCTTGATTGTGGCTGTGTCTGCGGTGTACTTGCGTGATGCAATATGTCAGGTTTATTGATTAAATCTTTTTTGAAATTTTCTCATGTTCTGATGGGATCTGAAGTAAATGGGGCTGTGAATTCTGGGTTTGTAGCCTTGTTTTCAACCCAGTCAGATATCTCAGTCAATCTTATATTTTCTGGGTGAAGCTTTCTCCAAGGCGACACCTGTGTGTGGGATTGGGTTAGCGCTAACTGCACCATAACTAATTGGTGATCAGAAAAATTGATCTTTTTTGTTGTAAATTTGGAGATTCTTGAGTGGTGGGATTAAGGGATGAGGATGTGGTCAATATGACTCATTGATATGAGCAGTCCCTCACATATGTTGGGTCTCGTCATATGGGGAAGGATTGGTGTATTGGGAGGAAGAGCATCCTGTAAGCCAAGAGATGTCTTCATTGTGCGATATTCAATGTGTCCAGGTGGGTATCCCCTGGGATTAGGCCATCAATCTGTATTGGGGTTATCCCAGCAGTTGAAATCGCCTAACATGATGATATCTGGTGGGAGGGTGAGGGTAGAAATTTTTTCAAAAAAATTTTCTCTCAGTTGCAGTGCACGGTGCATAGATACATGCTAACGAAATTATTTCATCTTGGCATGTGATTGTTGCTACCAGGACTCAACTGTGCAAGTGTGATGATGACTTTGTAATTTGTAATTTTGAATTTTTTGTTTTTTTTGGACTATCATAGCCACAGTGAGACGTCCATACTGATTGTGATGGTGCGACCCTGGTTGACCAGGATTCTTCTTCCCCTTGTAGGCAGTGGGTTTCTTGGATGGCCAAGATGTCTACAAGAGGTTTTCGCAGGAATTCCAGCTTATTGGCTTGGGACGTATGAGCCCTGGCTCCCGCGATATTTAACGTCCCTATTGACACTGAGGTGCCCGCGGCGCCTCAGGAGCGGTTGGGAGGACCCTCTGGTCCTATCCCACCGCGGCTCATTTTGGCCGTGCTCCACATCTGTACTCCAACTCTTTCACTGCCGTTGTTGGTTCCCTTGATCTGACCCAATGATTCAAGGGAATTGCGGTTTTTTGCATTTGCATCAACTTTTCCTGAACAGGTCTCATGTTGATTTGATACGGGTTGTTGATTGGATTTTATATTTTTGGGGTTCAACTTTGTTACATTGTGCATCGCATTTTCACCCAGATTGTGGTTGCATTGTTCCTCAGTATGTGCATGACTGATGACGCCTTGTGGCTCAGTCTGGTTACTGTGAAAATTTTTGACCTGGGCATATTGTTCTGATTGGTTGGTTTGGTGAATATCTAAAATATCCTCCTGAATTTGTCCGTGGTTAATGGCGGATTCTGCATGTGCCGCTGCTTCAGCCGCTGCTCTCTTGCAGGCTTTTTGTGCTGCTTTACGCTGTTTACTTGTAACTGGGTTTACTTTGGAGTATAGTCCATCTTCACCCACAGGAATGGGTGGTGGCCATCAGTCATTTTGGCGAAGTTTTCATTATCTTCATCCATAGCTTCTTCACAAAAATCATTTTCATTAAGCCCTCTTTACAGGGCATGCATGTTCCTTGTGGCCCAGTGAGCCACAGTGGTTGCAAATGGGTGGTGCACGTTCTGGTGTAACTCAGAATGCAGCCAACTGGCCCCCATCTGCGAAGTGAAATTCTGCTGTGCGGGGAATTCTGGATAAATCCTCTTCCACTTCTGGGAAGGGGTTGATTACAGCAATAGCTTTGCCCATGCACAGGTCGGGAATTAAGCAAAATCGCTGTAATTCAAGTTGTTGGATTTCTCCATAGGCCACAAGACCTTTGCGGAGCTCCTCCTCAATTACCTTACAAGGAAGGTTGGTGGGGAGCGAGTCAAAGGAGATGAACAAAGTTTTTGCTTTGTTCCATCTGGTGCGTGCAGTGCGCACAATTTTTTTGCCCTCAGGGAGGGCAATTTCCAGGAAGATTTTTGCTGCGGCATCAGCTTCATCAGCTGTTTTGAAACCAATATTGATCCAACCATGGCCCATGTTGTTGGTGGCTACATACACTGCATGAGGGAAAAGTGAGGGCTGTGCCTCACATGTTTTCTCCCACAGGGTCAGTGACTCATCCCCAAGGAAGAGTCTGATCCTGTGTTCCACCTTTGACAAAGGTTGGTTAAATTGAATGTACATGTATTGTGTGTGCTTTACAGTATATACCATAAACCCAGATGGTGTCTGAGTTTGCGATTTCTTTGCAGATTGGGTTCCTGGTCCCCCTCCAGGGAGTTTCTTGCCCTTAGTTGCACCATTAAGCGCAATGCTTGCCATGACGCTCGCCCATGTATTATTTTTGTTATTAAAGTCGCCCATCTTTCCTGTGTGTGATTATCCAAATTTGCTGTTTGAATCAAATCATAGTAACTAAAGTGATTGTTACAAGAAAGAAAAGCTCTATTTTCAAATTCTGCAGTTTAAGATTAGTGTCATTTCTATAAAATAGTATTGTTTACTCTTTTTGCTTTACAAACCAAAAGTTAGAAATATAAAAGCCTTGGTGATTGTTTAAAATCATACTGGTTGTGGAGGCATTATTTCTAAGTTGAAAATATTTACTCTTTCTAGTTTATATAATATATGGCTTATGTTAAATGTGATTTATAGCCTATTTAAAAGTGAATTAGCAATTTATATTAATAACAATAATAAAAATACTAAGGAATCAATCTACAGTATCAACATAGTTTATAAGCTCATCAGTTGAGCTTAAATTATATATTATTAATGGTGAATTAACTTGATAGATTGTACACTGCATAAACCTTAATTCTATAATCAATATATTCAATTGTTATAAAAGTTTATAGAAACTGAATATTATTTATACCAGCTGCTAAAAAGCTTCAAATTGTCATGGGTATGAAAACTTTAAAAATATAAATAATAGGATTAGTTTTAGATCAGATCTCTAATCCAAAATCATACTCTCTCTTAAAATTTATGAAAATCTCTAAGTGACTGCTTGTATACCTTAAATCACCAAAAGCTCAAAAATTGAAAATTTTCTTAGTATATTTTTGATTTCAGCTAAATTATTGCAATAATTTTAAAATTTAAAGTATAAAAAATATCCATTTTGCTTCAATGTAAGCTTCAATTTGTTGAGGATTCAAAACACTGGATTGGGGCTTAAAAAAATTGGGAAAAAGGAACTGGCAAAAAAAATACTAAAAAGTATGAAATAATTGATAAAAGTATGAAAAACACATGGGAAAAAAATTTGTTGCAATGATAAAAACAGTTCTTAAATAATTAGTGTGCCGATTTCATATCTGAAGTTATTTTTTTCTCTGCAAGCTACATCCTTTTGTAATTCATTTTTAACAATTTTTCATGTTAATGTAAATTTTTTGAATTATCAGCATTTATCTCAACTTACAAATGTGTGATATTATCTTAATCAAATTTGTGGTGATCATAAGTCATTCAAACACAAAAACATGAACAATGACTACAATTATGCATACAGTTCTGAAATTCAAAGGAATAAAATTACTTATTTTGAGCATAAATATGACATAAATCAAATTTAAATACAAACATATTATTTTTTAACTATAGCATTGATATGTACATAGAGATGGAAGATGATAATTAATGGAATATTGTGACATAGAGGTCAGCAAAACTCATTAAGGCAAGGATTTACGCTTTTAGCTCTTGCAACTGTGAACTTTCTCAGGATGGTCTCATTTGATGCTCCAGCAGTAGTCTGCCATCATATGTGTGTCCCGTCACCCTTGATAACGCTCTTCCATTGTCTATAAGTCTTTATATAAGAATTTCCTATGCTCATCGCTAACATCCCTGAGTTTTTGAGAAATTAATCAAGATGGCTATTAAGGAAGTGCATCTTATTACTCATGTTGCATCCAAGGTTGCAAAATCCCTTAATCATCCTTTGAACCAGAAGTACATAGTTTCCTGCCTTTTTATTACCAGGGAAGTAGTTATTAACTGCTACAAAAGATATCCATGCTGCTCTCTCCTTTAGATTCATCTTTCTGACAAATTCCTTGTCATGTATAAGGGATCAAATGTGATGACCATCAAACACACCTTCTTTTATTTTGTTGTATGACAAACAGAAAAACAGAAACAGTGTTGAAACATCCATTTTCAGTATTCAAAGCCTTTACAAATTGCTTCAAGCCAAGCTTGATATGAAGCGGGGGAAGGTGATTCTGTCTCAGATGCCTTGCATAGAAACTAGAGCATGCACAGGAGAACTGAGTTCATATCTGGAAGCACTGATGCCAAAAACATAGAAACAGTTGAAAAATCTCATGCAACAGCAAAAACATATGTTCACTTGTGTAGTTAATAACCTTTTTGAAACTGATGCATTTTTAACTAACTTATAATATGCATTTATAATTATATACTCACCACTATATATTCTTAGTTGCTTATATTTTAAACTTTGCCCAATCTAATATAAGCTTCAATTTGTAATTGAGAGCAAAATTTTATAAGTCAGTTTAAATATGGCTCTGGCTTCAAAAAGTGCTTCATTTATTACTAGCGGAATACACATGCTTCACTAAAGAGTTTCACATTGTATGTAATGTTGATGTTAGTTTAATTGGTAAAGTTCAAATTAAAGTAGGTTTCTTACAATTAGATAGATGTTGCCTATAACTTTGTTTGCATGGTCTTCAATTTTATGTAAGAATATTTTAATATGATTCAATTCAGATTGAGTAAAGAGTAGTAAATACTGAAAATTCTTACTAAAACTGCACAAATAAAAGGGATTTTGCATAAATATTGTTAGTTCAACCCTTCCAAAAATCTATTATAAAATATACTATATGTCCCTTCACCATAAACTAGCTTTTAATGAGATTAAATCAAAATTATAAAGCGTATTGATATTCTCAGTTGAATTTGCTAGTTGCAAGCTGCCCTAACAGGGTTAATGCAACATTTGCTTTGGTGTTAAGCTTTGAGCAGAAAAAATAGCTTGTATTGAATTGCTTAAGGCAAACTATTTGAATGGGTACTTAAATAACTTCAAGTTTTTTTACTCTACATAGGCAGGGGCTGAAAGATTCTAAAGCTTTCAATACAGAAAAAAGAGGATATCAACTAGTTCTAACATTTAAGCAGACTATTACAAACTGAAAACCTTGTAACCAAATAGCTTTATTGCTAAAAGATTTACTATCCTTAAAATTTTTCAACTTGGCACTGAACCACTATTTTTTTAGTACTAGATGGTCCCAACCCGACTGAACCACTATTGATAATGAAATTTTTTAACTTACAGAATCTGGGAATCATACTCTCTGTAGGAATCAAGATTATTGTTGCTCGCTGGTGCATACGCCACTGGATCTTACAAAATTTTTAATAAAATAATTAAAAATAAGCCCTTATTATAAAACTTGGAATTTATGTGTTTTTATTAGTTTCATGGGGAAAACAAGAAATCAATCCCCCTCAATATTCAAATGATCAGTATTTAAACTGTATCAAAGGTCAATGGGATTCAATAATAGTCTCAGAATATCTTAGACTAATCTGAATTAGAAAATATGAAAAAGCAGCCTATCAAAGCTCAGAATACTCACTTTGCCTTGGCTGAATGACGAATGGGGAGTTGATGGCTGGAATTATGTACCCATGTGGTAAACCTTTTAATAAGTTTCAGCCAATCCCCATAAGAGGAAATTATTTTACCTTGGGGGACCCCACCACGCCTATAAAAGGGGGTGGTCCCCACATAGGTGCGTGAAGGGACCTGGTTGTGGCTTGGGGAGTTCCATTCAATGGACGCCCCAGAGTCCGCTGTAAGTCCAAGGGAATGTCCCATGTGCATGGATCGGGTGATCTACCCATTTCCAAATAAAAAGGGTCTAAAGAGGGCGGCTGTCTCCCCTCATCACCCAGGACAACTTCCTCATGTGGTAAATGAGCGCTGGGTAACAGCTCTCTCTCTTAGGATTCCTCCCCTGGTACCCTTGCTCACCTCAGCTGAACTTGTTTTCCAAATTAAGGAAATCTGCGCCAAAATTACTGAATTGATGTCAAAAGGTTTGAAACTGATGGGAATAAAGCCTGACAATTGAAATATACAGCCAAAAAAGGGACACGTATCAAATTATTGGCTGGAATCATCAACGGTTTCAACTCAGCCAGCAGTACAATCGCTGACACCAACCACATTTTAAAAATTGTCAGAGATGATCACTGATGTGCATATGGTATCTTCAGAAACTATCATAGACAGTTCAAAACCCTTATCCAATAAATTGGTAGTTGTAGCTGATGTACCTTATCTGACAAAACAAATGCCCCAGTGACTGGGCATGGGTGGGTTGGGTATCTCAAACCTGTTTCCAACCAATTGGGACCAACCCTACGTGGGGTGGCTCTGGGGAATTCCCATTGCTCGTCAGGCCATATGCCATTGCGCCAACTGATGGAAACACAGTCAAGCCTCGATTCAGGCATTTGCTGTCAAACTGACAGTGACTTGGCCTGCCGCCAAATCCTTAAAGTCAGTTCTAATTGAGATTATCTGCCCCCTTCCCTGAAAAATTTGCCGGTTAGGTCAAATTTGAGGGACCCAATCCCTGCTTGGACCCACTACAATTGAACACTATTTAATCAGTCACATCACGCTGAGAAAAATGTTGGTTGGTTTTCTTCATTTATCTTTCCAAATAAAGCTCTTTACCCAAAATTTCAATTTTTATGGTGAAAACCAAACCGACCTTTCCACTGGTATTCCACCAACCCTTGGGGTTTATGGCCATGTTTACCTGGTATTTTACTTGGTGTCTATACTCAAATCATGGCTAATTGGTACTCATTGGCGGAACTCCTTCTTAGTTCCATAACTGTCATACCAGAAGCAGTGCCACTGGCATTTGGGTTTGCCGTTTGGGTGCTTTGGCACTCAAGCTGGCAGGTCAGTCTAAAAATAACTTACTGTTTGCCTGACATCAGCTGTGTGCTCAGAGTAATCTGACTGCTCAATTTCATGATTGTTGCCCAAGTATTATTCAAGATCGTGTTACCCCAATTTGTGGGGTTCCAATGAGAATTGACAAGGGTCTTTTGGTCAATGAAATCATTGTTATTATTATGATAAAATCACTCTTAGGTTCATCACAAACTTGTAAATGGCTGACATTTCCCCATTTTGGCTGATTTTGACCCAAGACATTATTCCTTTGCAGCTGAGAGTGCAAATGTGTGACACTATCACCTCTTCTGATTTTCATTAAACTATATGTTTTATATCATGACCCAGACTTCACAGGTTAAGTTTTATAAGTAAATTGAAACTTTCTGTCCACCAAGATGAATTTTAGGCCACTCTTTGAGTCTTTGGTAATGTTGAACCCTGGTTGGCTTACCTCAAATAAACATATATAAAATCTAAAATAATCCCTTCCACTTCAAATTAATGGTTTAATTGGTTTTTAGTAGGGCTTAGTGGTTATCTATCTATTTATAATATAAAATATAAACTAAATCAAACTCTTTGAAAGGATAAATTTAAAAAAGTTTTAGTCAAGTGGTTAGTAGTTCTAATCTATATCAGGGCGGTTGGTAATTAACTATTTATAATATAATATATACACTATCTATATATAAAAAGAATCTCCTTCAAAAAAGGAACTAAAAAGTATGAAAATTCCAAGAAATTATGAATACTCAAACCCTTTTTGAAGCAATGACATATTATTTTAAACTGAATTATATAAATTCATCTATAATATATATACTCAGCACTGTATATTCTAATTTGCTTAAAGATTAACTTAGACCTAATCTTATATAAACTTTAATTTGTATTTGTGGATAAAGTTATATAAGTCAGGTTGGTATATGGCACCAACTTTAAAAAGGGTTGTATCGAGTATTCATAATTTCTTCAATTTATTTGAGGTAAGCCAACCAGGGGACATACATTGCCATAACTAAAAAACTAAAAACTAACATAATGTATCAATTCAAAAAATATAAATGAGTGGATTGAATGAAACACACTGAACAAAAACAACCAACCAGGTGAGGCAGCTGAAAACTGCTTATCCAACCATGGCAGAAGGGGAGGGGGATCAGGGGGCTCATCTTTGTCATCAGCTTCCTCATCCCAGAGTAGGGCACATGTCAAGGTGGAGAGCAAGGGCGTCAGGGAATTGGCAGAATGTGGTTTAATATCACTAATGATTGGTATAATATTGAAATTGCCAGCTAAGAAAATTAGCACTGATATATTTGGCTAAAGCTTTTTTGGCTTTAATGCGGGCATCTGGGAGTTTAATAAATGTGGCAATATTGGTTTGTGTAATTTTAGCTTTAGGATTCCGTGATAAAGTTACCACGTCTTGGATAGCATCGTTGACATTTTTGTGCAATTGATTCAATGTAATCTTACTTTGTGGGGTGAGGGTTGATGGGATAACAGGAGGGGGAATATCTCCTGTGAGCATCGCCACTGATTTGGTGACAGCTTGCAGAGGGGATGACAATATGGCGTTGCAGCTGCTTTGACTGCAAGCTTGTGGTCACTGCAAAATGATTCAGCATTTGGCTGTGGGTCATATAAATGAGGGGTATTTGGTTTCCCATTCTGCATTAACAAACCTCTTAATTTTCAGACATAATTTTATAATGAGATTACCTGATTTGTCAATTTCAGCCAATAACTTCCATAGGTTATGGTTTGCTTGAATTAGGGAATCAGCGTATGGTTGAGGTTTGGTTGATTCATTGGAGGAAGCATGGGATCAAACTGGGGTCTAAGCTGGTGCTTGATTGGAGGAATTGTGTGTGGCACTGGGGCGAGGAGGAGGCTGATTGGCTGCAAGTGCAGTATATTAAAATTTCTTGAAACGCACATTTTAGTGCTTTTTTGAAGGAGGTTTTTTCTCAATATATTTGTTTGAAGGAGGGGATTTTTCCAAAAAAAAACTTATGCCAGCTCTTTTTCCCCAAAAAAGTTTAGTGCAACTTTAAAAGTGTTTTTTTTTCTTATTTTATTTAAAGAATCACTATCTCTATATATCATTTTTGAAAGCTCACTATTTCAATACAAAAATTAAAATTATGGTATATATATAGTAGGGGAGTGGTAGCGTAGTGGGGTGGTCCCTGCTCCACTCTGGAATTGGTTTTTATTTGACACAGGTTTGAAACCAACACAGGCTAAAAAACTTGGCATGGTATATTTGTCCCAAGGTCAACCCGCCTCATTTGCTTTTTTTATATATATTTATAGTATCACTTAAACAGATATACTAATACAACTCTTTTAATTTAGTTCATATTGATCAAATTGTGCTAGATTTACTGAGCACTATCTACAATAATTCGTTTTATTATATTTAATTATACTTATTGATCAATCTATTCTAAAATCTACTGATCATAATCCACAATAATTTATTTTATCGAATTAATTGATTTTATTGGGCAACTTGTGCAAATATGATAGGCATCTATAGTGATTTAAGCTCATTATGATATATCTCACACTTATCAGTATTTTGAACATACCCCCAGCCATAGGACATATATCGTGATACAAGTTGATTTGAGATATCAATTCATTAATGCTGGAATTAAGTTTATCCAGCATCAAACTAGGCTCACAATTGACCACCATTGCTTCCAATATATTTTAATAAAAGTTAATTTGAATTTATTGCTTCACTTATGACAGAATTAATTTTATCCAATGATGAACTATTCCCACAAGTAAAACCCATCACTTTTGGTCAATTTTAATATACATATAAAATTACTGGTCAAATACTGGACCAATCCTTAAAAAATGGGACCTAAAGTGAGCAACCTCTTTTTTATCAGAAGATCATCCAAATTGGTCCAGTAGTTTCAGAGATATGCAAAACAAACATGGAAAAATATATACAGGTCGAATTGTGAACCTTATCTTTTTTCAAAGTTGGTTAAAATAAAAAAAATATGTGCATATATGACCCCTTCATTCTGATTAGCCAGTGGCTAAGCTTAGGTAATCTATATTAAAGTATCATACGCTTTTAATTAATAAGCAGTATTCAAAGTCTAGCTAAATGTTTTTGAATAAGCATTTTGTACCATAGTTCTTCATGATTGACATTTTAATTATTTCACTTTTTAAATAGTTTCTTATCTTTATTGTTTTTATTATAATGCAGTGTTATAAAGATTTTAATACTGGTTGTTAATTTATATAGCTTATGAAGTTTTAATGAAATTAGACAAAATTTTGGATAATATAACAGACTTTATTTCAATTTTCTATAATGTCTAATTGAAAACTAACGCAGAGATCATAGAATTGAGTATAAATTAACTATTTATAATTGAGCTCAAATCATTATTTATAATGAGTTAGTGTGTATGAGATGGGCTTACATTGTATACTAAAAATAAACATACTAAGAAGTCTTCCTTTAAGAAATAACATTAACACATGCTTGAGTTGCACAGATCATCAAAGAGTATTCATCTGCTCAAAAGAATTACAATGAATTTAGCTGAGAAAAATTGACTATAGTTCTGCAGATTTAAAGTATAAACTTTGAAGGACTGGGCTTAGGAACCTAACCAACTGTTTCAGTTTTGCAGATTTGTTTAGTCTCAAGATTTGTTTAAATTAGCTAGTCGTAGATAAGCCATTAAAAATCTTATCTAAAACCATTGAACATACTAGATCAGCCAATCACCAACTGATAGCTAAGCCAAACTAGACTTATTAAAATGACCAAAATCCACTAAAAACTTGCCAAAAATCAATAAACTTATCTAATCAATCACTAACTGCTTACTAAGACCATCAAGCTTGTAAATCAATCTAAAACCACAACTTCTTTGAATAACATTTAAACTATAGAATTAGCCAATCATTCAATACTTACTAAATTGATTGACTTAGTAATTACCCAAATGACCACCAATTACATGTCAAAACCATTCTAGATATTAAATCAACCAAATATCTAACTGCTCAGTCATAGCAATATACAATTACCATCAAAAACATATGAGATTTTAACTTGTTACATATAAAACCTTTCTATTTTGCTATTAAAATAACAGTTTAAAACCTTATTAACCTTTTCATGGATCTGGCAGATAAATTGAGACCAGCCTTCCAGTTGGGGTGTGTGAAGACCCAGAAGACAAACTAGAATGCCAAGAGCATTGCTGTCCAAGTGACCTGGCAGTAAGTTGGAGGGAGGCAAACAGAGAATGACAGGTGGTGGCTGCCATAACCATCGACCTGATAAGAAACCTAATAAGGGACCTGAGGGGCCAGAAAATTCTGCACAGTGTACTCTTCAGCTACAATGGAGGGGCCAGGATTAACTGCAGGACTACTAGTGATAGATTGGGTGGCGAGGTCATGAAACCTTACCCAAAGAGAAAATAAGATCTCCAACGTCATTGGAATATCATAAGGTCAGATAGAGCCATCAAACAGGGATTTCCACAACAAGTCATGCGTGTGATACCCCATTTGACAAAAGTGGGAAGCAGCTTGGTGACAATGGCCACTAGGGCTAATCATGACGCAACCTGAGAAACATGGTTCAGGGTTAATGAGGCAGCAAATGCTGGGAAATTTAATAAGTGTAATCTTTCTGGTTGGGAATTGGTTGTTTATTAGAAAAAAATGAAAGGATTGACTGACAACCATATCAGTAAAGGATGGTTGCCTTAAGGATAGGTACTTGAGGGAAGAAGTGAGGATGCATAAACATAGGAATTGTGAACTGAACCAATTTTTGGTGGTATGAGATCTCACAACTTGATTCTGAATCAAATTTCTGCCAGCCATCCAACTCTCACTCAAATTTCAACACTAAATTGTTCCTCCCACCATGATTTTGCTTAGCTCAGCAATGCTTCAATTGGTGGGTGATTGGTAGCACCCATGGACAGGCCACTGAGGACTTTGTCCTCTGGGTATCAAACGGATTTATCACATTTAATTTAATTGGATTCTTTCAGGGCAACGGCAGATGAAGTTTAGACTGACCTGCCAGTCAGGATGTAAAAGCACTCAAAAGGCGAGTCAGAATGCCAGAGGCATTGCCAAGCAAATGACGTTTAAATCGGTTGGGAGATGGTTGACAAAGGAGCGCCAATGGACTGCAAATAAAACGAACAATCTGGTGAAACCCCCAGCTATAGCAGCCCCAAAGCCAATGGGTCTGGGCATAGGGAGTTGTGAGATCAGGGAAAAAGTCCATGGGGACCTTGACATGATGAGCTCTTATGACAACAAAGAGAGCCAAAGTTAACAATATGGCTGGGAAGAGCCAGTTAATGCAAGGCCCTTGTGGGCCTCATTTTAGATATCATGGAGGTTTGGCAAGAAAAAAGTTGAACTAAATAAATAAATTTGGGCTTAGTAAGATTTTTAATAAATTTAAAATAAGAGGATTGACTGTCGATTTTCTCAATGGGTTATGACTGTTTAAATAGACAATTTCTTTGGGGAATTGCTTGGGAAAATGTGGGCTTGGGCCCTCAGGATTTTACCTAATCTGGCAAACTTTGAAAGAGAGAGAGGAAAAATACTCATTTAATTTTAACTGACTTCAAAATTATTGACGGTGGGCTGAGTCACTGTTTATTCATTCACAGATGCAAAAGTTGCAGATTTTCTGCAGTTCTGCTGACTGGAGTGATGGCGTCTTGCCTGATGAGCAGTGAGAACCTCCCAAGGCATGAATGTAGGGGATGTCCCAAGAGGTTGGAATGGGTTTGGGGCGCTCAACCTGACTGCACTTGGTCATTCCAGCATCCATTTGTTCAAGTGGGAGATATTGGACAAAGATTCTGATGTGTCCAAGGCACGTTTTGAACTGTGGGCTGCGTTTCCCAATGTCCCAGTGCCACTGGCGAGCTTTGCCAATAATTTGACACTTGACACTTCATTATCCAAAAGTATGCACCCATCAGGCTTTATTGCCAAGGGTTTAAGGGTTCTTGGGCCTTGATGTCAAAGTCTCATTACCATCGACATCATGTAGCCTTTTCCCCCATAGTGATGCTGTTGAGTTGTTGACTGAATCTAATTGTTGGATATTTGATAGGGACATAATAAACTTTACCACGCTTAATTTATTATGAATCATATCAGTTATCTATGATATAGATCAGGTATATTTTAAGCTTATGCAAAGCTTAATATTTGTGGCCTAGCAATTCCACTTAATAATATTAAACTATGATGACACAGCATGGGGGCTTTTTTGGTTTAGTTGAACCTAAAATAATAACTGAATAAATGACCCAGGCATGTGGGCTTTGTTGGTCTATGTCAAAATTAGTTTTTAATGTCAATCAAGATTTCAATTGAATTAATTACTAATTAGTGGTATGAATCGCCTTGGTATGTGCTGCCGATTGCTTGTGATGAGTATCAGTCAGGTATTTGCAGATGCATTAGTAATGTTGTCTTGAGATTATTTCCAAGTTTGAGACTGACTCTGAGACGTTTGTGATGTCTTGAGTTGAATGGATTTTAGAACCTCAAATGAACTCATTATTTTCTCTGGCCAAGTGCCATTGAAATTGAGGCGTCATGGGTAAGATGTGGTGAACATCGAACCCTATAAATTATCCCAAGTTAATACTAATAGAATAATCAACTATCAAGAATCAACTATTACCATGAGATTACAGTTTAATTTATAAGCTTTTTGGCTTAATACTTTACGTTGTATTAAGTTAAGAATTTACTTGGGATCAGGAAGATCAGGGAAGCGTGACATCGTTTAAGTAATGACAGAAGAATACAGCTTCAAGTGTGATTACTAAGGAGTTATATCCTAACTATAGTCTTCATCTGGTCTGCTGTCTTCATACAATAGACGTTCAAAACTCCACCTTACCGCATAAGAAGAACCAGCCATCCTTAATAGACCTAAAATTCAACAAGTGGCGCTCATGGCTGGGAATGCAGATGGTGACCACGCCAAGTATGGGAGTAATCCTAATCAATTATTAGAACTATTACTGGACCTAATGGGAATACAGAAATGACTGTGCCCCAAATTAATTTGAATGATGTACCTATCATTAACTACCCTGATGAGCCCATTTCACCTGAAGAACTGGAATGACTTGAGCTTCAGTTGTTAAGAGGGTATCAGATGGGACAAGGGCCTGTGGACAACAGTAGTAATCCTTTTTTATTATCAACGACAGCAAGATGTGTTGTGGATGAGATATCTAGCTCATCATCTATTGAGCGTAGCTCAAGTCTAAAATAGATTAATTGGGATAGAGAATATCGCCCAATACCTAATCATATTTGTACACCCCACCTATAGGAATTCTCAGATGACAATTGCCTACCATCACGCGGCCATCACCAAGTTGGTTAACTTCTCACTAAACTCCAGACAGGCAGCTCAAATTTTAAATGAGCGCTTAGAGTCCAACTTTGCTGAAGTCCGTTCTATCTTGGAAGTGAACTATAGTCTAGCTACTTGGGCTAATGACAGAGTAGCAGAATTAGCACAAGAGCTAAATGACAGATTGCATCCTATATTTGGCAATTTCTTCTAAGAAAGAGGAATTACCAAAACTTGGGTTAACAATAACACACAGACTTCCATTAATTCTTCAGAGTTCATGAGGCTTAATCACGAAGACCAAGAGGTGCAGCTAAACACTAACAATGAATTTTGTAATCAGCATCATTGACTGTGCGCCAAAATTTTGCAGATGAAGGATGAATATATTGAAAAAATCAATTACATGCAAAGACAATTTGAATGTCAACGTGCAGAAAATGACCAAATTCAATAACTATTATAGATCATCTCAATTGGCAGATCAATAATGTTAATGAGGAGGTCTCTAATATTAATGAGTTGAGCAATATTCTCCATGGGGAAGTAAATTAGTGTAAGAAGACAATTAAGGAAAAGGACCAAGTGATTTCCGCCTTGAAATTTCAAACTACTAGTTTGAATGAGGAAATTGCAAAGTTAAAGTTAAAAAATCAAAAACTGTAATAAATGGGAAAATGAAATAAATAATCAGATCTGAACCTTGTATGACAGGCGTTGCCAATGTGCTACAAACCATTCAACTGAAAATGCTTCCAAATATTATGAGGATGAATTTTGGAAGTAGCCACTAAACTGGATGCTGCACCACGTTGACATATACCTAGTAATATGGTTGCTTTGGCCAATCCCAACACCTTAAATCATGGAACAGTGCCTCAAAGCCCTAGCACATTTTGCCCAAGCCAACAAAGAAGCAAAAATTGATAACTTTGTATGGGAAAGTGATAATTACAAACCAACGAGCCTGCCTGCATTTGACAAAAATGGAAGTATCACCACAGTTGTCAAACGCTTTGAATTGGCTATGTATGGGGCCAGCAACCGCAACAAAGCAGCTACTATGATTAACTGCTTGTATCAGTGAAGCATTGAATTGACTAAGCCCCATATCAATGTGAACCCAACTTATGCCGAAGTCAAAGAGGCTGTGCTTTATGAATTAGGAGGTCCAGAACGGATTTCAACCAGAAAATTTAAATTTATGAATATTCGCTTTAAGGAAGATAAAGCAGTTGACAAATTCATGGATTGATTCTATTGCAAAGCACAAGTTCTCCTAGGCGCCAAGGCTATAGTTAGTTTTGACGCTAAGATTGCGCTAGAAATCTTGGTACAACCTTACCAAAATTTGTTGAACGTTTTAATGCCTGCCTTTGTACAAAATCTTACAACATCTGAACTAGTTGATTATTTGTGCAGATGTTCACAGAATTTTGGCCCTCCTAATACTGGGTACAAATCAGGACCTTTCTCTGTTAGAAAACCCATTGAAACTAATAAGAAGATTGAAAATGATTTGCCTGTGAAAACTGAGCAACACTTAAATACAAAGCCCACACACTCATTGAATGATATTACCTGCTATAAATGCAACTATAAAGGACACTTTGCTTCTCAATGCCATCAGCATAACGTCAATGTAATCCTTCCCAATAATGTGCAGGAGAAGGGAAAATAACAAGCACAATAGATGTGAGACGCTCTATTGTGCCAGAAAACCAGTCCCACCTGATTTTCAAGAACACATAGGCCACAGGGCCTCGCTTAACAATGAAACAAATTCCATTTTAGTACTGAATGAAGATTCTACAAATGTACATGTGGTAACTCACTATCAGAGTAAGGTTGTCATACATGAGGCCTCTGAAGTAGTAGCTAAACTGTATGTGCAACAAATAATTGAAAATTATTCCAGCAGAAGGGCCAAGCAATGCATCAGTTACCCCAAGCCTGAAAGGGGTCAATAAAGCAATTCCAGTCGACACATTCATCAATGAATGTTCCAGTATTGGAAATACTTTGAAGAACACTCTTAATTCTCTGTATTCCTCACATATTCGCTTAGTAAACTCTATTGATTCCTACTACTATGAGTGCACTTACGTGGACATTCTGGTCAACAAGATCAAAGTAAATGCTATTGTTGATAGTGGAGCACCTGTAAATATTGTTTCCATGAAGTTGGTGAAGAAATTAAAAATTGCGCCAGACATTGACCATCATCAGGAATACAGGACCACAGGCCTCAACAGCACTAAGAGTGAAGGAGCTTACAGCGCTTTGCTGCTGCGATTTGGAGCGTTAGTAGTAGCAGCACCCGCAATAGTGCTTCCAAACACCAATTATGACATCTTAATTGGAACAAGTTTTTTAAGGACCTAAGGGATCTCATGCGATTTTAAACAAAGCGTCTTAATGATATTAGGCCAATCACTTCCAATTTATTTCTCTCATGACAGTACAAAGCCCGCAAGCCATCATTGAAACTTTATCAATATATCTTATGCTAATGGAATAATACCAGTAGGATATACTCAGTGGGGAAACTGAAGCTGTCCCATGCTGACTGCTATAAATGAAAATCAAGGAATGCCCTATGTGTGAATAAGGATGCAACAATAGCTCCAGGCCATCAACTGGTTATGAAGACTGGGACCACGCTGGATATACAGAAGGACTATATGGGGAGGTTGTGTCCCTGTGGCATCATTCCATATGGAATCTAGTATGGCGCATGGAATACTTATACCAGGTCATGGAGAAATTGATGTCCTATTAGCTAATTTGACCAGCTGAAGTATTAAGGTCAAGAAATATCAAGTAATTGCATTTGTGCATCTGTTTCCAAGGGACAAATTAAAATCAGCCATTGAATTTGGCGATTTATCTGATCTCGGCTTACCAACCAAAACCCTTGGGGCACATACTGTAATCCCTCAAGAATTCTTTACTGGATTATTAGAACAACAGAAGGATGAAGCACTAGAGTTGTTTGAACAATACTCCGAAATTTTTGCAAAGATGATCAAGCTTTAGGTTGTGCAAAAGGAGTCCAGCATTTTGTTGACACCAGGGACCATGCGCCTACTAGAATGAGGCCAATTTGGTGCCCCAGGGATAGCGATGAAATAGTCATGGAAGAGTTAAAAAAATTGCTAAAAAGCAGAAGGATTGTGCCATCAAAGAGCCCATGGGCCAGTCCAGAGTTAATCGTAAAGAAAAAGATGGCCGCAATCAAGTTGTGATTGATTATTGACGCCTAAATACCATTACAAAAAAGGATTCCTATCCATTGCCTAGAATTGATGATGCTTTGGATCGTCTGGGAGGGGCGAAATACTTTACTTTAATGGACCTTATCTCAGGATATTGGCAAAATTGAACTGCCTCAAGAGGAGTAGGAGAAGTGCGTGATGATTGATACTCAAGGGCTGTTTCAACCGACACACATACCACAAGGGCTGTGCAATGTTCCAGCAACTTTTCAATGAGCAATGGACACAATCTTGGGGGACCTTAAATTATCCTGCATACTGGTTTACCTGGATGATAACAATGTCTTTTTGCGAACATTTTCCAAACATTTAAAGCACTTTGAACAAATGTTTGAATGACTGTTGAAGGCTAATCTGAAGATAAAACCTAGAAAATGTCAATTCTTTAAAGAACAATTGAAATATCTCAGGTTCGTTATTGATGCCAAGGGCTTATGGCCTCAACCTCAAAAGGTGGAGGAAATTAACAAGATGCAACCTCCAATGAGTAGGAGGAATGTTTAAGTGTTCTTAGGCATGATAGAATGCTATTGAAAATTTGTAGAAGGGTTCATGAGGATTTCTGAGCCCATATTTCATTTGCTATAAAGAGGAGTTTGTACCATCTAGTGCAAAAAAAGAGGAGTTTGATTTTGCTGGGAAGACGAGTGCCAGCAGGCTTTTGAGGCTTTGAAAACCAGAATGAGCACAGCGCCTATCCTCTGATATCCCAATTTCAGCAGGCCTTTTATCATACAAACCAATACCTTGTTGAATGTAATTGGGGGTGTGCTATCTCAGATTGGGGAAGATGATGAGGAGCATCCGGTCACTTATTGCAGAAGCACGATGAATAAGCATGAGTGTAGTTATACAGTGACCAAACGAGAGTGTTTAGCCATCATCTATGCATGTAAACAATTTTGGGTTTACATTCATGGCACCAAGTTTCAAGTAGTGACAGAACACAGCTCGTTAATATGGCTCCACAACCTCAAGGAACCTGAGGGACTATTAGCCCGCTGGGCTTTGAAATTATAAACGTAAAATTATGAAATTATTCATAGAGCTGAAGCAGCCCATTGAAATGCAGATGGATTATCACAACTTCCTGTTGTAGCTGTTTTGAGCAGTTTGGCCGATGAACTTCATGAAAAGATGATTAACTGGAGAAACCTGTACCAGAACCAAAGAAATGCAAATTTCATACAAATCTTGACTATCCAAACCCTGCCGGAGATGTGCTAAACCCAAAAAGGCTCAGCACCAGGCACGCTGGCCTTGTTGGCTTAAGAAAGGCCATCAAACTAGATGGAAAAGACCATTGAAATATACTTTGGAACATGCGGGAAAGGTTCAATTTGGGAGTGTTTGCTGCTGAAAGGAAAATACAGTCAGCAAAGAGACTTTTCAGGCAGGGGCAAACCGGGGGAGGAAAACTTTTGCACAAAACATCTGTAAATGCGCCTCGTCTAATACTCTGCACATGTTGGGCACAGTATTGGGGGGTATAAGGAAGGAGGAAAGCAAACACACATTCCCAGTAGAGCGATCAGTGGAATGTACTTTTCTGGAAGCCCTTTGTCCAGGTTTTTACAATATGCTTGGTATAAAACCAGGATGTGTCGTTCTTTGGAAACCTGAGTCTTAAGGCCCAACAGAACATGTAAAAACTATATGCAATGAAGCAGGTTCACACCAAAACCTAGAAATTGAGTTAGCAAAAATAATGGCCTAATTGGCCTCAAAAATATTGAATGAGGCAATATCAGGGCTGCAAGCAAGTGCAGACAACAAATAGGCATTTACAAGCTCTGACATCAAATTGAGCTCAAAACCTAACAAAGCCACACTTCCCATGCATATAGAGGAAATGATGTTTTTAGAAGGAAAAATGGAAAAAAGGGCAAACAAAAAGTCAGGAAGAAGATCCCCATTTAAAGAGAATTGATGTTGGATAAGGGTTTCTTGGGATTGTTCAACTTCTGAAGCCCAAAGGGTTAATGAAAGAGTCATAGGAGGATCCCTCTCAACCCATTGAGAGGTTTGATGAACAGAACTTGGAGCTAAAGGGGCTTGCTTGGGTTCATTGATGATTTGTGAAATTACTGCAGGATGCTAAGCCAAACTCTCAAGGATTGTGGAAGCATAGCTGGTCAATCCAGATTGTGAAATTGTGGGCAACACGGTCAAGTTAAACATAGCACACCGCATAGAATTGCTTGGTCATAAAAATATTTGTCAGTCAGCGGCAGAAAGACTATTGAGGTATCATTCATACTTGGATGTGTGAGAAAAGATAGATATTGTGAATCAGAGAAAAGAGTAACGCCATTTATATCCAGTCAAGGCAGGGGAAATGTTGAGTTGTTGACTAAATCTAATTGTCAGATATTTAATAGAGACATAATGTTAACACGCTTAATTTATTATGAATCATATTGGATATCAGTGATATAGATCAAGAATATTTTAAATTTATTGCGGGGAAGGCCGACCATGGGACAGACACTTCTGAATATGACTCAGGACAGATAAACTTAGTACCAGGGGAGGCACCCCAGAGAAGTGAGCTATCACTTGTTGCCAGCGGGAACGCCACTTATGGGGAGGGGGAGGGAACGTGTGAAGGGGCCGTAGCCACTATTGAGCACGTGTGGAGGAAGGGGTCTGATTTGATGAACCAGACTGGGAACCAGGAGGAGACCAGCTGTTGGCGACGCGGTGGGAGGTATCCAAACATCCATGCTTGAAAGTGGTCCACCAAATGAGACCGGAATCTGTGGACAGTTTCTGGGAGGGTGGGGGTGGAGCCTGCTATGGCATCTAAGACAATCGTGTGGATGATCCACATGGCGATTGCAACCACCAGAGCACGGAGGGAGGGTGGAAGGGGGGAGGCACTGATAGAGCAAACATATCTCTTGACAGACTGAAGGGATGCGTTTGATCCTGGCCCAGCAGACGTTGAACTTTGCGCCATATCACCTTAGAGGTGGGGCACTTCTCCAGGCGGTGGAACAGCGTTCCATACTGGCCGCACACAACACAGGATGAGTGTAAAGCGTTAGAGCGCTCAGCTGTACGATACACCCGCCTCAGGCAGCGCCACACATGGGAGCGGACTTGAGGCTGCAACAGAGGGTGATGTACATATTTCCAGATTGTTTTTTGGGTCTCAATGGAATAAGGGATGTCCATCATGTCCAGGTAGTCCACCCTAGATAGGACATGGGGCCGAATGGGGATCACGCCATCATGGATGGGTAGCCCCTGTACCTCTTGTGTGAACTGAGGAGAGGGGCGGCCTCTTTGGGTTGTATGTCCGCTAATACGAATTTTCCACTCTGCACTCCGCATGGAGAGTAGGATTCGTTTGTAGTGGGTTTTTGTCCCGTGAGGACCTGTGGCCGATGTGTGTGATGCGAGGTATTTAATCAGGGAGTGGGGGTTCAATGGATTGTTGAGGCCCAAGGCTCGGGAGAAGTTGGAGCGGGCTGCGCGGGGCCAGTGTTGGGATGGGAGTGTAGGAGTGGTGATGGCTGAGATCCAGGTGCCCAGGATCTTGGCAGCATGGGCTTTGAAGTCAAGTAGGCCCATGCGACCATGATGATGAGGGCCAAACATAACCTCTAGCCGCACTGGCGGAGGGCGACCTGACCAAAGCCATCCTTGCAGCAAGGCATACAAGGATTTTTAGAAGCTTGGGGAGAAGGGGATGGCGTGGGCTCTGAACCAGACTTTGGATAGGAGCATAGAGCTGGCTAAAACAACCCTGCCAGTAAGGGAAATAGGGTGGGCTCTAAGAGGCGATTCGCTTTGTCACGTTGTCCAGAATACAGCACTCCATTACTGCTGACGCGTATCCGCCTGCCTCCATCCACACGCCCAGATGGCGCACCGGTCCTATGGTAGGACATGGCACAAAGGGGAGCACCAGTGGAGCGGTGTGTGTTGAGTTAGTAAGGCGTGGACGTGGGCAAGCAGATGAGCCAGGTTGGGAACTAATTGCTGGGGCCCAGCAGTTCTGAAACTGACCAAGGAGGAAGATTTCAGTTTTGGAGGCGTTCAGTGCCGCGTTGCTTACCCGGGAATATTCCTGGATGAGAGCATAAAGCGCGCGTGCATCTTGATTATTAGACACCCCAACCACAAAATCATCTGTGAACGCCAATATCTTGACTGGGGCTTGGCCTGGCACATGGACCCCAGTGAGTTGGGTGCTCACATTTTGCAATAGTGGGTCAAGGCTGAAGTTGTATAAGAGTGGGCTGAGGGGGTCCCCTTGTCGTAAGCCCCTTTGAGGGTGAACTACTTCCATTAGGAAGCCAGGGCCATGCACTGCCATTGTTGCAGATTCTGTGAGCAGCATCACCCAGTTGATGAAGCGAGGGGGTAGGCGGAATTGATGGAGGCAGGCCCTTAGGTATTCCCAGTTTACTCTATCATAGGCCTTTTGTTGGTCCAAGAATACAAGTGCCCCAGAGTCTGTGGACTGACATACATTAGCCACAGAGTGCACGTTATCCCAAATCGACCTTATGGGGATGAAACTGAATTGTTCTGGGTAGATGGTGGCAGATGCTACAGTCCCTAATCGGTTAGCCATAATTTTTGTTAAAATTTTGGTGCCTGTGTTTGTTAGAGAAATGGGGTGCCAGTTGGCTAAGTCAAGCTTATCCCCTTTCTTGAAGAGTGTGACAGTAAAGGCCTCATGTCCTCCTGGTAGGAGGCGCATTTCCAACAAGCTTTGGTTAAGTGAGGCAAGCAGAAGTAGGGGATATATATTTGAAATATTTTTGTAGAACTCATATGGAATGCCTTCTGGGCTGGGCATTTTCAGTTTGACGCACCGCAAATGGCTGTCCATAATTCGTTCAGAGTAATTAAATTCATTATTTCTGGGTATCAGAATATGGTGCAGATATGAGCTTGGTCAAGAAATTCTGCCACTTTGGCTAGCTGAATTGGTTTGGCTCGGTACAACTTGGAGTAATATTTTTGCATTTTGATTGCCACTTCGGCCAGTGTATCTGCAATAGAATTATCTGATCTTCACACTTGTGTGCAGGCCACACTCTGGCGTGGTGCAAAAATTTTTTTAAAGAAATATGCAGTGCACTTATCACCTTTTGTGATGCATGTGGCCCTGTATTGAACACAAACCTGATGTTTGTGTTGTCTTTCAAGTGCGTTGAGGTGGGTGGCTGCCTCCGCCCACTTCCAGCCCCATGCAGGGCTGTATCCTGTAGCTGAAATGTTGGACTCCAAGTGTGCCAATTCAACCATAACGCATGAGATAACCGCCAATGTGGCGCGTGAGCATCTGGAGGAGAGATGGTGAGAGTGGCAGATGGTGTCCTCTTTGGAAGTTGCCCATGTGGAAATGGGGTCCACGCAAAACGGTGCAACAAACTTTTTTGCCAAAGTTGCCTCTTCCACCCACGTGGAAAATCCTGGTGACGCGAGCTTGGGGGGCGGATTTTGCACCATTGTGGGGCCTTAGCAACTGTGACAGGTAGGTGGTAGGTTATCGAGACCAGTCGGTGGTTGGAGAATTCCATTTTCATTGTTTTGAAGTGGGAGATGTGGGGTTGGAATTTCGCTGGTGTTAGAATAAGGTCAATGCGGGTCATGGACCTTAATTGGCCATTGTGGACATGGGGACGCGTCATGTTTTCGAGCAGTGAGGCATGTCATGGCAGCACATCCAATTAACCCAAGGGTGGCCTTTAGAACGCGTAGTTCTACGTGACCCTGTGGGGCGTGGGGTGAGGGAGGCCACCAGTCCGTTGGTGAGGTTAGCCAACAGTTCATGTCGCCAACTAGGAAAGAATCAGGGGGTAGCGGGAGGGATTTGACTGACAGAAAAATTCCTGATGCTCATGTGCACCGTTTGGGGCATAGATGTTGACGATTGCATGCGCTACATCAGCCCACAAGAAGGCGATGACGAGCACTTGGCCATTTAGGAATGTTTCTGAGGATACAAATTTGAAAAATTATTTTTCCAAATTAGCACCCCACAGTTCTTCGACCAAAAGGATAGGGATGGGAGGAGCATTGTTTTCCAAGTTTCCTCAGAACCTCATGGACAGTGGGACTCCTGGATGGCCAGGATTTCCTCGGGTAAATTGTGTTGTAAAAAACTCAGTTTCCTAGCCCAGGATGGGGAGGCCTTGAGTCCGGCGAAATTCAACGTCCCTAAAGTAAAGGTTTCCCCCATCACACCTTAGGTGCGAGGGGGTGGGCCCTTGGGCCCACCAGCCTCTTCTAGGTCCCCACAGGCTTTCTCAGCAGCATGGGTGTTAGCAGCAACGCTATCGGAGTTTTTATTGATTTTTGTGGAAAGAGTCGCGTTGGCTTTGGCCTTCGCTTTTTGTTTTCCCAATGTCAGACGAATTTTTGCGGTGCGGATGAGTTTTGTGCACCGTTGAGTGGGTCAAAAAAAATTTTCAGTTGGGATAGGTCCCAAGTCAGTTTTGACTGGAGCTTGGGTGCAACGATTGGGTGATATTGAGTCTCCCATCAGATCCTCAGATTGAGTGGCCCACTCGGCATGGGCTTCCCAATCTGATTGTTTGATGGATTCCCAAGTTGCTTCCGCCATGAAGGTTTCCATGTCCTCCTGGCGTTGTGAGTGTGGGATAGCGGTGGTGGCCTTGGCCGTTTCCTTGGCCGCGGCCCTACAGGCCTGCTTGGCCTTCTTCCATTCTTGCGGGGAGATAGGCTTTACCAATAGGTAGCAGCCTTGTGCTCCCCATGGGAAAGCCTCCTTGGTGCTTGCGGTTGGTTTGTAGTGCGCCTCTCCATTGGCCATGGCCACCGAGGGGTGCTCTTGGAATGTGACGCCCTCCTTGATGGGGCATGCATGCGCCTTATGGCCAAATGCGTCACAGTGGGTGCAAATGGGGTGCACGCTGTCCACGGTCACCCAGAATGGGTGGGTGGTATGCCCTGCAATATCAATAAAAGTGTAGTGCGGGATCTGGGTTAGGTCCTTTGTGATCTCCTCAGTTGGGGTCAGAACTGCGATGTCTTTGCCGGTGCACAGGTGTGGCATTAGCGTGAAGTGTTGCATTTTTTTAGTACTAGATGGTCCCAACCCAAGTGAAGCGTTGTAATTTGAAAGATTGTATTTCGCCGTATATGGCGAGACCATCTTTCAGGTGTTGTTCCAAAATGTCACGTTTTACTGTAGTAGACAAAAAGTCAAACGTGAGGAAAATTTGGTTTGATTTTGTCCATCTGGTGCATTTGGTTTTGATGACCCGTTGCCCTTTGGGGAAGTCAACCACTATGCGCACCACTGCAGCCTCATCTGCTGCTTTTTTCTTTTGAAACCTAGGTCCAGCCAACCACATGACATGGAGTGAGGTGCAACGTACACCGCGGTCAGGAAAATTTTGTGTACATCTTCGCAAAAATTTTCCCATAAGGCCGTTTTTTGGATGTCCAGATACATGTGGACTCCAAATTCCACCAACAAAAGTGGTTGGGAGTGTGGCGTGTTGATGTACTGGTTGCATCGTGCTTGCCATGCGAGTATCTCTGGGAAAATCGTGACCGCCAGTTTTTTAAGGTTTTAATCTATTCCACCAGATTCTCCGGGGCGTTTTCAAACGTTGGAGGCCGCGGGCCTTCCACCTGCTCCTCTTACCTTGCTTGCCCAACTGCTCCCTGACATGGGCGCAGACTTATCTCCTCTGTGAGATTATCAAACTAGATTCAGTCTTGAATTGAATAGGTTGCAAAAGTGATTGCAACGAGAAAGAAAAGTTTTTAGATCAGAAATAATTTTTAATTTAATTTATTGTGGGGATGGCCAACCATGGGACGGACACTTCCAAATATGACTCAGGACAGATAAACTTAGTACCGGGGGAGGCACCCCAGAGAAGCGATGCTATCTCATGTTGCCAGCGGGAACGCCACTTATGGGGAGGGGATGGGAACGTGTGAAGGGGCCGTAGCAACTATTGAGCACGTGTGGAGGAAGGGGTCTGATTTGATGAACCAGACTGGGAACCAGGAGGAGACCAGCTGTCAGCGACGCGGTGGGAGGTGTCCAAACATCCATGCTTGAAAGTGGTCCACCAAATGAGACCGGAATCTGTGGACAGTTTCTGGGAGGGTGGGGGTGGAGCCTGCGATGGCAACTAAGACAATTTTGTGGATGGTCCACATGGCGATTGCAACCGCCAGAGCACGGAGGGAGGGTAGAAGAGAGGAGGCCATTGATAGAGCAAACATATCTCTTGACAGACTGAAGGGATGTGTTTGATCCTGGCCCAGCAAACGTTGAACTTCGCGCCATATCACTTTAGAGGTGAGCACTTCTCCAGGCGGTGGAACAGCATTCCATACTGGCCACACACGACACAGGATGAGTGTAAAGTGTTAGAGCGCTCAGCTGTACGATACACCTGAATCAGGCAGCGCCACACATGGGAGTGGACTTGAGGCTTCAACAGAGGGTGATGTACATATTTCCAGATTGTTTTTTGGATCTCAATGGAATAAGGGATGTCCATCATGTCCAGGTAGTCCACCCTGGATAGGACATGGGGCCGAATGGGGATCACGCCATCATGGATGGGTAGCCCCTGTACCTCTTGTGTAAACTGAGGAGAGGGGCGGCCTCTTTGGGTTGTATGTCCGCTAATACGAATTCTCCACTCTGCGCTCCGCATGGAGAGTAGGATTCGTTTGTAGTGGGTTTTAGTCCCGTGAGGACCTGTGGCCGATGTGTGTGATGCGAGGTATTTCATCAGGGAGTGGGGGTTTGATGGATTGTTGAGGCCCAAGGCTCAGGAGAAGTTAGAGCGGGCTGCGCGGGACCAGTGTTGGGATGGGAGTGTAGGAGCGGTGACGGCCGCGATCCAGGTGCCCAGGATCTTGGCAGCATGGGCTTTGAAGTCAAGCAGGCCCATGCCACCATGATGATGCGGGCCAAACATGACCTCTAGCCGCACTGGTGGAGGGCGGCCTGACCAAAGCCATCCTTGCAGCAAGGCATACAAGGATTTGAAGAAGCTAGGGGAGAAGGGGATGGCGTGGGCTCCGAACCAGACTTTGGATAGGAGCATATAGTTGGCAAGAACAACCCTGCCAGTAAGGGAAGTAGGGTGGGCTCTGAGAGAGGCGATTCGCTTCATCACGTTGTCCAGAATACGGCACTCCATTACTGCTGACGCGTATCCGCCTGCCTCCATCCACATGCCCAGATGGCGCACCAGTCCTATGGTAGGACGTGGCACAAAGGGGAGCACCAGTGGATCGGTGTGTGTTGAGTTAGTAAGGCGTGGACGTGGGCGGGCAGATGGGCCAGGTTGGGGACTAATTGCTGGGGCCCAGCAGTTCTGAAACCGACCAAGGAGGATGTTTTGGTTCATGAGGCGTTCAGTGCCGCGTTGCTTACCTGGGAATATTCCTGGATGAGAGCATAAAGCTCGCGTGCATCTTGATTATTAGACACCCCAACCACACAATCATCTGTGAACGCCAATATCTTGACTGAGGCTTGGCCTGGCACATGGACCCCAGTGAGTTGGGCATTCACATTTCGCAGTAGTGGGTCAAGGCTGAAGTTGTATAAGAGTGGGCTGAGGGGGTCCCCTTGTCGCAAGCCCCTTTGAGGGTGGACTACTTCCGTTAAGAAGCCAAGGCCACGCACTGCCATTGTTGCAGATTCCATGAGCAGCATCACCCAGTTGATGAAGCTAGGGGGTAGGCGGAATTGATGGAGGCAGGCCCTAAGGTATTCCCAGTTTACTCTATCATAGGCCTTTTGTTGGTCCAAGATTAAAAGTGCCCCAGAGGCTGTGGACTGACATACATTAGCCACAGAGTGCATGTTATCCCAAATCGACTTTATGGGGATGAAACTAAATTGTTCTGGGGAGATGGTGGCAGATGATACATTCCCTAAACGGTTAGCCATGATTTTTGTTAAAATTTTGGTGTCTGTGTTTGTTAGAGAAATGGGGCGCCAGTTGGCTAAGTCAAGCTTATCCCCTTTCTTGAATAGTGTGACAGTAAAGGCCTCATGTCCTCCTGGTAGGAGGCGCGTTTCCAACAGGCTTTGGTTAAGTGAGGCAAGCAGAAGTGGGGATATATATTTGAAATATTTTTTGTAGAACTCATATGGAATGCCATCTGGGCCTGGGCATTTTCAGTTTGGCACACCGCGAATGGCTGTCCATAATTCATTTGGAGTAATTAAATCAATTATTTCTGGGTATCAGAAAATGGTGCAGATATGAGCTTGGTCGAGAAATTCTGCCACTTTGGCTGGCTGAATTGGTTTGGCTTAGTACAACTCAGAGTAATATTTTTGCATTTCGATTGCCACTTCAGCTGGTGTATCCATGATAGAATTATCCAATCTTCGCACCTGTGTGCAGGCCACGCTCTGGCGTGGTGCAAAAATTTTTTAAGAAATATGCGGTGCACTTGTCACCTTTTGTGATGCATGTGGCCCTGTATTGAACACAAACCTGATGTTTGTGTTGTCTTTCGAGTGCATTGAGGTGGGCAGCTGCCTCCGCCCAATTCCAGCCCCATGCAGGGCTGTATCCTGTAGCTGGAATGTTGGACTCCAAGTGTGCCAGTTCTGCCAGTTTGCGCGAGATAACCGCTGATGTGGCTCATGAGCGTCTGGAGGAGAGATGGTGAGAGTAATGGATGGTGTCCTCTTTGAAAGTTGCCCATGTGGAAATGGGGTCCGCACAAAATGGTGCAACAACTTTTTTTGCCAAAGTTGCCTCTTCCACCCACATAGAAACCCTGGCGACGTGAGCTCGGGGGGCGGATTTTGCACCAATGTGGGGCCTTAGCAACTGTGACAGGTAGGTGGTATGTTATCAAGACCAGTCGGTGGTCAGAGAATTCCATTTTTGTTGTTTTGAAGTGGGAGATGTGGGGTTGGAATTTCGCCGGCGTTAGAATAAGGTTGATGCGGGTCATTGACCTTAATTGGCTGTTGTGGATGTGGGGACGTGTCATGTTTTCGAGCAGCGGGGCATGTCACAGCAGCA
The DNA here is from genome assembly GCA_022478985.1 of Massospora cicadina. Lineage (NCBI taxonomy): Eukaryota > Fungi > Entomophthoromycota > Entomophthoromycetes > Entomophthorales > Entomophthoraceae > Massospora > Massospora cicadina. The sequence continues at coordinate 48,460 of JAKSZP010011903.1, forward strand.
CATCCATTAACCTAAGGGTGGCCTTTAGAACGCATAGCTCAACGTGACCCTGTGGGGCGTGGGGTGAGGGAGGCCACCAGTCCATTGGTGAGGTTAGCCAACAGTTCATGTCGCTGACTAGGAAAGAATCTGGGGATAGTGGGAGGGATTTGACTGATGAGAAAAATTCCTGATGCTTGTGTGCACCGTTTGAGGCATAGATGTTGACGATTGCGTGCGCTACATCAGCCCACAAGAAGGCGATGACGAGCACTTGGCCATTTAGGAATGTTTCTGAGGATACAAATTTGAAAAATTATTTTCAAATTAGCACCCCACAGTAACTCGACCAAAAGGATAGGGATGGGAGGAGCATTGTTTTCCAAGTTTCCTCAGAACATCATGGACAGTGGGACTCCTGGATGGCCAGGATATCCACGGGTAAATTGTGTTGTAAAAAACTCAGTTTCCTAGCCCGGGATGGGGAGGCCTTGAGTCTGGCGATATTCAACGTCCCTAAAGTGAAGGTTTCCCCCATCGCACCTTAGGTGCGAGGGGGTGGGCTCCCAGGCCCACCAGCCTCTTCTAGGTCCCCACAGGCTTTCACAGCAGTGTGGGTGTTAGCAGCAACGCTATCGGAGTTTTTATTGATTTTTGTGGAAAGAGTCGCGTTGGCTTTGGCCTTCGCTTTTTGTTTTCCCAATGTCAGACGAATTTTTGCGGTGCGGATGAGTTTGGTGCACCGTTGAGTGGGTCAAAAAAAAAATTTTCAGTTGGGATAGGTCCCAAGTCAGTTTTGACTGGAGCTTGGGTGCAACGATTGGGTGATATTGAGTCTCCCATCAGATCCTCGGATTGAGTGGCCTGCTTGGCATGGGCTTCCCAATCTGATTAGTTGATGGATTCCCAAGTTGCTTCCACCGCGAAGGTTTCCATGTCCTCCTGGCGTTGTGAGTGTGGGATAGCAGTGATGGCTTTGGCCGTTTCCTTGGCCGTGGCCCTACGGGCCTGCTTAGCCTTCTTCCATTCTTGCAGGGAGATAGGCTTTACCAATAGGTAGCAGCCTTGTGCTCCCCACGGGAAAGCCTCCTTGGTGCTTGTGGTTGGTTCATAGTGCACCTCTCCATTGGCCATGGCTGCCGAGGGGTGCTCTTGGAATGTGACACCCTCCTTGATGGGCATGCGTGTGCCTTGTGGCCAAACGCATCACAGTGGGTGCAAATGGGGGGCATGCTGTCCACGGTCACCCAGAATGGGTGGGAGGTATGCCCTGCGATATCAATAAAAGTGGAGTGCGGGATCTGGGTTAGGTCCTTCATGATCTCCTCAGTTGGGGTCAGAACTGCAATGGCTTTGCCGGTGCACAGGTGTGGCATCAGCGTGAAGCGTTGCATATAAAAATATTGTATTTCGCCATATATGGTGAGACCATCTTTCAGGTGTTGTTTTAAAATGTCACGTTTTACTGTAGTAGGCAAAAAGTCAAACGTGAGGAAAATTAGGTTTAATTTTGTCCATCTGGTGCATTTGGTTTTGAGGACCCATTGCCCTTTGGGGAGGTTGACCACTACGCGCACCGCTGCAGCCTCATCTGCTGCTTTTTTGCTTTTGAAACCTAGGTCCAGCCAACCACATGACATGGAGTGAGGTGCAACGTACACCGCGGTCAGGAAAATTTTGTGTACATCTTTGCAAAAGTTTTCCCATAAGGCCGTTTTTTGGATGTCCAGATACACGCGGACTCCAAATTCCACCAATGAAAGTGGTTGGGAGTGTGGCGTGTTGATGTACTGGTTGCATCGTGCTTTCCATGCAAGTATCTTCAGGGAAATTGTGACCGCCGGTTTTTTAAGATTTTTGTCAATTCTGCCAGATTCTCCGGGGCATTTTTAAACGTTGGAGGCCGCGGGCCTTCCACCTGCTCCTCTTACCTTGCTTGGCCAACTGCTCCCTGACATGGGCGCAGACTAATCTCCTCTGTGAGATTATCAAACTAGATACAGTCTTGAATTGAATAGGTTGAAAAAGTGTTTGCAATGAGAAAGAAGAGTTTAGATCAGGAATATTTTAAGCTTATGCAAAGCTTAATATTTGTGGCCTAGCAATTCCACTTAATAATATTAAACTATGATGACACAGCATGGGGGCTTTGTTGGTTTAGTTGAACCTAAAATAATAGCTGAATAAATGACCCAGGCATGTGGGCTTTGTTGGTCTATGTCAAAACTAGTTTTTAATGTCAATCAAGATTTCAATTGAATTAATTACTAATTAGTGGTATGAATCGCCTTGGTATGTGCTGCCGATTGCTTGTGATGAGTATCAGTCAGGTATTTGCAGATGCATTAGTAATGTTGTCTTGATATTATTTCCAAGTTTGAGACTAGCTCTGAGACGTTTGTGATATCTTGAGTTGAATGGATTGTAGACCCTCAAATGAACTCGTTATTTTCTCTGGCCAAGTGCCATTGAAATTGAGGCGTCATGGGTAAGATGTGGTGAACATTAAACCCTATAAATTATCCCAAGTTAATACTAATAGAATAATCAACTATCAAGAATCAACTATTACCATGAGATTACAGTTTAATTTATAAGCTTTTTTGGCTTAATACTTTACGTTGTATTAAGTTAAGAATTTACTTGGGATCAGGAAGATCAGGGCAGTGTACCATTGGTTAAGTAATGTCAGAAGAATACAGCTTCAAGTGTGATTACTAAGGAATTATATATTAACTATAGTCACCGTCTGGTCTGTTGTCTTCATACAATAGACGTTTGAAACTCCACCTTACCGCATAAGAAGAACCAGTCATCCTTAATAGACCTAAAATTCAATAGATGCCATTTTTCAGATATCTCAGCAAAAACTTCTCAATTTTCTATACCAATTTGGATGAAGCTAATACTGGGATGGGTGGCGGGGTCCTTAATGGGTAAGCTGTTCCCAATTACTTGTCCACCACATGGGCGAGGTTGCCCTGTGAGATGAGTGGGACAGCTGCCCTTCTCTGACCCATTTTAATGGGAAAGGGAACACTTCCCCAATCTAAATGGAGGGGGCGCTCCCCCTGGACTTAAAGAGTCATACTACTCTATTTATCCAGATTTTCCTACTTATCAGCAAAACCTGAAAATAATTGCTGAAGTTAGAATCCTAATAGATTGAGACTTGTTTCTTTTGTTAAACCATGACATAGGTGCTGGGGCTATGTGCTCACCATTGCCCTTTGGCTGTCATTTTCTCACTGCAGTACCTCCATGCACATACCCCTCCAATCTGGTAAATAAGCTCACTTGTAGTTAATTAGGGAAGGGAATAATGAACCTACAAAGGGTAGGCCATCACCCACCATACATCTACCACATGGGCGAGATCACTCTGGATGATGAGAGGGATGAACGCCTTCTTTGAGCCCCTTTTCATGCAAAAGGGAACGCCTCACAGTTGAGGCATAGGGGGTGCTCCCCTGGACTTACACATTTGCGGGAATGTGCACCACAACTCACCAATGTTTCATCATAATTGGATAAATGGTATAGGAACGCATAGAAGAAGAATAGACAAACATTCATTTTAAATATATAATAGCATCCAGGTACCCATGCTTTGCTATGGTGTTTATAACTTACCAGATAATTCTAAACTATTTTAGTTCTTATATTGGTAGATAGCCATATATAAGTTCAGAAACCATTAAACCTATAAATTATTCCAACCTTCAATCACTTAGTCAAAGTTAATAAAGCCTGCCAAATTAACTAAACCATCATCAATTACCTAAAACTAATGAACCTATCAAATCAACTAAAAAACGAATCACCACTCAGCAAAAACCAATTACGGAACTTACAAAACAGCCAAAAACTACCAACCACTTATCAAAGCCTATGGACCTATTGAATTATATTTAATAGAAGACATTCACTGACTGACTGACGTACTGACTGACTGAAATAAAAAAACCTCTAAGTCTGATAGGTTTGATCTATTTGTTTGAGTGGGTGAGAATTGGCAAATATTATTTATAATAATCTACCAAATTGCTCAACTAAAACTAATCAAGTCTGATATGCTCAATTGATCTGGGCAAGTGGGTGAATATTGGTGAATATTATCAAATAAATCACTAAATTGCTCACCCAAAACTAAACAAAAATTAGTATTAGAGTTTTAAGTAGAATAAGTAAAGCTAGGGTAACCAGTTCATCAGCCACAAAGGCAACAGCAAAGCTGTTAGTCCAAGTGGCTTGAGAGTAGCTCTGGCGCAGCCTATAGGCTATGTCAGTGTGAGCTTATAAATTAAATTGAGCAACGCCAGGTAAAATTTTGCTTGTAAGTAATAAAGCCAAAACACTCACCTGAAATGATATATGATTACCATTAAAATCTCACACTTTATTCATTCTTATATATAACTTAATAAAAATTTGTATATTTTTTTGAAAAATAGCTTAAAACCGTTCCCTAAACCCTATAGAGTATTTGTACCAAGTTTAGAGATTTTTTGGTTCATTCTTTCATGAGATAATGTGTCTTCCACATACATAATTACATATATACATACATGGAATGATTTTTATATATATTAAGATAATCTCATAAACAAATATTTAAAATAAGCTAAACTTGGCACAATTATTTGTATAAAATGGGAACTATCTTAGGCTGTTTTTCATCTTCTTAATTATAGAAAGATAAATAAAAGTTATATATATATAATATATCATTAATATAGAATTATAATGGTTTTGCTAAGGAGGAGTGGAGAGCATAGCGGGGTGGTTCCTGCTCCACTCTGGGTTGGGTTTTGATTGAAACATGTTCAAATCCAGCACACGATATAAACTAAAGTGGTATATTTGTCCAAAGGTCGACCCACCTCAATAATTTTAATTTTAATGGTGTAGCAAATTTTATATTTGCTGCATCAGGGCTCTGCTAGTGTGCCAGGCCACACAGTATTAAGAATGCTGTCCCTTAATATTTCACCTTCATAGCCACACCTGTTCCCTACAAGTCTACAGGCAACCCACCAACCCAGAAGACTAACAACTTTGCTTAGTGTCATTGGCCCCTTTTTGGAGTGCACTGGTGGTCCTCAGCCCCCTTCCTGGGCAGCCTGACCCCTTGCTCCGTCTCCCTCATAACCAATTGCCATCCCTTCTTGGGTATGCATTGGCAAGTCTGTCCCCCATCTTGGACAGCCCAGTTCCCTAGCTAACCACCCTCATGGCTATTGGCCATCAGCCTATCATTGTTAGTGGCCAGTTGTTAAGTTCCCATGGGGCTTCCTTGTAGGGTGGAGGTATGGGAGTTGCATTGATGGCTACTCCAGGTGCATCATTATGAACCTACCTCAGGGATCTCCAGTTCCACCTTTACCAATCTACCCACTTCACTACTAGCAATAATATAGCTGGGTGAAAGAGAGAGCTTAATTAAGAGGGAACTATAACTATCTATACTTAGGTATTTTCTGGTAAACTGCTGCCCAGATATCAAAACTCATTGGCATTCATTGCTAACACTCCACTAGATCCTCAGCCTTCCGCTGGCACTTATTCCCTTTTATGTGGTCCCTTTCAAACGCCAAATTGTCAAGAGAGTGTCTGTAACTCTCTCATTCCCAGAGGGTTGTTGTGAGATGCACAGCCACACTGAGAGGGAACTAGCCATTAGCAAGATAGGAAACAGGGCACCGCGGAGGGTGCCAAAGCCAAAGGGACTAAGGGCAAGGGTGTACAACAAGGAGTATACTAGTAAATAACAAATAAACAACAAAACTTGGTTGGACTCCAAAGGGGAGTCCATAACTAAGTGGATATTGGTGCCGGGGTGCTTGGGTGCCACAATCTGGAGGGGACCAGGGTGGCCCAGAGGTGCACCAGATAATGTAGTTAATTTTGTTAAAAAAATTGCTAATATTGTTGGATACCTCCTTGAGGAGGTCCGCGCACAAGTTCTCCCAAAAGACCATAAAACCGTAAAACTTAACAGTATATTTTGTTTAATGAAGTTGACCAATGATAAATGTTGGTCTCGTGGAACATACTTAACCAATGTGGAGTGAGTCAACAATTAGTGGAAGTGGTGCTAAGCCTAAGTGAACCAATAGGTGCACGCTTCCATTGGCCAGGGTACTGTAACTTAAAATTGACTGAACTTGAGTTATGTATTGTAGCTGGACTCATCCCAATTTTGTAATATTATAAATGAACAGGTCTCAAACCCCTGTTCCTCGAGAAACTGTAACAAACCATTGGAATTTAAAACGTATCTATTGCATTTTAACGCCCCTGGCTGTAATGTCAGGCTGAGCATTACGCACATTCCCAGGGCCAACCTGGGCATATCTCACCTGTAACCAGTGTTAGTTTAGGGTATGTTTAAGGTCCAGAAGGCCTTCCAACTTCACTTTTGGCCTCCTGATGTCCATTTTTATCCTTACAATCTGTGCCATTAATTATGTCATGAAGCCACAAAAAATATTAGGTTGACTCATCGTCAGCATCAGTCACCAGTTCATCATATATAAATTACTATCATAAATAAACTCATATAATCTCAGCCTTCAGTTTCTGGTAATTCAGAACCTTAGGCGGCGGAAACATCATTGCTTGATGTTAGGATTTCCCCTATTAATGGTGAAGCCTCAGCTTGGTGTTATTTAACAAGTTATAGTTGATTCCAAATAAACCTTGATATAATATCCAAATATGATATATTATTGGACCTATATTATATATTAGGTCTATTATTATTATATGAAGCAGAAAACGATTCCCATCAATTACACTGGAAATATGAACTAACAAATCAGTTAACAAATCTGAATTGCTCTTCTAGTGATCCATTGATAGGATTAAGCGAGCTTGCCAAATGACTTGCTAATTCCTGATTATCATGATCTAGCTGATCTTTAAAATAATATCCTTGATATTTAATTTAGCCTTAATCTGTGATACTTCTCTATATTATAAAAAGGACTAATTTTTATATTATAGTTAGTCTTTTTATAAGCTTTAAACTATTATATATATTAAAACTCTCTCATCTAGTTGAGGCTCCAACTAAGTAACTTTGAGAAGTACCCAAACTTTTGGAGTGTAATATAAAACTCCTAAAGTGGTGCTCACTACAGGGGGCCTATGAGTTATGCTATTCTGAAAACGTTTATTATAAAAATGGAGTCTTGATACTCATCTGAAGATTCTCAAGATAATGAGATGGGTAGTATCCTACAATGGGCATTATACAATATGCACAACAATCAATTACTGAAATTCCAGGTGCTATCAGATCAACATAATCAACAACTTAAAGACTCACTAAAATTTTCAAACTGCTTGTTTTATAGTTTTTATCTAAGTCCTCTTAGCGGGCGTGGGCCTGTCAGTATTTTAAAACCCAAAAGAACTATCTCACTAATGAGACTATTATTAAGCTCTTTGAAATTCTATGGAAGAAGACTGATGATGATCAGTTATCAATTTAAAATTGCTGACTTTCATTAAGAGCAATTTACAGAGATGCTGGCTGTTGCAATTGGCGACTGAGTAGAATCTAAATGGAATAAAATAAATTTTTTCATGTTACTATGATGATCAAGAAAATCAACTCTACCAATGATGATTACCAAAATTCATAAAATTTAAGTAAACCAATTAGAATGAATGATTTCCCTTAACTAAGGATAAAGTACTGGATGAGACTAATAATCTCTTAAACAAACAAAACAATAATGAGTAAATGAACCCTAAGTTGGATGAATCAACCTCAACATAAACTTACCATTGGGTAAGACTAATAATATTTCCAAAAAAAGAACTTAATGAGGAGATATTAACCCCTTAAGTTGGGTAAATCAACTTTACTTGAAACTATGGCCTTATATGAGACTAATATCTATCCAAAAATACAAAAGTTTAATCCTATTTTTTATTAATTCTCTTAATTCCCAAAAAGTAGTTAACTTATTGTGCCTGCAGAATCAAAACCTCCCGATTTAGGCATTACAATTAGTCCAACCTATTAATTTGGTTTCAAGGTTTATTTAAAACCCAAACCACCTGATTTAACTATTGTGAACGATGATACTCCTAATTCTGCCCAATCTATACCATTTGAGGATAATCCGCTAAAAATGGCTGAATTTGTGGTTAAACATCTGAACCTAAAAATTGAGGAGAATCCACCTGGAGAGATGTTGGATCCCATAAAACTTAATTTAAACCTTCAGGGCGACGATTTTTCTATAACTTAATTTAAAGGCCAACTTATTGTTTGGACTATTATTTATATAATTAATAAGGGAATCAGATTATCCTGAATCCTGTCCTACAAATATGTTATCCCCTCCACACTATCCAGCTTTAATTCACCTGATCTTAGAAAATCAAACCTGTTTTTTCCAAAAATGGTGCTCACTACAGGGGCAGTTCTGAGCTGGAACCAAGAGAAAACGTCTATCCCATCCTGGAGGATAATTTTTAACAAGTTTTTTTCCAAATCCCAGCAAAGACCTGAATTGACTCCTCAAATGATAACAAATTGGCTTATTTTTATACTTATGAATTTCCTTGATTGGGATGATCTAGGAATTTATGGATCAGTATATTCATTTCTAAAATCCCCAAACCTAGCTAGGGTCATCAATTATGATTAGGACCAAAATGGTATGGGTGAGGCTGCCCCAGATCCAGTTGACCCAAAATGGTTAGGTGAGCCTGCCCCAGTGCCAGTATTTACCCCAATAATGAAACTTGGGATGCCAGTGCAGTAACACAGGATGTTTTATTATTTAATTATTTATTTATATTGATAATATTCGTATATTTGCCAACTCTGTACCTCTCTTCACAGGTCTGTCATTGTAAAAAACCATTAAGGATGTCTTAAGGAAGATTAACTCCTGATGGCTAACCTCTCCTGGGCTTTCCAAGACTTATTTTTGCCCTTGAGGGTGTAAATTGTGGGTGTTGTTTTTTAAGCATCCAGGGGTTTTCTAATCTGATCATGGACCCTGTGCCAAGGAGTTAGCCTACATTCACCCCATTTTGGTGGTCTTTTGGCATTGTTACGTGCAAGATTCCTGAAAGCTGTCCTGCCTATTGATCATGGGCAGCATCAATTCAGAAGTACCTGTTTGCTCTGACATGTGAGTAGATCTAATACAATCAGCAGTGTTAACTGGTTTCTCAGCTCTTTGTTACTAGAATGAGAATCATAGCACTATAGGAATTAAGCCTCTCTAACTTTAGACAAGCTGATATTATTTTTTAATCTCTTATTTTATTTATAATTATATAATAACTATATAGCAGTATCAATACTTTCAATCTGTGAGATAAACCCATTTTTTTAACTTTCTAAAGCTTGATTTTCTGTTTTCATAAGATGTTCCTACAACCTAACTCTCTTTAACCGCTCAAAGTCACTTTTGAGCGATTTTAAATTTAAGTTTATTTATCCACAGCCATCTGCCCAAACCTATTCTTTGATGTCCTTGGCTCTGCCGCCTGCCACCCCAGTGTGGGGCAGCAGTGCACCCCCACCTAGCGTTTTCCGCCCTGCAGGCAAGCGCGTTCAGACGGGTTCAAACAGCCCGCCCACTGCTTCCAACCATTTTGTCCCCCCACGGGACTTAGCGCTCCACCTGGCGCGCGTCCACCCTTCTCGCCCCCATCCTCTCGCCCTCCCTCGCTCTGCTATTCGCTATTGCCTCAGAGTGGACTATGGGCGTTTGTTCCCATATGCTGATAAGGCAATTATTGACCTAGCCACTACAGCCTTTGCGCCAGCTGGCTTTATAGACTTCCGCCCTTTTAAGGGCTACTTTGACGTTGGGTTCATAACTGAGGAGGATGCTGAAGCGGCAGCACAAACTCCTCTAATTTATAAAAAAAACCCCATTCCCACAACCCGTACTCGCCTCCCTTCAGACACCATGCTAGTGGTATCCTTTGCAAATCTCCCATCCCACCTTCCACCCCAGGTTTTGTATGACCAGTTGGTCGCGGGGCTCATGGCTTATGGCACTCAGCCCAACCTCATCTTTGCCATTCCATCTGGTGCAGAACGCCTTGCTGCTCCTCGTGCAACAGCCACCATCATACCACACCACCCTACCATAGCCCAACAAATCCCACCCCGCGCTAGTGTGGCTGCAGCGCCTGATCATTTCTTTTAGGCTTGGGTCGATAATGGTAGGCATATTTGTTCCCTCTGCTTTGGCCTTGACCATGCAAAAGAGCGTGCCCTAAGGCCAAATCCGCTAATGCAGCTTCTGAGCCCCCTCTGGAGGTTCAGTATGGGGCGCTTTGCTGCCCCCTCCCACCCTCCAATCTCATTCAGTGGGCCCACATGGAAAATCAGCCCCACCCAAAACCTCCATCCTCACTCTCCCACCTAAATCTACGCCAGCCAATTAGAGCAATGCTTGGACCAACATTCGCACCCAAGCAGCTGCCCATTCGCCCAATCCTACCCACTCAAATTTAAATGCCACTATTCCAGTGAACCAAAATCCATGGGATCTATTGGCTGAAACTGATGAATCAGGTAATATCCTCATTAGTAAGCATACAGGTCAACCTCTCTACCATGGCGATTATGGTCAGGCAGAATTTTTCCTTCCTGACTTTGATGAAACCCCTACCCCTCGCCATTTCGCTCCTCTACCCAATACAGCCCCCTTCCAAAGTGACTACCAGCTCGCCTTAGCTGCGGTGGCCTCTCCTCATTGCCCAAAACTACGCACCGCGGTGGCCCAGTCAGTGGCTCAGCTCCAACATGGCCTGCCCACCATCTTCTTCCCCCCCCCAACTTCCCTGAATCTCCCTGCAGTGACATCTCAAAACTATTTGATGATGCTGAAATTGCTGTTATGAATGTCGCAACGCTTGCTTCATTCAACCCCTCAGCCAAAATCACCCGCCACAGTATCTCCCTTTTCACCCAACTTCCTGAAGCCCGCAAAGAAGCTGAAGTTCTCCTCGCAGCTTTTGTTGAAACACTTTCCCATCATTATCTTGATGCAGAAGTGTAAAACTCCTACTACGCTGACCTCAGCCCCCACTATGCAGATGCCCCGACGCCCTGGCTCTCTGCTCTGATCTGGTACTGTAACCAACACCCCTTGATCGAGGTGGGTCTTTCTGAAAACCAACCCCCGACCCCTCCTCACCCTCTGCCATGGTGGGTTAAGCAGTTTCTGCTTCCCACCTGGTTAGTAGTTTGTTTTGCCGTTTTGAGTGTTGTGATTGGTACTGTCCATCCCCTGGTCGGCGTACCTTGAATAAATCAAAGATGTTCCTACAACCTTTATTCATAATTTGTGAAGGCTGACTATCTCAAATTCTGTGGGTTATAATCAGAATCATCTGAACATTTGGAATGTTTTCAAATCCTCATATTTGGATTAACTTGATTGGATGTCTTAATTCTAAAAACACTAATTTGGCCGCTATTTCAATAATTCTCCTGCTACGTTACATTGTATTCACTTTCATTGGCTGAACAATCAACTTAAGCTGCTATCTGGCCAAATTCATCTGATGAAAAAAAACCTAATACAATCTTTTTTGGATGTGCATTTTAATAGATACAACAACTATCTACTGTAGGGCTATCTTCTCCCATTGAACCAACAGATTTATGCAAAATTTGGAAGCTATTCAATATTGAAAACCTCTGTTGGTTTCAAAACCTCCTCAAAGACATATAAATACTAAATGAAGATTTTCGCCTTTTAATTCCATCCTACTAATTAACTATCAATAGTTGGGTCAAAGATGTCCCTGAGCCTTACTCAGATCATCCTCAATGACAAAATTAGATGATGGTAATTTTCCGCTGTCAATATCTCAATGCAGCAAAGACCTAGGGCCCCAATTACATTGCCTCTGGGGTTTCCTAAACAGGCACTAATGACAATGCCTCTGGTTTCCAAGTGGATATCAACGGCGTTGTCTCTGATGTCCACAATTCTACTTTTTTATTGTTCGTTTGTTTAGCTGTTTTTTCCAAGCACCAATGACATTGCCTCAGGTGCTCTACCCCTTTCCTTTATATATATTAAAGTTCAGGCTTACCAATGACGTTGCCTCTGGTATTTTATCTTAGGCACCAACAATAATGCCTTTTGTGCCTGTGAACACTAACGACAATGCCTCTGGTGTTCCCCATCCCTTGACATTGGTTGAAGAGTTCCTTCCTAGGGCAAGGCTTAATGGGGGCTCTGTCAGGATTTTACTAGTAAGGTTAAACCTTATCCTGGCGTAAATCTTGACACTTCCCTTAAGGCCAAGTCTTGGGGTACTAGGCTAAAAGCCTAATATTTCAATAATAATTCACCAAAGGGTCTAAATCCTCATAGTGTAAGGACAACAGCAGATAAAGTTTAAACTGGCCTGCCAGTTGAGATGCAAAAGCACCCAAAAGGCAAGTCAGAATGCCAAGTGCATTGCCGCGCAAACAACGTTTAAGTGTACCTGGATATGAGTAGCAATGGAGTGCCAACGGGACACAAATGTGAAAGACAACCTGGCGAGAAACCAGGCTTTTGAAGCCAACAGGGCCAATGGGCCTGGGCGTAGGGAGTTTTAAGATTGTGGAGAATTCCAAAAATTTTTGACATGATAGGCCCAATTGACTATAGTGGGGGCCAAAGCTAATGACATGACTGGGACAACCCAGTCCATATGAGTTCCGCGGGGTCATATTGCAGATGTCACGGGGGTTTGGAAAAGAAAATTTGAACTTAATCAAAAAAATCGAGCACAAGAAGATTTTTTAATGGATTTAAGGCAAGAGATTTGATCGTCAATACCTCAATGTGTTATGACTGCTTAAATGGATGATTGATTTGGGGAATAGCTTAGGAAAGCGTAGGTTTGGGGCCCTCAATATTTGACCTAACCTGGAGAACTGCAAGTGAGGTATGGAGAAAAATGAACTCATTTTCAACCAACTTTGAAAGAATCAACGGGGGACAGGTCACCGTTGGTTCATCCACAGACGCCTAAATTGCAGATTTACCACAGTTCCAATGATTAGCGTTATTGCATCTCACTGACATGCAACGGGAACCTCCCAAGGAAACCCCACATAGGGGCAGTCCCAAGAGGTTGGGAGCAGGTTTGGGGCGCCCAACCCGCTGCACCCAGTCATTTTGGTGTCTGTTTGACCAAGCAGGATTCATTGGACGAGAATTTTGATGCTTCTGGGGGAGGTTCGAACTGGCAGAGAAATTTTAACAATGGCTCAATGCCATCAGTTAGTTTCACTGAAGATCTGACATTAGATGTTTTTTCATCAAAGGTACACACCTGTCAGGCTTTGTTGCCGAGTATTTGGGGCTCTCAGGCCTTGATGCCAGAGGCTTGTTGCCGTCAACTTATTAGATCCTTTTACCCCATAGGGATGCTGACTCTCCATTAGCTCAGAAAAAACCCTTGATTCACAGTAACAATTCAGCTGAAGTTAATACTGGGATGGGTGGCGGGGTTTTTAAAGGGTAAGATGTTACCCATCGCTTGTCTACCACATGAGCAAGGTCGCCCTGTGAGATAAGAGGAGCAGCTGGCCTTCTAAAACTCTTTTTTAATTGGAACGGGAATTCTACCTGGTCTAAGTGAAGGGGGCGCTCACCAGACTTACATTATTCTTCCCTTTTCCTAAAGGAGGAGTGCCACCACTGGGGGATTGAACAAGGGCCACATTCTTATGAGTCTTAGGAAACTGAACTGCCATTAGCATAGCGATTTTTGGGGGGAGGGCGGGGAGCATCTGGGTGGGGGGCGTGGAAAGCCTCACCAAGCTCCAAGCAGTTAGCACAGTCCCAAGCGCCAACCCAGCTATGTTTGTAGGTTGGATAGCCTTTCCACGTGACTAGATATTGGACTGATCGTTAAATTTTGTGAGAAGCAAGAATGCCCTCTACTTCAGCTTCCTCCACGCCCTCAATCACAATGGGCTCTGGGTTCGATGGGATCGCCCTTGAAAGGGTACAGCTGAGAGACATGGAATACTAGATGTTGCTTTCAGTGGGGGGCAAGTTCAACAGAAGGCACCTGTAAGTCCCAGTGAACATCCTCTGGGTGTCGATCAGGCCATTTTCCTGTTTCCAAGCAAGAAGGCACCAAAGAGGATGGCTGTACCCCTCATTACTCAGGGCGATCTCGCTCACATGGTAGACAAGCGCTGGGTAACAGCTCTTTCACTTCAGATACCAAACCCAGTACTCACACTCTCTTCAGTAGAACTACTACGGGGAATCAGAGAAATCTGCACCAAGATTACCAAAATTAAATCAATCATAACCAATTCAAGAGGCAATCAGCCCAATGCTCAGATTTTAAATGGTCAAAAAGGTATGAAGACTAATTTGTTGGCCATAATGCCCAACGGTTGCAATTCAGTTAACATGACAATTGGAAAAATCTCCCCCTCCCAAATCCATCAGGCATCACCCCAATGGGCAGATAATAGCACCAGACACCATTGATGAGGTTCCAAAGCTTCCTGCTGCCAAATCGGGTGTTGCACCTGATGCCATACCATGGACCAAACAAATGGTCCCACAACCAAGCATGGGCAGGTTGGGCGTCCTGAACCCGTTCCCAACCAAATGGGCCCACCCCTATGTGGGGTGGCCTTGGGGGATTCCCACCGCTCATCAGGCTAAACGCCATCATGCCAACTGTCAGAAACATAGCCGAGCCTTGGTTCAGATGGTCGAGGTCAACCTGACAGTGACTCAGCCCACCACTGAATTTTTTGATGTCAGTTCCCAGGGAACTAACCCTCCCATTCCCAAATAATTTGCCAGTTAGGTCAAATTTGCAGGACCCAATATTGGCTTGTTTTCCCCCAAATTGACTACTATTTAATCAGTTGCATTGCACTGAGAAAATTGTTGGTCAATTTTTCTTCCTTAAATTTTCCATTAAAAAACCTTCCCTAAAGTTTAGTTTTTTTATGTATGTTGAAAATTAAGCCACCTTATCTGCTGATGTTCTTGCACCCCTCAGGTTTAATGGCTGTGAGCATCTGGTACTCAATCTTGTTCCTATACAAAATTCTGGCTCACTGGCAGATATTGGTGGAACTCCTTTCCAGTTCCATATTCGCCATATTAACAGCAGTGCCTCAGGCATTCTGGTTTGCCGTTTGGGTGCTCTGGAACTCTATCTGGCAGGCCAGTTCAATTCTTACTTGCTGTTCGACTGACATAAGTGACCAACCATTATTCTTAGACATTTCTGCCTTTCTCACATGTATAGGCGCAGCAATGGTTCCTTCTTTCCAACTGAGCCAGGTTGTAAAGAAGACTTTCTCTGACCACATTAGTTCAGCTACACTCAAAACTCCAAAACATACCCCATAGTTGCCATGGCTATTTGCCCATTGGTTTCCCCAGACCCCACCACCATCTCTTCGGTATCGCTGGATTCATCCACAACTACCAATAAAGAGAACTACGCTTACTTTTTAGTACCCATGAAGATTAGCGTTGGTTCTCATCACGTCTCTTTTGAGGCCTTAGTGAACACTGGAGCCATGGGAAATTTTATGAGTGTTGAGATGGCACAACAATTAAAACTGGAAATGGATGCAGGCTCCTCAGTGATGGTGGCCTCATCTGCTTACCAGCCCTCATATGTCATTTGCCGACCAGTGCCTTTTTCAATCCACCAGTTCAGCTTCTGCAATTGTTTTTCAGCTATGCCAAACTTGGTGTTTCTGTTGATCTTAGTTGTAGGGTGGTGGCGTCAATAACATGTGAAGATTCACTTAGAGTCTAATACGTTGTCATTTACCAATGATCATTCATAGGAAGAATTCCCTCTGATCAACACCCTCATGAAGATACAAGGAACCAGTTCTATCACTACCCTGGTTACCTCTGCAGGCGTTCCAGCCAATTTTTCTGAAAGCTTAATGCAATATTGGAGAATCTTTGAAATGGAAAAGGTGGATCATCTGCTGAAGCACACTAGGTATGATTGTGGAAATCAAACAACCTTGGAGTTGGTGAACATCAACTGTCCGTTATAACCCCATACAACGGAAAAAGAAGTTGCACTCAATACCTAATTGGACGTTATGTTGAAAAAAGGTTGGTTTAAAGAGACCTCACCCGTCACCTCCCCCATCATCTTCGCCAAAAAAGTGGATGGTTCTCTCCGTCCCTGTGTGGATTATGGCCATCTGAATAAAATAACAGTTACTGATCCCTACCCATTGCCTCTGGAGCAGACCATCAGTCAGGCAATCTCAAAATCCCGTGTGTTCTCTAAGCTGGATCTGGTGAACGCTTTCAACCAAATTTGGGTAATGGAAGGACAGGAATGGTTAACAGCGATCCAGATGAAGCGCGGCATTTTCCAATTTCATATAATGCCTTTCAGGCTGAAGAATGCTCCCACTATGTTCCAACGGATGATCAACAATGTACTGGGTGACCTCCAGTTCACCTATGCTGTTGCATACACCAATGATATTCTGGTTCACTCCCCGACTCTTGAACAACATGCTATTGACTTGGAAGTGGTGGTGGTCGCCTTACATAAGGCAGGGTTGTTCCTCAAATTTTTTAAGTGTGAGCTTTATAAGGAGGAGGTTACTTTCCTCAGGAACTTGGTTCTTAAAGATGGTGTCGCAATCCCTCCCAATAAGTTGGATGCTATCTGGGAATGGCTAATCCAAACTACCCAGAAACAACTACAGAGTTTCTTGGGAACCATCATTTTCTTAAAAAGTTCTCTCCCAAACTTTCATAGCTCGCCGCCCCACTCCACCCACTCACAGGGAAAAACGTACCATTTCACTGGATGGACAAATGCCAACAGGCGTTCGAATCAATTAGAGAGGTGTTTGTATCCCCTCCCATTTTAAAACATGATGATCCCACCAAGCCATATATCGTTGCATGCAACGCATCATCAGTATCTGTTGGAGCAGTGTTGCTCCAGGAGCACGATGGTTTGGAACACCCGTTTGCCTACTTTTTCTGAAAGTTTAAATCTATGGAGCAGCCTTGGGCTATCTATGACAAGGAGTTGGTAGCCATTGCATGGGCCCTAAATCATTAAAGGTACCTGTCACAAGGTGCCCGACACGAAGTGATGGTTTGCATGGATCACCAGGCCCTGTTGTACTTTCGTAAAACCCAAAAATTGGCACACTGGCAAGCCTGAACCTATCAGGATCTGTGCAGTTTCAACTTCAAATATGAATTTGTAAAAGGTGTGCTAAATGTACTGCCCAATTCTTTCAGCCGCAGCCCTGCCTACACTTCCACAGATCTGGAGGAAGTGGATCTCGTTACTGTGATCCCTACCGCCCAAATCTTATCTATTGTTCCCCCTGTCATTTCTTCCATTGCTCTGGCTTCCGACGCCCCATTAGTTGCTCAGGTCTTGGCCTGTCAAATGGCCTGCCCTGAGGGCGTGGAGTTAGTCAAGCAGTTATCTCACCAGAAGCATATTAACCCCCTATACTCACTGAAGGAGGGTCTTATATATTTTTGATCTTGTTTTTGGGTTCCTCCCTCCTTCCAAATTGAGGTATTTCGCACACATCACGATCCCCCCACAGTTGGTCACCCTGGTTCTAATAAATGCATCGATTTGATCAAATGAACCTACAATTGGGCAGGTTTGACAAAAGAAGTTTGGCCTGGATCGCCGATTGTGTTACTTGTGCCAGGGCCAAGTTGGATCATTCCGGCAAAAATGGCCTCCTGCACCCCTTACAACAGGCGGAGGGCCCATGGACATTGGTGTCTGTGGACTTTATTGTCAAGCTCCCCTGTTCTAATGGGTTCACAGTGGTGATGGTAGTAGTGGATTGCTTCACAAAATTTTCCCTTTTTATACCTTGCACTTCCATGATTACATCCAAAGAAACTGCACGCCTTTTTGTACGCCATGTGTTTTTGATGTTTGGTCTCCCCCAGGAGATCATCAGTGACCATGGTTACCAGTTCACCGCGCAGTTTTGGAGTGAACTCCTATCAATCCTGAAAATATCCCCCTGTCGCTCCATGGCATATCATCCTTAGTCTGATAGCCAGATTGAGTGGGTCGATCAAGTTCTTGAACAGTACCTGCATTGCTATGCTACAGCTGTGCAGGATACTTGAGCCAATGACCTCCCTTTCACCCAATTCATGTACTATAACGGGACCCACACATCCACGGGGTTTTCCCCTTATGAAGCAACATTGGGTTATAATCCTTTGTTTTTGGTCAGACCATGCTTGCGACCAGAGGTTCAAGCTGCCGTAACCACACTGCTCATATTAGATTGACTCAAGCCCTAGTGTTGGAACACCTCACCAAAGCTATAGATAACTACAAGTGGTTCGCGGATTGGAAGCATCTTCTTGGTCACAAGTTTACAAAGGGCTCTTACATTATGCTTGATACCCATCATTTAAAAATCCAGGCCCCTTCCCATAAATTCGCTAATAAACGCTTGGGTCCTCATTTGGTGGAGGAGGTTTTGGACAACGGGGCATTCTGACTGAAGCTCCCCACACATTGGAAGCAGCATCCCATTTTCCATGTTTCCCAGCTGTTGCCCTTCAAAGGTGCAATTCCCATGGAACCAGAACTGATCATTGTCAAAAATGAGGAGGAGGCTGAGGTAGGTGATATCCTGGCATCCCAGAAATCCTGACGTTCCATACAATACCTCATGGCCTGGAAAGGGTATCTGGCCTACAAAAACAGTTGGGTTAAGGTGCACGATTGCGCGAATTGCATGGACCTGGTTGAGGCTTTCCACATATCCCACCCCACAGCTCCCCGCCCCCCCCCCCAAAAGTCACATCTTTTATGGCAATCAAGTTGCCCAAGGAGCACAAAAATGTGGCTCTCATACAGTTCCCCGGTGGTGGGGCTCTTCCATTGGGAAAAGGAAAGGGTAATGTAAGTCCCAGTAAACGTCCTCTGGGTGTTGATTGGACTGTCTTCCCATTTTTAAGCAAGAAGGCACCAAAGAGGATGGCTGTACCCCTCGTTACTCAGGCGATCTTGCTCACGTGGTAGGCGAGCGCTGGGTAACAGCTCCTCACTTTGGATACCGCTCCTGGTACCCACACTCTCCTCAGTAGAACTTTTACAGGGAATCAGAGAAATCTATGCTGAGATTGCCAAAATGAAATCAATTGTAACCAATTCAAGAGGCAATCAGCCCAATACTCAGATTTTAAATGGTCAAAAAGGTATGAAGACTGATTTATTGGCTGGAATGCCCAACAGTTGTAATTTGGATAACATGACAATTGGAAAAATCTCCCCCCTCCCAAATCTGTCAGGCATCACCCCCAATGGGCAGGTAATAGCACTGGACACCATCAACAAGGTTCCAAAGCTTCCTGCTGCTAAATCAGGTGTTGCTCCTAATGCCATGCCATGGACCAAACGAACAGTCCTATGACCGATCATGGGTGGGTTGGGCGTCCCAAACCTGTTCCCAACCAAATGGGCCCACCTCTATGTGGGGTGGCCTTGGGGGATTCCCACCACTTGTCAGGCTAAACGCCGTCGTGCCAACCATCAGAAACGTAGCTGAGTGTAAGTCTCAGGGAACATCCCTTAGCTCTCAATTGGGTCATCTTCCTATTCCCAAATAAAAGACACTGAAGAGTATGGCGGTACCTCTCATCACTCAGGGCGATCTCGCTCACATAGTAGATAAGCAATGGGTGACAGCACTTCCACTTCATATCCCACCCCCAATACTTACACTCACCTCAGCAGAACTGTTGCGGAGAATTAGTGAAATCTGAGCCAAGATTACCAAATTGAAATTGGTTGTATCTAATTCAGGTGGTAATCTGGCTGATGGCCAAAATTCAAATGGCTGTAAAAGCATGATTAATGAGATATCAGCTGGATCACCCAATGGCTCCAATTTGATCACTAAATTAGTAGAACAAATATCAGGCGCCATCGACGAGGGTTCAAAGCCCTCTGATAGTAATTCAGGCGTTGCACCCAATGTGCTGCTGTTGACTAAACGAACAGTTAAATGACTGAGTGTGGGTGGGTTGGCCATCCCAAACCCATTCCCAACAAAATAGTCCCGTCCCTATATGGGATGGCCTTGGGGGATTCCGATCGCTCATTGGGCCAAATGCCGTCATGATAACCATCAGAAACATAGTTGAGCCTTGGTTCAGATGTTTAAAGTCAAACTGACAGAGACTCAACCCACCGCCAAATTTTGCGATGTTGGTTCCCAAAGAGTAAACCCGCCCATTCCCAAACAATTTGCCAGTTAGGTTGAATTTGTGGGACCTAACCCCATCCTGTCACTACCCCAATCAACCACTATTTAACCAGTTGCATGGCACTGAGAAAATTGTTGGTCAATTTTTCTTATTTTCCTTTCCAAATAAAATTTTATGTAAAAATCAAATTTTTATTTCCCTTTCCAACTGCATCCCAGATAGCATTTTCCTGATGGTCCATTGCCCCGCACTCTGGGTGGGCTTTACCAATTCCTTTGGTCACTATAGCTCCCTCCATCACCAATTGGGCCCAGCGAGTCCAATTGTTTTGGCTCTACAACCCCATTCTTACGAACTTCCAACAGCAATACATGGGGATCTCATGGCCCTATGTCCATCAATGGAAAGAAAGAATCTATCTCCTTATCACCCCCGATGAGATGGCCTCACATGCCAAGAATCTCGTCAAAAATATCCCAGTAATCCCACCTCTTGCAGCTAGAACCACTGAGTTGGGAATGGGTTCAGTGTGGTTTGTCATCAGGATATTCCTCACCCTGTTGTTGCGCCACCACTTTGTGATATCACATTTCCTGGCTCCATATCAGGTTGTATGGTCAGCAATGCCTCTGGCATTCTGGCTTGATTTCTGGGTGCTCACACATCCTGACTGGCAGGCCAGTCTAAACTTCTTCTGCCGTTTCCATGACATAATCAAATAACCATTATCTCCTGTCACTTCCACCTTGGTTTTTGAATTGGGCGCCGCAGTGATTACTCTCTACCAGATGAACGTGCAATCAGTTGTGTGCTATTTGTTGTTTGATCACTTTCTGACTTCAGGAGAAGCATCCGCTCTATTTTGGGAAACCTTTTTCAAGCCACCCAAGACGTGAAGACTGCATCTCCTCTTACTTCCTCCAGCCTGGGAAAAAAATTGAGTATCCCCTCCCAAGAGATCGCCAATCAGGTTCTCGGTGTGCTCGCCAAAGTACAAATGCATACAATAATCACACTCAATAATGCTTCTGTGATATCTCATGTCCAACAAGGGCTCACGTTGTTAGATGCCGTGGATGGAGATGCCCGCCGTTGGGTGAGAAGTCTTCTGCATTCATCCTCATAAGAAGGAGACTCCACCTCCCTGATGGCTGTTGTATCAGGCGTTTTGAAACCCCTTGTGTCCCAATCAGACCATTTATTTAGACTGCTCCTCGCCATGGTCAAAGCCCCTAGTTTGACTTCTATGATTTCTACCTTTCAAGAGCTGGCTCCCGCGTCAGGTCTATCTATCAATATGCTTCAGGCAATCTTTAGAGCGAGCTTGGATTTGGTTTCCACTCATCACGTGGTCTGTTCTACCATCCAAGGATTTATAGATCAAATATGCTCACCGCAACTGCTATCAAAGCTTTGCCTCGCCACGTTTCCCAGTATCAGAAGGGGAATTTTATGATAAGATTTCCTAATGAAAACATAGACAATGCGCCTGTCACCAAAATAGCAGTTGACGTGAGTCCCAACCCTACCATAACCCCTGAGTCCAAGTTGGCGTTCCCAGAGTTAACTATTAATGATTCTGTTCAAGCCCAGATGGAGGAAATAATTTTCCCTGCCCTCATACTTCCAATTTTCGCCCCAGCTAGGAAACCTGACCCTGCCCCTAACATACCCATTATTTCTTCAGTCATCCATGAGTCAGTCGAATCTCCCAATAAACAGAATTCCGCTTACTTCCTTGTGTTTATTTAAATTTAAATTTATTGTGGAGAAGGCCGACCATGGGATGGACACTTCTGAAAATGACTCAGATGAGACAAAACTTAGTACCAGGGGAGGCACCCCAGAGAAGCGATGCTATCTCTTGTTGCCAGCGGGAACGCCACTTATGGGAAGGGGAGGGAACGTGTGTAGGGGACGTAGTCACTATTGAGCACGTGTGGAGGAAGGGGTCTGATTTGATGAACCAGACTGGGAACCAGGAGGAGACCAGCTGTCGTCGATGCGGTGGAAGATATCCAAACATCCACGCTTGAAAGTGATCCACCAAATGAGACCAGAATCTGTGGACAGCTTCAGGGAGGGTAGGGATGGATCCAGCGATGGCATCCAAGACAATCGTGTGGATAGTCCACATGGCGATTGCAACCACCAGAGCACGGAGAGAGGGTGGGAGGGGGAGGCCATTGATGAAGCAAACATATCTCTTGACAGACTGAAGGGATGTGTTTGATCCTGGCCTAGCAGACGTTGGACATCGCGCCATATTACTTTAGAGGTGGGGCACTTCTCCAGGCGGTGAAACAGCGTTCCATACTGGCCACACACGACACAGGATGAGTGTAAAGCATTAGAGCGCTCAGCTGTACGATACACCCGCCTCAGGCAGCGCCACACATGAAAGCAGACTTGAGGCTGTAACAGAGGATGGTGTGCGTATTTCCAGATAGTCTTTTGGGTCTCAGTGGAATAAGGGATGTCCATCATGTCCAGGTAGTCCACCCTGGATAGGACTTGGGATCAAATGGGGATCACGCCATCATGGATGGGTAGCCCCTGTACCTCTTGTGTGAACTGAGGAGAGGGGCGGCCTCTTTGGGTTGTATGTCCACTAATACGAATTCTCCACTCTGCGCTTCGCATGGAGAGTAGGATTCGTTTGTAGTGGGTTTTGGTCCCGTGAGGACCTGTGGCCAATGTGTGTGATGCGAGGTATTTCATCAGGGAGTGGGGGTTTGATGGATTGTTGAGGCCCAAGGCTCGGGAGAAGTTGGAGTGGGCTGCGCGAGACCAGTGTTGGGATGGGAGTGTAGGAGCAGTGATGGCCGCAATCCAGGTGCCCAGGATCTTGGCGGCATGGGCTTTGAAGTCAAGTAGGCCCATGCCACCATGATGATGAGGGCCAAACATGACCTCTAGCCATACTCTTGGAGGGCGGCCTGACCAAAGCCAACCTTGTACCAAAGCATACAGGGATTTGAAAAAGCTTGGGGAGAAGGGGATGGCGTGGGCTCCAAACCAGACTTTGGATAGGAGCATATAGTTGGCAAGAACAACCCTGCCAGTGAGGGTAGTAGGGTGGGCTCTGAGAGAGGCGATTCGCTTCGTCACGTTGTCCAGTATATGGCACTCCATTACTGCTGACGCATATCCACCTGCCTCCAACCACACGCCCAGATGGCGTACCGGTCCTATGGTAGGTCGTGGCACAAAGGGGAGCACCAGTGGAGCGGTGTGTTTTGAGCTAGTAAGGCGTGGACATGGGTGAGCAGATGGGCCGGGTTGGGAACTACTTGCTGGGGCCCGCCAGTTCTGAAACTGACCAAGGAGGATGATTTCGGTTTTGGAGGCGTTCAGTGCCGCGTTGCTTACCTGGGAATATTCCTGGATGAGGGCTTCAAGCGCGCGTGCATCTTAGTTATTAGACACCCCCACCACGCAATCATCTGCATATGCCATCATCTTGACTGGGGTTTGTCCTGGCACATGGACCCCAGTGAGTTGGGCATTCACATTTCGCAGTAGTGGGTCAAGGCTGAAGTTGTATAAGAGTGGGCTGAGGGGGTCCCCTTGTCGCAGGCCCTTTGAGGACGGACTACTTCCGTTAGGAAACCTGGGCCGCGCACTGCCATTGTTGCAGATTCCGTGAGCAGCATCACCCAGTTAATGAGGCGGGGAGGTAGGCGGAATTGTTGGAGGCAGGCCCTAAGGTATTCCCAGTTTACTCTATCATAGGCCTTTTGTTGGTCCAAGAATACAAGTGCCCCAGAGGCTGTGGACTGACACCATTAGCCACAGAGTGCACGTTATCCCAAATCAACCTTCTGGGGATGAAACCAAATTGTTCTGGGGAGATGGTGGCAGATGCTACAGTCCTTAAACGGTTAGCCATGATTTTGGTTAAAATTTTGGTGTCTGTGTTTGTTAGAGAAATGGGGCGCCAGTTGGCTAAGTCTAGCCTATCCCCTTTCTTGAAGAGTGTGACAGTAAAGGCCTCATGTCCTCCTGGTAGGAGGCGCGTTTCCCACAGGCTTTGGTTGAGTGAGGCTTGCAGCAATGGGGATATATATTTAAAATATTTTTTGTAGAAAAATTTGGAATGCCATCTGGGCCTGGGCATTTTTGGTTTGGCGCACCGCGAATGGTAGTCCATAATTCATTCAGAGTAATTAAATTCATTATTTCCGGGTATTGGAAAACGGTGCAGATATGAGCTCAGTCAAGAAATTCTGCCATTTCAGCCAGCTGAATTGGTTCAGCTCGGTATAACTTGGAGTAATATCTTTGCATTTTGATTGCCACTTTGGCCGGTGTGTCCACAATAGAATTATCCGATCTTCACACCTGTGTGCAGGCCACACTCTGGCGTGGTGCAAAAATTTTTTGAAGAAGTATGCGGTGCACTTGTCGCCTTTAGTGATGCGTGTGGCCCTGTATTGGACACAAACCCAATGTTTGTGTTGCCTTTCAAGTGCGTTGAGGTGGGCGGCTGCCTCTGCCCACTTCTGGCCCCATGCAGGGCTATATCCTGAGGCTGGAATGTTGGACTCCAAGTGGGCCAATTCCACCAGCGCGCATGATATAACCGCCGATGTGGCTCATGAGCATCTGGATGAGAGATGGTGATAGTGGCGGATGGTGTCTTCTTTGAAAGTTGCCCATGTGGAAATGGGGTCCACGCAAAACGGTGCAACAAACGATTTTGCCAAAGTTGCCTCTTCCACCCATGTAGAAAATCCTGGCGATGCAAGCTCTGGGGGGCGGATTTTGCACCAATGTGGGGCCTTTGCAACTGTGACGGGTAAGTGGTATGTTATCAAGACCAGTCAGTGGTCGGAGAATTCCATTTTTGTTGTTTTGAAGTGGGAGATGTGGGGTTGGAATTTCGCCGGCACTAGAATAAGGTCAATGCAGGTCATGGACCTTAATTGGCCGTTGTGGACGTGGGGACATGTCATGTTTTTGAGCAGTGGGGCATGTCGCGGCAGCGCATCCATTAACCCAAGGGTGGCTTTTAGAATGCGTAGTTCTACGTGACCCTGTGGGGCGTGGGGTGAGGGAGGCCACCAGTCCGTTGGTGAGGTTAGCCAACAGTTCATGTCACCAATTAGGAAAGAATTGGGGGGTAGCAGGAGGGATTTGACCAATGAGAAAAATTCCTGACGCTCATGTGCACCGTTTGGGGCATAAATGTTGACGATTGTGTGTGCAACATCGGCCCATAAGAAGGTGACAACGAGCACTTGGCCATTTAGGAATGTTTCTGAAGATGTAAATTTGAAAAAATTGTTTTTCTGAATTAGCACCCCACAGTGCTTCGACCAAAAGGATAGGGATGGTAGGAGCATTGTTTTCCAAGCTTCCTCAGAACCTCATGGACAGTGGGACTCCTGGATGGCCAGGATATCCACGGGTAAATTGTTTTGTAAAAAACTCAGTTTCCTAGCCTGGGACGGGGAGGTTTTGAGTCCAGCAATATTCAGCATCCCTAGAGTGAAGGTTTCCCCTATCGCACCTTAGGTGCGAGGGGGTGGGCCCCAGGCCCACCAGCCTCTTCCAGGTCCCCATGGGCTTTCACAGCAGTGCAGGTATTAGCAGCAACGCTATTGGGGTTTTTGTTAATTTTTGCGGAAAGAGTCACGTTGGCTTTGGCCTTCACTTTTTGTTTTCCCGACGTCGGACAAATTTTTTGCAGTTTGGATAAGTTTAGTGCACCGTTGAGTGGGGCAAAAAAAAATTTTTTGGTTGGGATAGGTCCCAAGTCGGTTTTGACCAGGGCTTGGGTGCAGCGATTGGGTGAGATTGAATCTCCCATTGTATCCTCGGATTGAGTGGCCTGTTCAGCATGAGCCTCCCAATCTGATTGGGTAATGGATTCCCAAGTTGCTTCCACCGCGAAGGTCTCCATGTCCTCCTGGCGTTGTGAGTGTGGGATGGTGGTGGTGGCCTTGGCCGCTTCCTTGGCCGCGGTCCTATGGGCCTGCTTGGCCTTCTTCTGCTCCTGCGGGGAGATGGGCTTTACCAATAGGTAGCAGCCTTGTGCTCCCCACGGGAAAGCCTCCTTGGTGCTTGCAGTTGGTTCGTAGTGCGCCTCTCCACTGGCCATGGCCGCCAAGGGTGCTCTTGGAATGTGACGCCCTCTTTGATGGGGCATGCATGCGCCTTATGGCCAAACGCGTCACAGTGGGTGCAAATGGGGGGCGCGCTGTCCACGGTTACCCGGAATAGGTGGGTGGTGTGCCCTGTGATGTCAATAAAGGTGGAGTGCGGGATCTGGGTTAGGTCCTTCGCGATCTCCTCAGTTGGGGTCAGAACTGCAATGGCTTTGCCGGTGCACAGGTGTGGCATCAGCATGAAACGTTGCATTTTGAAAGATTAAATTTCGCTGTATATGGCGAGACCATCTTTCAGGTGTTGCTCCAAAATGTCACGTTTTACCGTAGTAGGCAAAAAGTCAAACGTGAGGAAAATTTGGTTTGATTTTGTCCATCTGGTGCGTTTAGTTTCAATGACCCGTTGCCCTTCGGGGAGGTCGACCACTATGCGCACTGCTGCAGCCTTGTCTGCTGCTATTTTGCTTTTGAAACCTAGGTCCAGCCAACCCGCATGACATGGAGTGAGGTGCAACGTACACATGGTCGGGAAAATTTTGTGTAAATCTTCACAAAATTTTTCCCATAGGGCCGTTTTTTGGATGTCCAGATACACATGGAATCTGAATTCCACCGACAAAAGTGGCTGGGAATGTGGCGTGTTGATGTACTGGTTGCATCATGCTTGCCATGCGAGTATCTCTGGGGAAATTGTGACCGCCGGTTTTTTTAGATTTTTTTCTATTCTGCCAGATTCTCTGGGGCGTTTTAGAACGTTAGAGGCCGCGGGCCTTCCGCCTGCTCCTCTTGCCTTGCTTGCCCAACTGCTCCCAGACATGGGCGCAGACTAATCCCCTCTATGAGAATATCAAACTAGATTTAGTCTTGAATTGAATGGGTTGCAAAAGTGTTTGCAACGAGAAAGAAAAGTTTACTTCCTTGTATTTATGAAAATCAGTATCAGTCTGCATTATGTCTCCTTTGAAGCTCTGGTGGATACTGGAGCAGCGGGAAACTTCATGAGTGTTGAGTTGGCACAACAATTAAAATTGGAAATGGATGTGGGCTCCTTGGTAATGTTGGCCTCTTCTGCTTACCAGTCTTCATATATCATCCGCCAGCTGATACACTTCTCAATCCACCAATATAACTTCTGTGATACGTCGATGAATCCCCCCTTGGGTTGGGACCATCTAGTACTAAAAAAAATATAACTTCTGTGATTGTTTCTCAGCCATACCAAACTTGGTGTTCCTGGTGATCTTAGGTGTGGGATGGTGGCGTTGACAACATGTGAAGATGCATTTAGAGTCTAATACATTGTCGTTTACCAATGATGATTTGGAGGGAGAGTTCCCTTTGATCAACACCCTCAAGAAAATACAAGAGACCAGCTCTATCACTACCCTAGTTACTACCGCGGGTATTCTGGCTGATTTTCCTGAAAGCTTAATGCCATATGGAGAATTTTTGACATGGAAAAGGCGGATCATCTGCCAAAAAATACTAGGTATGATTGAGGATTTTGGACAACCATGGAGTTGGTGAACATCAACTGCCTGTTGTACCCCCATACAGCGGAGGAAGAGGTTGCACTTAATACCTGGTTGGACAATATGTTAAAAAAAGGTTGGTTGTTCAAAAAAACTTCACCCGTCGCCTCCCCTATTGTCTTTGCAAGAAAATCAGATGGAATGCTCCGTCCTTGCATGGATTACGTCACTTGAACAAAATAACAGTTACAGATCCTTAACCATTGCCTTTGGAGCAGACAATCAGTCAGGCAATTTTCAAATCCCATGTGTTCTCAAAACTGGACCTGGTGAACGCTTTCAACCAAATTTGGGTAATGGAAGGACAGTAGTGGTTGACCACAATCCAAATGAGGCGAGGCATCTTTCAATTTCGCGTAATGCCCTTTGGGTTAAAAATGCTCCCACTACATTTCAATGGATGATTGACAATGCATTAGGGGATCTCCGGTTCTCTTGTGCTATTGCATACATCAATGATATCTTAGTCCATTCCCCAACTCCTGAACAACATGCTATCACCTTAGAAGCAGTGGTAGTCGCTTTTCATAAAGCAGGGCTGTTCCTCAAAGCTTCTAAGTGTGAGTTTTATAAGAAAGAGGTCACATTTCTCAGAAACCTGGTGCTTAAAGAAGGTGTTGCTATCCCTCCCAACAAATTAGATGCGATCTGAGAATGGCCAACTCTAACTACACAGAAGCAACTTCAGAGTTTCTTGGGAACTATCATTTTTTTAAAAAAATTTCCCCCACACTTTCCCAGTTGGCCACCCCACTCCATCCCCTCACTGGGAAAAACGTACCGTTTTGTTGGACCCCCAAATGCCAGCAGGCGTTTGAATCGATCAAGGAGGTGTTCATGTCTCCTCCCATTATGAAACACGCCAATCCCACCAAACTGTATATCATTGCATGCAATGCTTCATTGGTAGCAGTGGGCGCGGTGCTGCTTCAGGACTACAATGGTCTTGAACATCCAGTCACTTATTTCTCCCAAAAATTCACTGCTACGGAGCAGTTTTGGGCCATTTATGACAAGGAACTGGCTGCTGTCATATGAGCATTAACTCATTGGCAGTAGCTGTTGCAAGGTGCTCGTCATGAGCTAATGGTTTGCACAAATCACCAGGCTCTCTTGTATTTCTGCAAACCCCAAAAATTGGCGCACCGGCAGGCCTGAACCTATCAGGACCTGTGCAGCTTTAACTTTAAATATGAATTTGTCAAAGGTGTGCTCAATGTCCTTCCCAATTTCCTAAGCCGTAGTCCAGCTCACTGTCCCTCAGAACCTGAGGAAGTGGATCTCGTTACCATGATTCCTGCCACTCAGATTCTGTCGATTGTTCCCTCCATTGTTTCCTCTGCTGTGCTGTCTCCCAACGACCCATTATTGGCCCAGGTGTTAGCTGGTCAAACGGCCTGCCCTGAGGTCGTGGAGTTGGTTGAGCAGTTGGTTCACTCGAGTCCCAAACACTCCCTATACTCCTTAGAAGAGGGGCTCATTTACTTCCATTCTTGTATTTGGGTTCCCCCTCCTTCCGCCCAGAAAGTATTTCATGCACACCATGATCCCCCCACGGTTGAACATCCTAGTAACAAGAAATGCATCAAACTGATCAAGTGAACCTTTAATTGGGCAGGACTGACCAAAGAGGTCCCAGCTTGGATCGCCAATTGTGTTATTTGCGCTAGGGTTAAGTCAGATCGCTCCAGAAAGAACAGCCTCCTGCACCCCTTACAGCAGGCGGAAGGTCCATGGACCTCAGTGTCCATAGATCTTATTGTCAATCTCCCCTGTTCTAATGGGTTCACAGCGGTGATGGTAGTGGTGGATCACTTTACAAAATTTCCCTTTTTATCCCTTATACTTTGCAATTACGTCAGAAGAAACTGCCCATCTTTTTGTATGACATATGTTTTTGATGTTTGGTCTTCCCCAGGAAATCTTTAGTGACTGGGGTACTCAGTTTACCACGCGGTTTTGGAGTGAACTCTTATCAATCCTGAAGATAACCCCCTGTCAATCCATGGCATATCACCCACAGTCCGATGGTCAGACCAAGCGGGTTAATCAAGTTCTCAAACAATACCTGCGTTGCTATGCTGCAGCGGCGCAGGATACTTGGTCCAATTACTTGCCTCTCACTCAATTTGCGTACAATAATGGGATCCACGCATCTATGGGGTTTTCACCTTATGAAGCAATGTTGGGTTATAACCCATCATTTTCAGTTGGAGCATGTTTGTGACCTGAGGTTCAAGCTGCCACAGATCATGCTGCCCATATTTAATTGACTCAAGCTTTAGTGCAGGAACACCTCACTAAAGCTATTGACAACTATAAGTGATTCGCAGATTGTAAGTGCCTTCCAGGTCATGACTTTACAGTGGGTTCCTACGTCATGCTTGATACTCATCATTTGCAAATTCAAACCCCTTCCTGTAAGTTCGCCAGCAAGCGTTTGGGTCCTCACTTAGTGAAGGAGGTATTGGGTAACAGGGCATTCCGCTTAAAGCTTCCCGCGCATTGGAAGCAGCACCCAGTTTTCCGTGTTTCCCAGCTGTCACCCTTCAAAGGCGCAATTCCCATGGACCCAGAACCAATCATCGTTAATAATGGGGAAGAGGCTGAGGTAGAGGCCATATTGGCATCTCAGAAGTCGCGACGTTCAGTCTAATATCTTGTGGTCTGGAAAGGATGCCCAGCTAATGAAAATAGTTGGGTCAAGGTGTGTGATTGCGTGAATTGCATGGCCCTGGTTGAAGCTTTCCACGCATCCCACCCCAAGGCTCCCCACCCTCTTCAGAAGATTGCAACAATTATGGCTATCAAATTACCTAAAGCACACAATAATGTGGCTCTGGCGCAGTTTCAGGTGAGGGGCCATTCCTTTGGAAAAAGGAAAGGGTAATGTAAGTTTTGGGGAATGTCCCTTGGCTCTCGATCAGGTCATCTTCCCATTCCCAAATAAAAGACACCAAAGAGGATGGTGGTACCT
The DNA here is from genome assembly GCA_022478985.1 of Massospora cicadina. NCBI lineage: Eukaryota > Fungi > Entomophthoromycota > Entomophthoromycetes > Entomophthorales > Entomophthoraceae > Massospora > Massospora cicadina. Next base: position 79,310 of record JAKSZP010011903.1, read on the forward strand.
CTCATCACTCAGGGCGATCTCGCTCACATAGTAGATGAGCGATGGGTGACAGCCCTTCCACTTCAGATCCCACCCTCAATACCCACACTCACCTCAACAGAACTGTTGCAGAGAATTAGTGAAATCTGTGCCGAGATTACCAAATTGAAATTGGTCAGATCTAGTTCAGGTGGTAATCTGGCTGATGGCTGAAATTCGAATGGCTGTAAAAGCATGATTAATGAGATATCAGCTGGATCGCCTGATGGCTCCAATTTGATCACTAAATTAGTAGAACAAATATCAGGCGCCATCAATGAGGGTTCAAAGCCCTCTGATAGTAATTTGGGTGTTGCTTCAATGTGCTGCTGTTGACTGAATGAATGATTAAATGACCGAGCGTGGGTGGGTTGGCTGTCCTGAACCTGTTCCCAACCAAATGGTCCCATCCCTATATGGGATGGCCTTGGGGATTCCCATCACTCGTCGGGCCAAATGCCATCATGCTAACCATCAGAAACATAGTTGAGCCTTGGTTCAGACGTTTGAGGTCAAACCAACAGAAACTCAGCCTGCCACCAAATTTTACAATGTTGGTTCCCAAAGAATAAAACCACCCATTCCCAAACAATTTGCCAGTTAGGTTGAATTTGTGGGACCTAACCCCATCCTGTCACTACCCAATCAACCACTATTTAACCAGTTGCATGGCACTGAGAAAATTGTTGGTCAATTTTTCTTATTTTCCTTTCCAAATAAAATTTTACCCAAAAATCAAATTTTTATTTCCCTTTCCAACTGCATCCCAGATGGCATTTTCCTGGTGGTCCATTGCCCCGCACTCCAGGTGAGCTTTACCAATTCCCTTGGTCACTATGCCTCCCTCCATCACTGATTGGGCCCAGCGAGTCCAATATTTTTGGCTCTACAACCCCGTTCTTACAAACTTCCGCCATCAATACATGGGGATCTCATGGCCCTATGTCCATCAATGGAAAGAAATAATCCATCTTCTTGTCACCCCCAATGAGATGGCCTCACATGCCAAGAATCTTGTCAAACTATCCCAGTAATCCCACCTCTTTCAGCTAGAACCACTGAGTTGGGAATGGGTTCAGTGTGGTTTGTCGTCAGTATATTCCTCACCCTGTTGTTGCGCCACCACTTTGTGATATCACATTTCCTGGCTCCATATCAAGTCATATGGTTGGCAATGCCTCTGGCATTCTAGCTTGCTTTCTGGGTGCTCATGCATCCTGACTGGCAGGCTAGTCTAAACTTCTTCTTCCATTTCCATGACACTGAGCCTTGGTTCAGATGTTTGAGGTCAAACCAACAGTGACTCGGCCTGCCGCTGAATTTTTTGATGTCAGTTCCCAGGGAACTAACCCGCCCATTCCCAAATAATTTGCCGGTTAGGTCAAATTTGTGGGACCCAATCCTGGCTTGTTTTCCCCCAAATCAACTACTATTTAATCAGTCACATCACACTGAGAAAATTGTTGGCCAATTTTTCTTCCTTAAATTTTCTATTAAAAGACCTTCCCCAAAAATCAGTTTTTTTATATATGTTAAAAATTAAGCTGCCTTATCCGCTGATGTTCTTGCACCCCTCGAGGTTAATGGCTGTGAGTGTCTGGTACTCAATCTTGTGCCCATATGAAATTCTGGCTCACCAGCAGATACTGATGGAACTCCTTTCCAGTTCCATATTTGTCATATCAACAGCAGTGCCTCAGGCATTCTGGTTTTCCGTTCAGGTGCTCTGGCACTCTGGCTGGCAGGCCAGTTCAATTCTTACTTGCTGTTCTCCTGACAGCACCATTTCCCAAGTCTTCTTCTACCAGATGGGGCCTGAGCGCTTACTTGCAAGCTTACATGATGGCACATGCATGCAGAAGTGGTGAATGTCAAGCATAATGTGTGATCCTTTATTTATTTCATGCACTGGGAGTCATTTTTGATTTGTGAACCACTTATAATCACTAATTGCCTTAGTTAAGTGCTTCTGAATCAAGGACTGCGTAGCCCAAAGGTGCTAGACATTTTCAGCTGCAGTTGGTACCTCCTGTAAGTCTTGGGGACCAGCCCTTTGAGCTGGATAGGGCTCAGCACCCTTTCTGGATGAAGAGGGGTCCCAAGGCTCCTGTGAGACCCACTGTCATAACTGGGTGACCTTGCCTACGTGAAAGATGAGCGCTCTGTGACAGCTTATCTCCCCAAAGCTGACCCATTCCCTCCCCTTCCCTCCTCTTCAATTCTGGTAGGATTGATAGAGGGGGTCTGCATGGAGGTGGTTCACGTTAGGGACCTTGGAGGGGGTCCAGAGGCCACCCACTCCCCAGGCCAGCCATGGGGAAAAACTGGGAAAATTGCAATTCCCAGTGTCAGAGCCCAGCCAGTAAATTCTGGACTGGGGGCTGGTTTGGGCCAGCCAGGTTCAGGAGCCAGATTGGAATATGGCTCAGATCAAAAACCCAGGTGCAAATGGCCTGGATCATTGGGTCTGACATTCTGAGGCAGTTCCAGGAGGTTTGGATCGTGTGAGCCGCCTAATTGTGGGATCAGACCAAATTGCAATGAACCTGATCCATGGATTCCTGCTTTCCAAGATGAATTGGGAATGCCCAAGCCATGCAAATCAGCTGAGTCAAGTCATCAGAACCTGGATTGGCAGCATCAATTTGGCTTGGTTGCAAGAAGTTGGGAAAATTTGCAAAAATTTTCTAAGCTTTTGCCAAATTGGGAGCCACCTTTCACCCCCTCTGAGTCAGCCAACCAAATTCGCTAACCATTCCCTGAACAACCAATCCCCTGACTCCTCCCTATGCTTATCAACCATTTAAAAGGCAACTGGCCCCACTGAGGCAGTTGTCAGTTCATTCTTTTTAGCCTTTTCAAAATAAAATCCATGTATCCACTTCATTTGCCGTGGACTACGCCCATTGTTAACACAAATTTAAAACACAATTCCTTCATTCAATCCCATGAATTGTGCTGTTATCCAGATCCTTTCCCCAATGTTTGCAGACTGGATTATCCAGTCACTTGATCCTGCCATGTGGCAGCAGATTGCTGACGCTATAATCTGGCCCACCCCAAAGGCGAGCACACTGTTCCATTCATTCCTATGCATCCGTTAAACAGAGACATTCCATTTATTTGGACGTTGAGTCCACCAAGTCTTCTCCCCAGGGAGAGCAATCTTAAGGCGCCCCTGGCCCGCTGCGCATGAGTTTGACTCCGTTCACTGCCCCTGCCACTGCAGATCCAGCTCACCAGCAGGACTATGAGTGTTCCTGTTGGGGGAAGCTCAGTTTCAGCCCCTCCTATGGGGTTCCCTCCACTTCTACCCACATTTCCAACAATGTGGCGGTCCCTATACCGCCTCCTGCTGGTGCGTAAGCCTCTTTCTTGGGTTCTGAAGGCCAGCAACCACAATCCCTGGAGGAGTCGTCATCCTCCCTGCCTCTCCCACCCCCTGGGGATTGCCCCCATAAGACTCGCGGTTGCCCCCAACGCAACCATCTGGTTTGCCTTGGGGGTCTTCAGTATGTTATTGAATGTTTGCTTTCCTCACGTGATCCATAGATCCTCACTTCTCTTAGTCACTCAGACTGCTATGCCTCTGGCATTCTGGGTCTCTCCACTGGGTGCTCGCGCACCCTTACTGGGAGCCCAGTCTAGTTCTTCTTAGCCACATCCATGACACCTCTGGGCAAAAGCATGGGCAACTAAAAACGAAAGGTTATACCCCAAGATAACCTCATATGGGGAGAAGCCCGTGGACGCATGTGTTCCATTGTTATATGCAAACCAGGCAAGGGTAAGTTCGTCCATCCAGGTATCCTGAGCAGCTGCAGCATAGCACCGCAGATACTGTTCCAGGATCTGATTGACCCATTCAGTTTGACCATTTGACTGTGGATGGTATGCAGTAAAGTGACAAGGTGTGATCTTCAATTCGCCAAGAGCATTCCAAAACTGTGCCATAAATTGGGTCCCATGATTGCTGACAGTTTCCTGAAGGATTCCAAACATTGAAAACACGTGGCGCAATAATAGACATCAGTTTTTTTGGAAGTAATGGCAGAGAAACATGGGAAAAACAGGGAGAATATAGTGAAGCGGTCTACAACCAACATGACTGCTGGAAACCCCTTGGAGCTGGGTAGCTCAATAATAATGTTCATGGACACTAATGGTAACGGCCCCTCTGCCTGATTCAGAGAATGAAGAAGACCATTCCTTCAAGATCAGTCCAATTTGGCCTGCGCGCAAATCACACAGTCAGAGATCCATGCTGGGACATCATTGGACTATCCTGGCCAGTTAAAGGTACACTTCACTAAAAATAATGCATTTCTTACTCCCCGGGTGACCAACTGCAGGGGGATCATGATGAGACTGAATGACTTTGGCAAGGAGAAGGGGAGGAACCCACACCTGCAACCTAAACTGGATGAGCCCTTGGCCAGAGAATAGAGGGAATGCTTGGAGGGAGTGAGGGACAACCGCTCCAAAATTTTCACCCCTTATTCACATGCTGTCTGTGCTGCTAAGGCTTCAAAATCAAAGGCACGTCTGGAGCTAATTCTGATGCCAAAAAGTGGGAGTGGTAATGGCCAAGATTTGATTGGGGGAAATGACTGTGATAAGATCCGCCTCATCTGAATCAACTGGCCAAAGTGCTAAATTGCAGATTAGAAAATCGGGAAGGACATTCAGAGCACCCTTCACAAACTCATATATAAAGTTAAAGCTGCACAAATCCTGATATGTTTAGACCTGTCAGTGCACCAAGTTCTGTGGCTTGCGGAAATAAAGGAGAGCTTGGTGGTCTGTATGCACCGTCAACTTGTGCTGAGCGTTCTTCAAGAGATACTTCCACTGGTTCAAGTCCCAAGCTATAGCTGCCAACTCCTTGACATAGATGGCCTAGGATTGTTTGGAGGAAGAAAACTTGTGGGAAAAATGTGACTGGGCGTTCCAACCCATCATGCTCTTGGAGCAAGACAGCCCCTACCACGGCGGATGATGCATTGCATGGTACAATATAGGGTTTGGAGGGATCTGTGTGCTTAAGGATGGGGGGCAACAAAAACACATCCTTAACTAAATTGTATGCCTGCTAGCACTTGGGCATCCAGAAAAAGAGACCGTTTTTCTTTGAGTGGATGGAGAGGGACAGCCAGCTGTGAGAGCGCATGGGAGAACTTTTACAGGAATATGATGGTACCCAAGAAGCTTCTCAATTGCTTCTGAGTCGTTGGAGTTGACCACTCACGGATGGCATCCAGTTTCTTGGGTGGGATGGCATACTCATCTTTTGAGATGAGATTGCCCAGAAAGATGACTTCTCCCCAATAAAATTCACATTTTGATGGCTTGACCAACAAACCAGCCTTATGCAGGACAGCCACTACCGCCTCAAGCCCTTTGCATGTTGTTCAAGGGAGGGAGAATGTACCAGTATATCATCAATATATGTGACTGTGCAGGAAAATGAAGATCCTTAAGCACACTATCGATCATCCTTTGGAAGGTTGCAGGTGCATTCTTTAGCCCAAAAGATATCACTCAAGATTAGAATATGCCACATCTTGTCCAGATGGAGGTAAGCCATTCCTAACCTTCCTTCACTAAAATTTGATTAAAGGCGTTAACAAGATCGAGTTTAAAGAATACTTGAAACTTAACAATTTCTTGACCAATTTTCTGTTCCAATGGCAGTGGATAAGAGTCATGGACCATGATATTGTTAAGGTGGCTGTAATCCACGCAGGGACAAAAGGAGTCATCTGCCTTCTTGGCAAAGACAATGGGATGGCAACAGGGGATGTCTCTTTGAACAACCAACCCTTCTTGAGCATGTTGTCTAACCATGCATTGAGGGCAGCCTCCTCCTCCTCTGTATGCGGGTACAGTGGGCAGTCTATGTTTACCACCTCCACCATTGTCTGAAAACTCAAATCAAATTTTGTATGTAGTGGAAGGCGGTCAGCCTTTTTAGAATAAAAAATACTCTGATATCCCATCAACGCATTGGTAAAAACCAGTGGGAGACCTATGGGAGAAATGAGGGATGTAACCAATCCACAACCTTGAGCTTTAGTAAGTGTATCCAATAATGAATACTCGCCCTCCATTTGACCGTTGGAAAATGACAGCGTGTTAGATTCCAAGTGGATTCACACATGCTGCCAACACCACCAACCTACACCCAAAATTACCAGGAGTATGAGGTTAGGCATTAAGAGAAGCAATCACAAAAACTAAACTGGTGAACTGAAAAGGGTACTGGGCGCCATACTCTATAGGATGGCTGGGAGGCTGACAAGGCGACTATCACCGCAGGCACCAAGTCCAAGTCTAGATCAAGCTGCTGGGATTACTCTAAATTCATGAAGTTACCCGCTGCACCAGTGCTGACCAAGGCCTCAAAGGACACCTGGTGAGCTCAAATACTACTTTTTACTGGTAATAAAAAAGATAGGTGTAATTTTGTTTATTGGCAGATACAATCAATTCTGCTGATATTGAAGAGATTACAAAGACAGGTGAGCTGTAGCACACTAACTTGGGCACAGGGGCGGCGTCAGGACCTGGAACCAATAAGGATACTGATTCAATGTTGGGAACAGAATTTAAGGCCAAGTTGGCAAATCTAAACATGAAGTTTCCATTTTGAGGGCAGGTCAAGGGGAAAATAGAGGATAATGGAAACTTTGCCCATAAAGAAATTCCTCCAAAGCAATACAGGAGCTGCATATAAAATTAGCAATTGCACAGATAACAACAGAAGTCAGGCTACTTACTGAACATCCATATGGAAGATGGTAACTATTGCGTTGCCCATCTCAATGAGAAATTCATAAATGGCTGGAAACAATGGATAGTTGATTATTTCTGGTCAACAGCAGATAAAGTTTAGATTGGCCTGCCAGTTGGGATGAAAAAACACCCAAAAATGCAAGCTAGAATGCTAGGGGCATTGCCACGTGAATGATGTTTAAGTGTGCTAGGATATGAGTAACAATGAAGTGCTTACAGGATGCAAATGTGAAAGAAAACCCAGCAAGAAACCAGGCTATTGCAGCCTAGGGCCAATGGATCTGGGTGTAGGGCATTGCGAGATTGGGGAAAATTCCAAAATGTTTTTGACATGAAAGACCCAATTGACTATAGTGGGGACTAAGGCTAATGTAATGACTGGAACAACCCAGTTGATATGAGGCCCACAGGGCTACATTTCAGATGTCACAGGGGTTCAGCAAAGAAAATTAGAACTTAATTGAACTAAATTTGAGTATAAAATTTAATGGATTTTAAAATAAGAGAATCAACCATCAAATCCCCTCAGTGTGTTACAACTGCTTAAATATATAATCAATTTAGGGAATAGCTTAAAAAGCGCAGGATTGGGGCCCTCAAGATTTGAACTAACCTAGTAAACTTTGAGCGATATGGGAGAAAATGAACTCATTTTAAACCAACTTTGAAAGAATCAGCAGTGGGCTGAGTTGCTATCAGTTTGTCCACAGATGCCCAAATTGCGGATTTCCCACACTTCTGACAATTAGCACCATGGCATATCATCCATCAGATAACAGGAACCTCCTAAGGCCACCCCACATAGGGGCAGTCCCAAGAGGTCAGGAACAGGTTCAGGGCACTTAACCCGCCTGTACACAGTCACTTTGGGATCCATTTGACCAAACAAAATTTAATGGACGAGGATTTTGATGCTTCTGGGGGTTTGAACTGGTGGCAACATTACCCAATAGCCTGATGCTATGGTGAGTTTCACCAAAGATTCAACATTAAATGATTTTCTTTGAAGGTACACGCTTATCAGAATTTGTTGCTAAGGGTTTGGGGATATTGCCTTAATGCCAAAGGCTTATTACCATTAACTTCATTCAAGCCTTTTAACCCAAAGGGATGCCAACTCTCTGTTAGCTCAGAATAAATCCCTTTGATTAGTAGTACCAATTAAGCTGAATTTAATACTGGGATGGGTGACAGGGTCCTTAAAAGACAAGCTGTTACCCATCGCTTGTCCACCACATGGGAGAGGTCACCCTGGGAGATGAGAGGGGCATTTGGCCTTCTCAGACCCTTTTTGATTGGAATGGGAAAACCCTCCTGGTCTAAGTAGAGAGGTCACTCCCCAGACTTAAACATAGGATGATGTCCTATGCAATTTAAGGATGAAATCATTCCTATCTGATTCTATAAGGTGCTTTTTAGCAACCTTGTTAGATATCCCACATATTTAGTATTATTATTGGATCTGATATCTTTTTTATTAGATATCAGATTATCAACCTTTATTCATATCAATTATTGATGACACTATAAAAGTGTCCCAAATAATACAAATAAATACATCATATATAGCTCTACCTATAATCTTAGTTGTATTTATATCTAATATAATTTTTGAGAGCTATGGATAGCCTTTTTGAACCCTGAAGTAGCTAAACCATGTCCAAGGGGCCTCACGTTATGCTCCAAGTCTATAATGACTGCTGAGGATCCCAAACATGGACAACTATCTAAGAATAATTTCTAGTTGAATTATCTGAATTGAGGTCAACATATATTTCAGAATGATTTATTTATATAAAATATAAGGAAATTGGATTATCCTGAATCTGGTCATACTAATATATTATCTCCTCCACACTATCCAGTTTCAAGGGTAACCTGATCTTGGAAAAGTGACCCATTTTTCCAAGGCTCACCTACTTATCAGATCCCTCAGCATTCTGTCATCAATACAATCATCCTTGCCATAAGTCGCTGGTCAATCCTAAAATGAATATGATTAGATCATCCATGGCATCAGTTGCCAGTGATCTAAACACCTCAATGTTGACTCTCAACTCATCAAAATAATAAATATATCAACATCCTTGGCTTCAGTTGCCAGTATTGAATTACTAATAATTAATTAATGTAATATCAATCATCAGCTTAGATTGCCAGTGATCATAAATAACCTAATTCACTGTTGGAAATTAGCCCCAATACATCCAGCCTCAGTGAAATTATCAAAATAGCTCAACCCAACCTAATGGGGAGCACAGATTGGCATATTATTAACATACTATCTAAATGTGGTAATTAGTTGATCTGTGAACTAACTAATATTGTCCCTTATTTCTATAATTATGGGAGGAATCCATCCGGTTAATCTTCTGACAAATGGTAATCTTTATAAAATTTCAGCTGTGCAGTTTATTGTTATTTGGTCAATTTTATAGGCTCAATAATTTTGAGTAAGCAGATAGTAATTTAATCAATTCATTACCCACATTGGTTTTGGTAAGTGGTGGTAGTTATTTGGTTAATTCGATTGGCTCACTAGTTTCTGTATACAGTTGGTGATTGGTTGATGTGATGGGTTCAATTAGTTTTGGTTGAGTGGTAAGTGGTTTTTAGTTGATTCGACAGGTTCAATGGTTTTACTATGCAGTTTGTTGCTTACTTAGTTAAGTCGATAGGTTTAATTGCTGTAAACCTATTGATGTCCATCTACCAAAATACTAGACTCGCAATCAACCACCATCACTCTATAAATCTTACTGCAAATAATCATACCAAGTTGCTTCAACCAATCGCTTCGCCAATGCCGGAATTAAGTTTATCCAGCGATAAGCTAGTCTCATAATTGACCACCTGCGCTTTTGATGTTTTAATATCTAAATAAAAAATTTCACTGATGTACTGACATACCTGTTGACTGACTGACTGACATCTGAAACCTTCGAGTCTGATAGGGTCAATCTATTTGGGTGAGTGGGTGAGAATTGACAAATATTATTGAATAATTCACCAAATTGCTCACCTGGAAGCTAATCGAGTCTAATAAGTTTACTCTATTTGGGCGAGTGGGTGAGAATTGGCAAATAAGATCAAATCTGAAACTATCGAGTATGATAGGTTAATTAATTTGGGCGAGTTCGTGAGAATTGGCGAATATTATCTAATAATTCACCAAATTGCTCACCTGAAGCTAATCGAGTCTAATAAGTTTACTCTATTCGGATGAGTGGGTAAGAATTGGCAAATAAGATCAAATCTGAAATTATCGAGCCTGATGGGTTCAATCTATTTAGGTGAGTGGGTGAGAATTGGCGAACTTTATCTAATAATTCACCAAATTACTCACCTGAAACTCAATAAAAATCAGTATTAGAGTTTAAGTAGATTAAGTAGTTAGGATAATAATCAGCTCACCAGCCATGTGGGTAACAGCAAAGCTGTTATTCCGAGTGGCTCGAGAGTAGTGCTGGCACAGCCTATAGGAGACAATGTGAGCTTATCATCTGATAAACTAAATACCATAGCGGAGCACGGGTATATGGATGTTATTTTTTTATTCGAGGTGGGCCGACCTGGGGACGATACCGCACCGATTAAGGGAAATCAAATGAATGAGAAAGGAGGATAAAATCCGGAAAAACCTCCACGCGCGGTGTATGATAGGCCAGGAACTCCATGGACCGCCTTTGCTATTCGCTATCTCGGTTTGGGGCATTGGTGCGCAACGCCAACACAGTCATAATTGTCCCCTACCCAAAGTTCCAGTACCGGAATCGAACTCGGGGAGGCAGCGGTAGAGGTCCCTACTCTACCACTTGGGTATCCTCCCCTGGGTATATGGATGTTAGGTTTATATATTTTAAAAACCTGCCTAATTTGGTTCACCTAATTAATAAAATACTTTTTGGCAAGTTAAATAGAAGTTGATTTAGTAGTTTGGAAGATATGTCACATACTCAACGATTTTAAATATAAAGAGAAGTTTCGGGTAGCAGTTTGGTGCTATTTGATTGATTCGATAGGTTTTTTTTGTTTGGCTGAGTGGTTGATGGCTTTTGTTCAAATCGATAGGACACAGTTTAGCTTTGAGGGGTGATTAGTTATTGGTTGTTTTGATACGTTCAGTTAAATTTAGCTGAGTGGTTGGTGGTTTTTGGTTGATTCGATTGAGCAATTAGATTTGGCTGAGTGGTTTTGTTTATCTATAATATAAAATCTAAATTAATAAATTGAAAGTCTGAAATTTTAGACACCGTAGCGAAGCACGGGTAAATCGGCTAGTCTACTTGATAAAACACATTCACTGACGTACTGACGTACGACTGACATCTGAAACTATCGAGTCTGATATACTCAATCAATTTGGGCGAGTGTGTGATATTAGCGAATACTATCAAATAATTCACCAAATTGGTCACCCGAAACTAAATAAAATTAGTGTTAGAGTTTTAAGTAGATTATTATAGCTTTATAAGTAGATTAGGATAACCAGTTCACCAGCCATGAAGGCAACAGCGAAGCTGTTAATCCGAGTGGCTCAAGCGTAGTGCTGGCACAGCCTATAGGCTATGTCAGTGTGAGCTTATAAATAAACCCGAGCAACGTCGGATAACTCCGCTTGTCATATATAAAAATATTTTAAAGATTGGATGTACTTGAAACACCCAATGATACGTTCTCGATAGTTATTCTTACTATTCAAGCTTGTAGAATAGACTGACTATTTTATATTTATTAAAATTGAAGCAAGAAAAGTTGTGAATTAAAAACATCTTAATCAGTTTTTGCACCTGTAATTTATAAATAGTGCACTTTAAATAAACTTAGGCAATAAATTATGCTTTATGCGTTCTTATAGTTTAGTAAAACTGTTCTAGGGCGGCTCAATTCAACCAGTTTATGTAGTTTGAACCCTTATGAAGGCAACTGCAAGATATTTGGTGTAATTAAAAAAGTATTCGAGGTGGGTCGACCTTGGGACAAATATACCACACCAAGAATTTTTCTAGCCAGTACAGGTTTCGAACTTGTATTGAACAAAACCTGCACTAGGGAGGAAGCAGGAATAAACCTGCTAGCTAACCACCCTTTATTTGGTGTAATTAGATATTATATTATAGTTTAAAGTGATTGAAATGTTTAAGACTATAAGATATAAATGTATAATTTTTATTTTTAATTTTACTTTTTTACTTTTTATTTTTATTTTATCTTTTATTCTATTTTATTTTTATTGCCAATATTGTAGGAATGTAGTTAAACTGAACGTTTTAAACTATAAATATTACAGAACTAATTGGTATAAGAACTCAAGTGGCACTAGAATAAGTTTTATGGCAACGATGTGATAGCTCAACCTGGCAAAGTATCTGCTCTCTAAATTTTAATGAGATAAAGTAAAAATTATCTAATTATTTTTATACAACTTGAAGAAGATTCTAAAATATGTTGCTAAATATATTCATGGTTAAAAATACAATTTTTGCAAGAATAATTTTTGATCCAAGTGTATATTCTGGTTAATCGTTATGACGATTTTAGAAGCTTTTAAATTAAATTCAAGTAAATTGTACTAAAGCTAGCATGTTTGATCCATATGTATAAAGGTTACATATTAGCAGAGATCAAGTATAGTATATAAATCGCATCTAACAATATTTATTATTTATGAACCTGTATTTGCTGCTTCATTTACTTCCGCTTTTGTGCTTTGGAAGTATGAATGTGAGAATCCAAGAGTCAGAGCTCCGCCGAGGTAGTAAATGGAATCCACCCTATGAAGCCAAATCTCTAGTTGAGGAAGTTGGGTTCTTGAGTGAAGGTTGGGTCAAACCAGGAGTATTTCCTCGTCCAGTTAATGGGACTAGTTGTTTAAACTTTAAACATCAATCAGGTACTTATTCTACCGCTCTAAAACGGCAGTTGACATGCACAGTCCGCAATAACAAAACCCATCAAATGAAATTATGTTATCGAACGATAGTTGAGAGCTTCTTTGTTGGAAAGGCTATTCTTATAACAGATCTAATCGATTGCCCAGGAAAAACTTGTAACATAACTCTAAACAGCATGATTCAAGTTATGGAATCCATATCTTTTCCAGTCCTCTTAGATTCTCAGGATTGGTTTAATATCGTCAAACCTCATCCGCCTTACAAGATGGGGCTTCCAATGGAGAAATCAGACTCAATTGATATCAATACCGTTATTGATGGACCAACCAGTGGCTGCTTTTGGTTCAAACCTCTCTTTTGGGCAGTATCAGGTTTGGCTTCCCATTCCATCTTCACTTCTTCTGGAAGCAAAGTCATCTTTCCCATAATCAACTCCATATTTCCTGTAACCAAAGGAACGCGTTTAGAAGGCTTTACGGGTTTCACTCCTGCAGAAACATGCCCCAATATAACTTTAACCTCAAGGCTTAAAGTTCTATACTTATGATGCAAAAATCTCTATCATATTTTCACTGTTAATATCATAGGTGCTTTAAACATCTGATATTCATATTTTCTTATTAGTTTAATATATTTGATTTTTGACTCTTTGATTAATGGACAGTAAGTTAGCACCAGTGAAATTATATCAAACTTAGCTATTGTTGCTAAATGAGTATCTGATGTTATAGGATAAAAAATGAATTTTATCTCTACCCAAGACTCTATGGCATAATCTTACATGTTCAGATTCTAGTTGCAATTTTCCAATAAATTTTGTTAACTTACTATTTGTGGGTAAAATCCATCATTTGCTGTTATCACAGCAACGGCAAAACTTAATGGAAGGTTACTGTAAGTTTTAACATATTTTAAAATCAAAAATTAATGTCTTAAGATTTAGAAACTATATTGTAATTTTACAAAAAGTTGACGTCATTTGTGTTTTTATTGATTCAAATCTGGTAAATGCTCATGACTCACACATGTCTGCATGGAATCTTTGATAAGTATTGATCCAAAGATTGCTCAACTCAGTTCATCCTTTAGATGTCTTTAACAAACCAATTAGATTCTATTCACTCATCTTATATACCAAAACTACATAAACTAATTTATAATCTTTTTCACTGGTTATTCCTTTTATTTAAATGTTTATATATATTTTAAATAGTATTTACTTTTTATCTTATGAAACCAAATTTTATAAACTCCTAAAGATTCAGCATAAATAAGCAATCTAGAATATTGAGCTCATTTGACGCTGCCAATTTTAGAGGTAGTTTAAACTAAAAAGTAATTTTTAGACAAGTGCCTTTTTTGCTAAATTTACATCCATTAACCCTTATTAATATTATTTCTACTCCAGGGGCATATTTTAATTTCTGATTTCTTAAATATAGAGATTGTACTGTCATAAACATATATGAGAGTGATAAACTACTTAAACTAATATTTTATATATATAACTTATATATAAGGTATTTTTTCTGTTTTCTCTAAGTATAACCAAGTTTATTTAACTAAAGAAAGTAATAGAGTACTTAGAGCAATAAAAAGGATATTGGATACCTTTTTGTTTGACAATAAGAGATATTTTGCAATGTATATACTAAGCAAATGAAAATCTATGTATGTATTAAAGGGTTTAGCATAGTATATATCACTTGGATGCCAATTTGAATTCTGAAGTTTAGAATAAGGATTATTTTATCCATAAAAATATAGTGCAAAGTACTAATTTAAATAAACACCCTTTATACAATCTAAATTCTCAAATAATGATGATTTTGACTTTAGGGACAGAGATAGTTAGTATTATGTATCAATCTATAAATTTTATAATGCCCTATGAGAGTACAAATTTGTTTTCTATGATATTAGAATCATATGATCTTGAGTTATATATCTTTGGTTAATAAGACATTGCATTTCTACAGTATTTAGCAGTAACTTTAATACTTTTCTTATAAAAATACATTAGGGTAAGTGTGGGAATCCAGCTAATTTCTGCTTGCTGGTGTTGGTCACTGCTGGATTCCACAAACAATTTATTATATAAAGCTAAAAAACACTAATAAATAAAAAGCTTGTGTTTATATAGTTTATTAGTGTGAGTGCAAGGTAAAAAAACCAAACCCTCTTACTATCTGTTCGTTCAGTATGTAACCTGTATCAATAGTCCAAGGAAATTTGATGGTAGGTTTGGAATAGCTTAATATGGCCTGAATTAGAAAATATAAATTCAGCCTATTGAAGCTCAGAAAACTCACTTCAATTTGGCAGAATGATGGATGGGGATTTATTTTTAAAAAGGTATATCTGTAGGGTAACAATTAATAAGTTTTAGCCAATCCCCATTAGAGAAAATAATTGCACCTTAGGGGGACCCCCACCAAGCCTATAAAAGGGGTGGCCCCCACTTAGATGTTTGCTTTAAACTAGATGTGACCTGAAGAGAAACCTCCAATGGACTCCTCAGGTTCCCCCACATTATCATGGCAATTTAACTTCTCAACTTCATGCTATTTGCCCATATATTATTTGTAAAAGTGTTACCACAGTTTTGGGGTTCCATTGAGAATGAACCAGGGTCTTTTGGTCAATAAAATCATTATTATTTCTTAAATAGCTTTTATCATGATTGTAATCTTGTGAATGTTCACCATTTACCCATTTTATCTATTTTGACCCAAAACATTCATTTCTTGAAGCTGGGAGGGCAAATGTCCAACATCACCCCACTCAAGAATGTTGGGGGGAGAATAGGGCTCTAGGAAGCAGCCATGTACCCAGTTAATGATAATCATGTAGCCAAGGTTTGATAGAGTACTCTGCACCTTTATTGTAGGTGATGACAAAAGGGACTTACCAGATTGTCCCAAGCTTACCACTTCTAGGAGTGATGCAGTTATGATAGTACAGAACCAGGTCAGACACTTGGGATGTAGGTAGGGGGTTTGGAGCTCATTGACAGCCTGCTTTTCTTTTTTCACCATTTTAGCTAAATTGATCATAGCCTCAGATTAGAGTTGGATGATGCACTGAGCCAATCTTCTCATGGCCTTCTTGGGTTACTCAGCTCTAGAGGAGAATACATCTTTAGCTAAGAGGGTAGATGTTCCTGTTTCCTGTCCATACAAGACATGAAATGGGGACATTTTCAAGACCTGGTGGTAACTAATCTGGTAGGTTATAAGGGCACTGGGTAAGAAATGATCCCATGAAGTGGATCAGAAGAGGCCATTTTTTGTAGAAATTGAGACTAAGGTTCCATTTGCTCTCTCCACAGTCCCGTTGGTAGATGAATTATATGGAGCTAAGAAAATTTGTTGGGCTCCCATGGAAGTGGCCAGGATTTTGACTACTCTGGAGGTGATGTTATTAACATTGTTGCAGAGTAGTACTTGTGGACAGCCATGCTGAGTGAAAATGCTTTGATGTAAAAATATGGGTGTGGCCTTGACCGTTTGGACAGGGAGAGCCACGGCTTCAACCCACATAGTAAAGTGGTCAATGGCTACTAGGATAGATTTATTCCCACCAGTAGTCTGTGGGAGGGGACCTACTACATCCAAACTAATGGTGTGTTACAGTTGAGGGGTAGTTGGTTGATATTGGGGTCTAGACTTGAAATTGGATTTCTTCTTACACGTGAGGCAGGCATCCAAGGCTTTGACAATGGTTTCCATAATCCCTTCCCAATAGTACCAATCCTTAATTCACTCATAGGTTTTCTTACTCCTCCATGACCTAGGGTGGAGTGAGCTTCCAGGATAGCAGGTACACGTTCTGAGGACCAAAGTTAAGGCAGCTATTTTGACCTACCTGCATATATAACTTCCCACTCTACACTTTGGTATTGCAGAAGTGCTGGGTTATCATTTTCTGTATGAGATCATCCTCATCCTCCCATTCATTGGGGGGTCATTAAGAGGTTTTGTACCTCTCCATTTCACTGTTATGAAAGTGAAGGACTGGTAGCTGAGTCAACCCATCAACATTCATGTGACAGGTTCCAGCACGGTGTTCAATTTTCATGTCATAAGGCTAAAGCTTTAGAGCCCAGCAAGCTAACTGACCAGTAGGGTCCTTCATGTTTGTAACCATTTTAATAAAGTGTGGTCTGTAACCACAGTGAAGGTGGTTCTATATAAAAAAGGGAGGTAGTGCTTCACAGCTAACAGAACAGTGAGGCACTCTTTCTCCGTCACACTGTAGTTATTTTCAGCCTTGGACATCATCTTACTGAAATAGGATACCAGATGATCTACAACATTTTTATCCAATTGGGTAAAGATGGCCCAACGGCATAGTTGAAAGTGTCAGTAAACAAGATAAAAGGTTTACTTTAATCAGGATGCCTCAGGATAGGACGTTGTTGTAGAAGTTGATTCAGCATCTCAAAAGTAGCCTTTTGTTCATCACCTCACTGGAAGGGGTGTTTTTTGTCAATAGCTGAACAAGGGGCTCGCTGAGCTGGGTGAACTTAGGGATGAACTGATGGTAGTATCCCATCATCCTTAGAAATACCTGAATATCCCATAAATTTTTAGAGGGAGGATTTTTGAGATTGTTTTGACTTTAGCCTGTATGGGTTGGGTTCCTTCTTGGGAAATAAAGTGGCCAAGAAAAGTTAATTACCTTTGGAAGAAGGTACACTTGGAGAAAGATCTTTCTTTTGCTTCGATACCTAAATCAAAAGCCAAATTCAGATTTTAAAAAACAAAACATGACCGCTAGATTGAGCCAAAGCCTACCAATATTGATGCAATTGATGCCTGCTGTCCCAGCCTGTGGTGGTGGTGCGCCACCATCTGGAGTCTTTCAGCTGCCGCTGAAGCGCGCCTGGGCTGGCTCTGCTAGCCCTCCCAACACTACCAGGCATTATGTCCCCCTTGGAACTTGGCCCACCTTCTCGCAAGCTCTCAGGTGGTGCTCCCACGGAGCAATTTGCATTTTGGCCTCTGAGTCAAATATGGGAATCTCTTCCCATATGCAAGCGCGGCCATCATTGAGATGGCCATGGCAGTTTTCAAACCTGCTGGCTATATCAACTTCTACCCTTTTAAGGGGTACTTTGACCTTAGCTTCCGCTCTGAAGCTGATGCAGTGGCAGCAGCCAAGCTGCAATTAGTTTATAAAAAAATTCCTTTGCCCACCATTCGCACCCAGCTCCCAGATGAGGCCACTTTGGTGGTCCAGTTCGCCGGGTTGCCCTCCTTCCCTTTCCCCCAAACGCCTCTGCCACAAGCTCATGGAGGGTTTGGCCATTTATGGCGCAGACCCCATGTTGCAGTTTGTGGTGCTCCATGGGGCGGATCGTCTGGCAGGCCCTTGCACCTTTTTGATGATCTTCCCAGTTTATCATGACACCCAACTCATGATTCCCCCCGCACCATGATCAGGTCCGCCCCTGATCATCCTTTTTGGGTGTGCATCGAAAATGGCCGCGCCATCTGCCCCTTGTGTTTTGAGCTTGATCACTCAAAGCACAAGTGCCCTATGGCTTCTGCTTCTGCTGCTTCCACCGCTCCCCCTTCTGCCACCAACCCAGCGGCTGCCTCACCCCAATTTTTTGAATGGGGCGTGATCCTCCCACCCCCAACCTCAGCAAATTCTGGCATGGCTTCCAAAGCTGCAGCTAATAGAAATTTTAAAAATTTTAAAAATTTAGTCAAATTAAGGCACCCTGAGATGATGGCTGAAACAGTTTCAGCTGAGCTGCCATGGTCAACAGCTCATGGCCAATCAGGTGCTGCCAACCTGCCAACTACAGTGGATGGGCTGGCACTAGCCAATTTAAATCCATTTGAAGCGCTCAAATGGATTGATGATTTGGATTGGGCTTTTACTGTTAAGCCTGATTTTGCTTTGGAGGAATTCTTTGTCAATCCTCCCGATTCACACCCCTGCCATTTTCACCTTAAAAACAGTTTTCCACCTTATAAAAATATAAATAAAAAGGCAGTTGAAGCCGCTGCTGCTCCTGCCAACACCCTACTACGCCAGCAACTCCATGGGGCGATGGAA
Source organism: Massospora cicadina (assembly GCA_022478985.1). Classification (NCBI taxonomy): domain Eukaryota; kingdom Fungi; phylum Entomophthoromycota; class Entomophthoromycetes; order Entomophthorales; family Entomophthoraceae; genus Massospora; species Massospora cicadina. Next base: position 98,089 of record JAKSZP010011903.1, read on the forward strand.
ACCCTGGTTGAGGGTATTCTTATCCCCAATTTACCAATGATTATGAGGAAGGTGCAAAATATGAGATTGAGGAGCTCGCTTTTGGTGCGAGCCACACTTGCATTAACATGGCAAAAACCTCTCTTTTTGACCCCAACTATCCCCAAACCCAAAAGCGCATCAATGTTTTCACTTGTGTGCTGACTCTCATCACTTTTGCTGAGCATCAACTCGCTCAATACATTGAGGCGATGGATACCGCTGGCCTCATAAATGAAGGAAACCCGCAGCTATACCTCCTCATGCCCCATGTCGCTGATGCCCCTACCCCTATGTTGTCCGCCATGGTCCGCCAGCTAAAGCGGGTGCCAGACAAAAGTTTCCCCAAAGCTTCCTCGCCTTCTGATATGGCTTCCTAGGCTGATAACCTAGGGGCTATATTAGGAATTTTTTCATTTATGATAATCCCTTTGTTTGGCCTATTTTTAAATAAAGATGCGTGGCGGCTCCCCCTTTTGGGTTGGGCACCACTAGTGCTAAAAAGGTACACTTTGAGAGTTTCAACTTGATATCTGAGTCACATAAGCGTTAAAACACCTCCTTCAGGTGATCAAGGTTTTTGTTGAAGGTCTTTGAGAGCACTGAGATGTCATCAAGATAGACAATGACACAAGTTAACTTTGGGTCTTTCAAAATGTGATTCATTGCACGCTGGAAAGTTGCAGGTGCAATACACAACCCTTGAGGTAACTAAGTGGGTTGGAAGAGACCCTCACTGCAAATGAGAGCACATTTCTCCTGGTTTTTGGGGGAAGGTCCATTTGCCAATAGCCACTAGACAAGTCCATGGCGGAGAAGAAGGTAGAGCCAGAGAGTTGTTCCAGGGCGTCATCAATGTGGGGTTAGGATAGCTATCCTTTTTTGTGAGGTTATTTAGTTTGTGATAGTCCTTGACTACCCAATGACCTCCATTTTCTTTTTAATTGGCAAAAGGGGGAAGAACAAGGGCTTTGTGAAGGAACTAGTAACCTTGCGTCTAATAACTGCTGGAGCTCTGTCCTCATTTGATGTTCCTTTACCTTTGACTTGCGATAAGGTTTGGACCTTATAGGCCAGGCATTACCCACATCAATGGAGTGGCACCAACCCTTCAAGTGGCCATAGTCAGTATTCAATTTGGAGATTATGTCACTGTATTCAAATAACAAAGTATGAACTTTTTCCAACTCCTCAAGGGTCAACTTATCCAAAAATATGAACATTGGGCAAGGTGCACACCAGGTTGTCCGTGGATAAGCCCAAATCTGCCATAGAGCCAATGGAGTGGATATGTTCAATGTCCTCTACTGGGAGTAAGAAACTTCTGCCAATCTCTTATTGTTTCCGTATGATCATGTCCTTCCCAGTGAGGTTCCTCAGTAGAATGATAATTGGCCTCTGGTAGGCTGGATTTAGTATCCCAGGCAGTACATGAGGATCCAAGGGGCTAACGCCCTCAATACTTATAAGATGCAACAAGCAATGATATGGGATTTGTAGTGTGATTTTAGTGTCAACCACTCTTTGTTCCCAGGATTAATCAAGACCTCATCTACTGCATAGAAAGGGATACCATCCCCATCATCCACTGAATCAGGTGATTTCTTTGTGTTGCAGCTGGAAGTGGAATAAGGCAAGGTTATAGCTGAAAAAGGGTATTTGGCCTGGTAAGAGTATCTGTGCTTGCTGTGTCAGGACTTTTGGGGAGGAACTCCAACCTGGCCCCAATTAATCAGGGCCCCAAAGCCCCCAGCGAGTTAAGAGGCCATTATGGCCCAAATTAAAGCTAAAAACGGAAAAGAGATAGGTGAGAAATAATGAATTTACTATATGATCCTTAAGGTATATATAGAACCTCAATGGATCAGAAATGGGTGGATTTGGCATTGATTGCCAAAGCTGAGGGAAATGATTAATACATGAGGATTAGGCGCATCCTCAGCATAAGTTGCCGGTGTGCTCAAAAGGGAAAATGATTGGTTGGCATCCTCAGCATTTGTTGCCAGTGCCAAATTTGAATTAAATTATAAGGGCTGATCCCCAATACTTTAGATCAGGCTTACCCCAAGCTAATGGGGAGCCCAATCTGGCATCCACCCATAGGCAGGTTGTGACCCCTAGTTGGGGCTTCCCCAATTAAGGGAGTATTCTGACAGAGTCCCCTCCAAGCCTCACCTAGGGGTCATAGCTGAGGTGGGGGCACCAGATCTAAATGGCAGGGTGGAACAGCCAAGGTAGCTGGCACAGACACAATGGGGGGATCTGGCGAGCATCATCAGGGAGTGGCTCCAGCATCAGCATAAGAGCTGGCGTCTGTGATGAAGCTAGCATTCGGAGGAGGTCCCAGCATCAGGGGTGACACCTGGCATTAGCGCTGGGGCTGGCATTGGTGTGGGAGCCGGCATTGGGAGGAGGTTTCAGCATCAGCGCTGAGGCCAGAATTGGGGATGACACCCCAGTAACCTGGCTTGCCCTCTTGGGTCAGAGGCCAGGGACCGCCCTCATTCTTCCATTTTTAGCTCTCACTGAGAACTCAGGTGCCCCTGTAGTGAGTACCACTGTCAGGACTTTGGGGGATGAACTTCAACCCAGCCCAAGTTAATCAGGGCCCCAAAGCCCCCAGCGAGTTAAGAGGCCATTATGGCCCAAAGTAAAGCTAAAAACGGAAAAGAGATAAGCAAGAAACGGTGAATTTATTAAATGATCCTTGAGTTATTATAGAACCTCAATGGATTGGAATGGGTGGATTTGGCATTGATTGCCAAAGATAAGGGAAACAATTAATACATGTGGATTGGGCGCATCCTCGGCATAAGTCGCCAGTGTGCCTGAAAGGGAAAATGATTGGTTGGCATCCTCAGCATTAGTCGCTAGTGCCAAATTTGAAATAAATTTCTTGGGGTCAATCCCTGATACTTCAAATCAGGCTTACCCCAAGCTAATGGGGAGCCCAATCTGGAATCCGCCTGTAGGCAGGTTGTGACACCTAGTTGAGGCTTTCCCCAATTAAGGGGAATCCCGACATGTGGGTTCTTTATTGTATAAGACTAAAGGGACTTCATAGTTGAGTAATGGGAGGACCTCTTGCTTCAGGTTGATTATTCCTTCATAATCAGTCATAAATTGAGTGCCAATGGGCATATCATAAATGTTGTTGTCCAAAGCCACAGCAGGTGCTGATAGGATAAGCTTCCCAATTTGAATGGGAAGGGAAGAGTATGCCCCAATAGCACGGGTATTGTTGGGGCCAGCAGTTCCAAATTCTTGCGTGTACTCCAAGTCAGGCGCTAGCTTTATCTTCTTAATAAGCTTAGTGGAGATCACGTTAACTGGGGAGCCAGTGTCCAGGATGGCCAGTATTCAGACCTTTTGAATGACCACTTCAACCTTATTGAGTGTTCCTTCAGATTTTAGGTGACAAAGCTAAGACCTCCTTGAGCTGAAAGGTGGAGGTTGGCTTTTTAGTGGTCTCAGGGTATTTATCCAGGATGGATTTTATAAGATAAACCCGCTGAAGAGGGCGTATCAAGCAGCTAAGAATTGTTCACCATTGCTGGCGGTGTCAATAACTTTTGGACAGCCTAGTATTTGGCTGAGGTACGTTTCCTCAGGTATGGTGGTTTCATTTATTCCTCCAGCATTCAAATGATCAGGCACATCTATCTCTGCAGGGGCTCTCAGTTGTAGCAACCAACGTCATTGTAACCCCCTTAGATTCGTCCCCAAGGGTATTCTCAACAACTGGTAAGGCCGCAATGGAGGTAGGAGAGATGGCCACAGGAGATTTAATAGCCTTAGGGCGCGCATTTACCAGCTTAGCTGTATGATAGGCACAGCAGCTTTAGAGAGCTTGTGCGGGCGTATGGTTGTTACTATCTTACAGGGCTTTGATTCATAAGGAGTGATAACCTTTATAAGTCGCACTGAGGGGGCAGGTTTAGCAGGGAGGATAGGCACAGGTGAGCTCACTCCCAATGTTCAACTGGTAGTAATTCCTTAATGGTTAGAGCTGAAGGTTTCACCTCAGCATCATTTGCATTAGCACATAATTGGAATTCAGCCACTTCTAACAAGGCCTCTTTTATGTTGCGTATGTTTTTGAAGTGGCGTTTCACTGGGATGATATGTCTGGTTAAAGAGGGTTGAGAGGCTAGCTCAGTTAACAGGGCGGCGATGACACCATTAAGGGTAAGCATGTTAGAGATGGACAACCTTTGAGCATAAAGGTAAAATCGTTTAGCAAAGGCAATGGTTGATTCACCTTCAAACATACTAAGGCGCATAAAGGCCTGTTTATCCCTGTTAAGGCTCTGCTTTGAACCAAAATCAGCTAAGAGAGACTCTTTCAACTCTACCCAGGTGTGCAAAGGGTTCAGGTAAGGAACTATCATCTCTTGCGCTAGGCGGCTTAAACAAGGAATGATGTGTTGCACCTTCTGCTTATCCGTTGTATCACACATGACAGCTTCATATACATACAATAAAGTAGCAAAACTCTCTTCGCCAGGGATGAACTTATCTGTAAAAATGGTTTTATTGAACGCCGCTCAAGTTCTTGGAGATAATATAGAGCGCTTGTTAAATGTTTTTTAGGGCAACTAAATGGGATTCAACTTAAGAGGAAAAGAGGGAGGGTTACTCATGTTTTAAGCCTTTAATTGAGTTGAATTCTTCAGTGTACAGGGCACCTCTGTAGTAAGCACCAATTTTTAGGAATCCAGATTATGGGTGCTCACTGGTGCTTATGCCGCTGGATCCCACAAAAGTTTAATAAAACTTTGGAGTTTTATGGTTTTATTAGCAGAGTGGGGTAAAAGAGAAAAAGCAACCCTTCTCAATATCTGACCGTTCAGTATTTAAACTGTTTTTAAGGTTGGGGGGGAATTTATAGATAGTTTCAGAATAACTTTGATGCATTCCAAATAGGAAATATGGTATACTTTTCTATCAGATCTTGAGAATTTGAGGTAATCTTTTTTGCAAAACAACAGATGGGATGAGGTTTTGGGGCAGAATGCACCCATGCAGTAACGTTTTAATGTGTTTTACCCAATCACCGCTGGATAAAATACTTTCACCTTGGGGAACCTCCACCACGTCTATAAAAGGGGTGGTCCCCAAGTAGGTGCTTTGAAGGACTGGGTGTCAGGCGAACAGCAAGTAAGAATTAGACTGGCCTGCCAGCCCAGATGCCAGAGCACCTGAATGGTAAACCAGAATGCCCAAGGCACTGCTGTTGATATGACGAATATGGAACTAGAAAGGAGTTCTATCAATTTCTGCCAGTGAGCCAGATTTTCGTACATGCATAAAATAAAATACCAGATAACCACGGCTGTTAACCCTGAGGGGTATGATAGTGTTGGTGGAAAAGGCGGCTTAATTCTCAACATATAAAAACTAAATTTTGAGGAAGGTTTTTTGTTGGAAAATTTAAGGAAGATAAATTGACCAACAATTTTCTCAGTGCAATGCGACTGATTAAATAGTAGTCAATTTGGGGGAGAAACAAGCTGGGATTGGGTCCCACAAGTTCAACCTAACCGCCAAATTATTCAGGAATGGGTAGGTTAGTTTTCTGGGAACTGAAATCAAAAATTTGGTGGTGGGCTGAGTCACTGTTAGTTTGACCTCAAATGTCCAAACTGAGGCTCAGCTACATTTCTGATGGTTGGTGCGATGGCATTTGGCCTAATGAGCGGTGGGAATCCCCCAAGGCCACCCCACATAGGGGTGGGCCCAATTTGGTTGGGAACAGGTTTGGGACACCCAACCCGCCCGTGCTTGTTCGCTGGGCCATTTGTTTGGTCAGTGACATTGCATCTGGCACAACGCCTGATTTACCAGCAGGAAGCTTTGAAACCTTATCAATGGTGTCTGATGCTGTTACCTGCCCATTGGGGGTGATCCCCAACAAATTTGGGAGGGAGGAGATTTTTCCAATTGTCATGTTAACTGAATCGCAACTTTTGGGCATTCCAGCCAATAGATTGGTCTTCATACCTTTTTGACCATTTGAAATCTGAGCATCAGGCTGATTGCCACTCAAAGTTGGTTACAATTGATTTCATTTCAGTAATCTCAGCGCAGACTTCACTGATTCCTCATAGCAGTTCTGCTGAGGAGAGTGTGGGTACCAGGAGCAGTATCTGAAGCAGGAGGTCTGTTACCCAGCGCTTGTCTACCATGTGAGCAAGATCGCCCTGAGTAACGAGGGGTACTGCCATCCTCTTTGGTGCCTTCTTGCTTGGAAACAGGAAAATGGCCTGATCGACACCCAGAGGACGTTCTCCAAGTCTTACATTGGGTTGTATCGGGGGCGTGCCTTCTGATGATCACCCCATGGTATGTTGTGTGGTTGGAGTAATCTGACTTCTTGTTTTGACATTTATTGCCCATTCAGATTTTGAAATGGTGTTATTCCAATTAATGGGGTTCCACCATGAATTGTCCAGGGACTTTTTGGCCAATATCCTTGACATTATCATTATCATTTTTATTAAAATCACTCTTAGTAGCATCAGAGAATCGCAAATGGCCAAAATTTCCCTCTTTCAGCTGAATTTGACCTAAAACATTCTTATTTTTCAGCTGCAAGGGCAAATGTCCAAAAACCACATAATTCTTACCATCCCAGTGTCACCAGGGCCAGGACCTTCCCACACTCCTTCTTCTCAGGACCTATCTGCACCCTCATTGGTAAAAACAAATATAAATAGAGTGAAGTAGGTGGTTTATTCTGGAATACTGAAATCACCAGCTTCTTATGATAATAATTTGGAGCATTCTTCTTCTGGACTTTAGAAACCTGAATGAAGGCTTCAGTATGAAAATTCACCTCTGACACCTTGCCCCCTCCCCAGGTTCCCTATGACTCTTTCCTTTTTCTCCACATAACTAAACACTTTGTCTTTTTGCACTGGCTCCAAACCTGCCTGTCTCATTGCATCCTGACCGCAGAATCCCCCTGGGGACTGCACCAACTCTCTGCGAGCCTGCATCAAGGCCACATGCTGCTCCACCTGCAAGGCCAAGGACATCGCTTCCTCCAACTTTTCTGCAGGTCTCACTGTCACCATTTCCAACGATAAATCAGCCAGAATATATTTATGGAACATGCAAAAGAGCTGGGACTCTGGCATCCTTGCTGATCTTGCCAGCGCATGGAACATCTGACTATATTTCTCTATGGACTTCCTTCCCTGACTGCATGCAGCAACGCTAACCTGACTGAATCTTGCGCCTCATCTGGACACACCATCCAATCAATCAAATTCAACACTCCTCCACTGAGCCTGGCAACCCCGCCTACTCCTCCAAAAGTTCTTGTACCCAGTTTGATTGCTTCACTGGCAAGGTCACCATAACTTGGCTCAACTATAAGGCGAATGAATCCTCACCCCCTGCCACCTTTGTCAACAGCCCTTGTAACCAAACTCAGCAAACTTCTGATGGATCAGCTCTAACTCCTCAAAGCTCAGCAATGATGGAATCATTTTTCCCGCCTTCACTGGTCCTAACATTTTCCCACCACTTTGGGGCACACACTCTAGCACCTGGTATATCTTGAAAAGCAAAAACACCACCAAAAAAATCACCATCAAAATCGTTGCAGTATGGTGATACCACACAGTAAACACAACCGCTCCTGTTTCCTCATTTGCTCGCCACCACAAAGATATAAATGTAAATGAGTGCCATTTAATGTAGCGCACTGGCTCCTTCCAATGAGCCACAAATGAATTAGGAAGCAAGACCTAAGTCAAAAAACATAGAGCAGATAGGGTTCCTGAGACCATTCTTCTAGTGCCTGTTCTACAGGCGCTGTGGATGAACACCCCTTGGGGGACAATTGCAAGTATGCTTAGCCCGAGAAACATGCTCTGACTTCTAGACAAGGTGTATAAGGAGGCAATAGCCCTCCCAAACTCACTCTCAAAGTCCACACCCTGTTTGTGAATGCCAAACATGGACACTATTAGTCTGAATATACCAATGTAAACCCAAAAATCAATAGTAAGATAGTTAAGGCTTTAAGCTAGCGGCTTTATTGTATATATTAGGCAGGTCAATAGAAAACAGAACTTAAGAGCCTCTAGTTCCCAGGAGCCTTTTCTTATAGCCCTCTGCTACAATATAGTCCAGTATTTCCGTCATTTATGACACTCTATCCTTTGGAATATGCCATAACCAAACTTTTATCATCCTAGGCCCAATTAAATTCCCTGATGACTGAGCACACCCATGACTCGTTGTAGTTTCAACTTAAATTCAACTCAAACCTGAAGTTCACCCATTTCAACATCACCTTGTTTGATCCCAGCCTTGATGCAAGTTCCAGCCGTTGTCCTGCCTTAGTAATGACACCATCCCAGTGCCAAGCCAGAACCAACTCTCTACACCCCCTTCTTCATTCATACCAGCTTGTACTTTCTTATCAAAGATCAGAGCAATGTGATGTTGAGGGGAAACCTCAAAAGTCACAACTTCTGACAATAATTCTGATACAGCCAATTGCAACACCTGAATCACCCTACCTTAAAGAAATAAAAGAGAAGGAGCATCACAGATATTCTGGTTTCCATCCATGAGTAAGTAAACTCAGTTGAAATTAAAAGTAAATATTATTATTCCCTAGCTGAGCTCTAATCTTTATATAAATAAAATCATTGTATGTATATATATATGAGACATATTATCTCATGAACAAATAAACCAAAAATAGTCAAACTTGGCACAAATACATTATGTATTTTGGGAAGTGTCATGGGCTATTTCAAAATATATAAAAATACTAGTAAAATATCTATGAATTATATAAAAATGACCCTCCTAATGCGGGAAATTTATTTTAATAGTATCTAATTTTTCTGTGGTAAGAGGATAGCTTGACATGTGGAGTCAGGCATCTTGGCTTAATCCAGCCAAGAAAATCAGAAAATTTAGATCATGTAATCCTGGCCTATCAGATCGTGTGCAGAAAAATATTTTACCCCCCAGTACTTGGATTTTGTCCTCCATTCCTATATATTTTTTATTTCACTCCAAATCCCAAATCTGGTGTTATATTTTTCCCATGTTCATCCACTTCAAACTCTAGTAAAGATTAAAAAGGTATATGAGATATTAATAGTAACTTGTAGATATCCCAAAACCTGCCAGCACATCAAGTCTATCACTTGTGTGCCAGATCTTATCACTTTTGCTGAGCATCAACTTGCTCAATACGTTGAGGCAATGGACACCGCTGGCCTCATAAATGAAGAAAACCCACAACTATACCTCCTTATGCCCTTGTTGCTGATGCTTCAAACCTGATGCTGTTTGTCATGGTCCTCCAGCTAAAGCGGGCACTGAAAAAAAGTTCCCCTAAGCTTCCTCACCTTCTGATATGGCTTCTTAGGCTGATAACTTAAGGGCTATATTAAGAATTTTTTATTACAATAATCCCTTTGTTTGGCTCTTTTGCAAATAAAGATTCGTGGTAGCTCTTCCTTTTGGTTGAGCACCACTAGTGTAAACAATAGTAACTGGTAGATTATTTCAGCTGAGCTTTTTGGTATTATTTGTTAGGTTTGATAAAAATAGATTTACCAAGCGATTTAGTGGCTATTTAGGTTATGTATGTATTTAATTTATTTGGCGCTATGATTTCAGGTAAGTAGTTAGTGGTTCTGGTTGATTTGATAGGCTCAATGGTTTCAGGTAAGTGGTAGATGTTTTAGTTACTTTAATAAATTTGGTTTTGGATGAGCGGTTAGTAGCTTTTAATTAATATGATAGGCTGAATAGATTCTAAACTTATACAAAGACATCAAACAATATCTGAAGCTAAATAAGTTATTTCATCTGGTAAGAAACAAATATTGAATGGTAATACTGTAGTAAAACAAGGGTATATTTCTATCTTAATAAAATCTAGCAGAGGGGTACAGAAGCCAACTTGAGCTCTGTTTATATTCTATTCTATTCTATGATAAAATACAAAATATTTTATATCTGTATTAAATAAATTTTACTGAATATTTTTTTTAACTTGGATTTATACTTGTTAAGATTTCTATTTAATTTTTTAAAGTTAGTTTATTCTTAATTACTTTGTTGATCTAGTTTATAAATAAACCCAAACAATGCTAGGCAACACTTGCCAACAAGAAAATAAAAGTAAAATAACTGTAATATAATTCAAGAGTTATATCTAGATTTTGTTATATAGTAAGCAAGCTTTTATATTTAATATTAGTACTAAAAGATCATAGAAGTATATATAGATATATTTCTAGGATATTTTCTTAAAATTTACCAGGTTCTAAAAGCAATTTGGGCAGTTTATGATATTTTACTATAGCAGTGTTTAATGAGATTATTTATGGTTTTACAATAACTATGGAATTTAGTAGAATTAAAATTGATTATATTTAGTAGAGATTCCCCTGAAATATCCTTGTCATATTGATTTGGCTAGCTCAGTCACCTTTTGATAATCATACTTTAGGTTAGAAATAGTTTAAGTCTATTTTGTAATATATAAAGTAATAGTTTTGTCTAAAACTTTTAATTTAAGAGATTTAAATAAATTTTTTAGAAACTCTTATATAGCTATCTCTAATAAAAAGATTCTGTATATAAGAACTCTGTTTGGAGAAATTTGATGATACACTTGAAGTTATGAGGTTATTATAGAGCCTTTTGAATATTTTCTACTGAAGACTGTTTTAGTCATCAGAATTAATATAGTATAAAATGTTGATAATTTATAAATTTTTAACTGATACTTTTCTATCATTAAGCAATCATAATTATTGGTCTTGATAAATTATATGGAAATCTGGGTTTATTTTGCATGCTGAAAAGAAGGTAAAGCATATGGTTTTGAAGGCTAGATAATATTCCAAATACTATTTATGCCCTCGAAAATGTTATCAAAAGGTCTCAATTTACTCAATTATAAAATTATTGATAATATGTACTTATATTTCTTTAAGCACTTATAGTCAGAAATTAATTTTTTATTTGTGACAACAAGTAGCTTAAGGTATTTAGAATGTGAAACTTTATACCCAAGGATAGTAGCTGTTCCTTCCAAATTGGCTTTCATTCAAAAACCAGACAAGGGTGTATATATTTAGAATGTCAATTCCAATAATGGTCAGAGTTGCTGTAACAACGTTATTATATTGGTATCAGAATATAGAGATAAGTGAAAGGCTTTATGTGGAGATCTTATAGTAATCCCATGTAGTTTGAGTATTATAGCAGATAAGTTAGATTTACAAAACCAAGTGTTGGATTTCAGAGTATTTATTGGTGCTCTCTGGTGCTTTACACCCTGAAGTTCTCAATGTTTTGAAAGAGATGCTAGGCTCACTACTTCTGGGATAATATTTTTAAAGGGTGGTTTGACCACTTAAATATAAAATAATTGAAACGTTGATAATGGTAACAGATTGGTTTTTTATAAGCTTTTATGAGTGGTGTTGAGGGTGTTAAGAAAAAACCCTCTTAATACCTCAAGGCTTAGTATTTAAATTGAATTGAAGCTTGAAGTGAGTAAGATGGGAAATTCAGTATAAGCTGAGTGTATCTAAATTTGATTATATGGTCTTTCAACCTATCGGAGCTCTTAAGGATCGCATGCTTGGATGGAACGGCTGATGGAGGGTCAGTAGCAGGTATGATACATCCATAAGGCAGTAATTTAATATACTCACTCAATCATTGGGCATGAAAATGTTTGCCTCTGTTGAAACCCCCTCCAAGGCTATAAATGGGGGTGGTCATGGAATAGGTGCTTGGACTAGGTTAGAGAGGGGATGTTGCAGACCATCAGAACAACTCCTCTGATTTCACCACATGCTCAGCGTAACCCTGCTACTATTTATAGGGAAATTTAGTTAGGGATTAGGGGTATTAATTGCCCCAATTAGCAGGGTTCCACCAAAAATTGACCAGGGTTTTTTGGCAGATGCTATTTATATTCAAATCTGAATCATTCTTAATACAATATCAGACTTGGAATTTTCTGACATCACCCTCTTCAAGAGTGTTAGAGGAGAATAAGGCCACAATAACAGGCCATGAACCCAGTTGACAGTAACTCCTGTGGCAAGTGATTTGATTGAATACTCTTTCCCTCACTTGTAAGTGACTACATAAGGTCCTTCCCAAATAGACCCAAGCTTCACCCCTCTTAGGGTGATAAAGGTATGATAGTACAGCACCAAGTCGGATACTTGGAAGGAAGGTAGAGGGGGCAAGAGATCATTAGCAGCTTGACCCTTTTTTTGTGAAAGTTTTGGCCAAATTAGACATAGCCTCTTATTGTAGCTGAATGATGTGCTGGGCTAACTTCTTCATGGCTTGCTCAAGGTTAGTCCAATCAGAAAATACATCTTTGGCTAATAACGTTGGTACTTCAGGTTTCCATCCATGCAATACCAAAAAGGAGACATTTTGAGGATTCTGTGGTAACTGATATGGTATACCATAAGTGCACTTGGTAAGTACAGATCCCAGTGAAGGGGTTGGAAGTGGCCAATTTTTATTGTAAGATAGAAACCAGGGTCCCATTTTTTCTCTCCAGAGTACCATTGGTTGAGGGGTTATAGGGGACCAAAAAGAGCTGTTGAATGCCCATGGAGATAGTGAGTATCTTCACCACTATGGAGGTGAAAATATTCCTATTATCACAGAGAAGAACCTGGGGTCATCCGTGTTGAGCAATTTTATTATGGTGAAGGAAAGTGGCCATGGTTTTGGCTGTTTGAGCAAGGTGAGACACAGCTTCAACCCACTTGGTAAAATGATCAATTCTGACCAAGATATATCGATTGCCTCCAGCAATCTGGAGTGGAGGTCCAACTACGTCTAAACTTATAGTGTTGAAGGGTTGAAGAGGCATAGTGGGTTGGTATTGATACCAGGTCTTGAAACTGGATTGCTTTTTGCAGGTCAGACAAGCGTCCAGGACCTCAGTTATGGTCTTCATGATTCCCTCCAAGTAAAAGCGCTCTTTAACCCAATCATATGTCTTCAGTAACCCAATATGCCCTAAAATAGACTGAAACTCCAAATGATAGGTACTGTCAGAGTAAATCCTGACATTAGTGGAATTCCTTAGATTATAGATATTGTCATTCAGATCAATATGATATGTGATGAAGTTAGATCGAATAATTGCATATCAAATTAATGATTGTAGTGAAAATATTTGATTAATCGTTTAAATTACTTCATTTGCAATATTATTCAATCAATTAATAGCACCAAAACGAATTTATGATGAGACTGAGACGATTCCCACTGCCTTTCAAAATCACATGCAAGTTGCAATCCCATAAGCTCCAAAGAAGAATAGTGCACTGGTTAAAATTAATTAATATTAGGTAAGTCCAGGAAGTTGGATGGTATATAAAACCAAGGCATTCATTTGGTTAATCTTTGCAGTCAATAAAATTATTCTTATAATGCAAACACTATTAAGTTTATTTACTAGAGTGTTATCATTACCGATCTACCACCCCAGCCTACAAGAAACTCCCTTCCAACTTTCCCCTTTTAAAGCCATGTCTTTAAGCAACTCCCATACCAGCTTACCAACCATTTCTTATATCTGGGCACCTCTAGTGTCCTTGTCATACTGGGATAAACCCCTTGGTTATGCTAACTCATGGTTAGCTACCCTCAACCAGGTCAGTAGTACACCAGTCCCTGACAGGTACTTGCTCTGATGGCCGCAGATAGGGAAACCAGTTTACCCCTATTTTCATGCATATCTTCTCACTTTCCACCTTGGTATTGTGAGAGTGCCAAGCTATCATCTTTTGTAAAGGTTCATCCTCATACCCCCATGCGTCAGAATTCATCAGGAGGTCATGTAACCTCACAGCTTCACTATTATATAAATAAAGGGCAGGCAGCTGTGTCAACCCATCAACGTTCATATGGATAGCCCAACCAATGCTCAATTTCCGTGTCATAATGCTGGAGCTTCAAAGCCCAGAAATCCGACCGTCCCATGGGATCCTTCATATTATGCAACCACTTTAAGTATACATGGTTGATAACCACTTTGAATGAAGTCCCATATAAGAAAGGGCGGTATGCTTCACAGCGAGCAGAACATCAAGATACTCCTTCTCAGTGACGTTGTAGTTGCGTTCAGCTTTGGAGAGCATCTTGCTGTAGTAGGAAACAGGATGATCAACCCCATGCTTGCCCAGCTGAGCCAAGATAGCTCCAACGGCATAATCAGAGGCATCTGTGAACAGCATAAAGGGCTTGCCATAGTCATGGTGGCGGAGGATTGGCCATTTTGCAATAACTCCTTCAGGGTCTCAAACGCAGCTTTTGTTCTGAACCATAATGAAATGGAGTGTTCTTGGCCAAGAGGCGGACGAGGGGCTCACTGAGCTGGGAGAACTTGGGGATGAATTGATGGTAATACCCTATAATGCCCAAGAGTACCCAGATGTCATAGAGGGTTTTGGGCGCCAGAATCTTGGTTATAGCTGCAACCTTATCTTGTAAAGGTTGAATTCCATCTTGAGAGATGGCGTGTCCAAGGAAATCCAGCTTTTTAGGAAGAACGTACATTTTGGTGGCTTCAATTTAGTGTTAAAAGCCTGCATGCGTTGGAACACTTCTTTCAAGTGGGTAAGATGCACATTAAAGGTCTTGGAAAACACCATGATATCATCAAGATAAATGATGACGCGGCTTAGTTTAGGTCCTGCAAGATATGATTTGTTGCTTGCTGAAAAGTGGCAGGCGCATTGCACAACCCTTGTGGTAGTTGGGTAGGTTGGAAGAGACCCTCACTGCAAATAAGAGCACATTTCTTCTGATCTTGGGGAGAAAGATTCATTTGCCAATAACCGTTAGCAAAGTCCATGGCAAAAAAGTAGTTATAGATGAAGTGTTGGGCTAGGGCGTCTGTCAGATTTTTAACCAGGTGATATTCTTCACATATTAACAAAATTAGTATAATAATTAATTGAGGATGATTGCTGATTAGTTTGCTAATTTCAATTCATTTACTAACAATAATACCTCAATTTGTGCTCCCCATTCAGTTGGGTTGAGCTGTCTTGATCTACAGGATCAAGAAAGTATCAAGCATCATGCCTGATAGAAAATTGGTGGGTCTCAATACCAGTGCCTGAGGCCGAGGATGTTGAGATAATTAATATTATCAATTAAGATAATGAATTGCTTAAATTCGCTATCAAAAAATATCAGGAGTTGATTCTGATAGAGTTTTCAGTTAATTTTGACACCTGCAACTTATGCTGAGGATGTCAAACTATCAATAGTAATGGTTTAAGCTCAGCAGGATTTTATCCCCACACCAACTCCATGTGAAAATGATTGTGGGATTTCCAGCAGAAAGTCAAATCTTGGAGGACCGTTGACTTATGCCAAGGATGCCAAACCATTTAATAAAGTCAAATCACATTTTGACTTTGTGATAATATCAGGCGGAATCCCCAACAATATTTTATGTTTAATTTGACACCAGCGACTTATGCTGAGGATGTCAATATATTTAATTAATTCAGATTATGACAAATTAAGGATTGATGTAGTCATGGACATTTTAGGATGACAAGTATTTCCAGTGAGAGTGCTGACAAATAATAAGCAGGGAGAATTACCAGTGAGTACTGATGATGATGGCAATAAATGCCAATGATGTGGACAGGCAAGAGTGCCTATAAATAGTTTGATCTCCCTCTTAATAAAAATATCTTCTGTCTTCCCATCTTTATTAAGTTTTTATTTAACAGTAGTTAGCTTAGCTTGTAGAAGTGGGACTTAAGATCCCCAGCTGTTAGGTGCTGGGTTAAAACACCTGGAGTGATCAGCGCAACCAACTTCCAACATAGAATTACAAGTCAACCATGGGAATGAGCTCAATCAGTGGAGCCAGCGATGGACGAGTTGGGATTAGCCATGAGGTGAAGGAGCAAGGGGCCAGATTGCCCAGGATGGGGGTGAAACACCGTTGCACACCAAGAAGGGTTAATCTGCTAAGGAGAAGTTGGTGTCCTTCTGGATTGGGAGTTGCCTGCAGCCCTGTAAAGAAAGGTCACCAATGATGGTGAAAAAGCAAGGGCCAGCAGTCTTATACTGTTTGGCCTGGCACACTAATAGAGTCACCTAGTATTGAGAATGAAAAATTCTCAACAGCGTCATCAATTTGGGAGATAGGATAGCCTTCCTCCTTTGTGAGGTTGTTTAATTTGTGGTAGTACATAATTATCTGATGACCTCCTTTTTCTTCTTTATCAGCAGAAGAGGGGACAACCAAGGGCTTTGAGAAGGCATCAGCAGCCCCGCATCCAGCAAATGTTTCAGCTCCGTCCTCATTTGGAGCTCCTCAACCTTAGGTTTCCAATAAGTCTTGGATCGGATAGTCTAAGTATCACCAACGTCAATGGTATTAATTCAACCTTTAATATGTCCATAGTCAGTATCAGATTGGGAGAAGATGTCACTATAGGACTCCAGGAGAGCGTAAAGTTTTTTGAGCTCTTTGGGTGTTAAATACTCAGAGATTTGAATGTGGGGAAAAGCAAATATCAATTGATAAGCAGGTAGTCTTAGATCTAACATAGACCCAATATAATGGAATTGATGGATGTCCTCAATTAGAATCAGCAGGGTTTTCCAGCCTCCTGATGCTTCTTTATGACCATATCCTTAGTAAGATTCTCCAACAGAAATTTTGATAGTCACTGGTAAGCTTGGTCTAAGATACCTGGCAACACCCGAGGCTCCAAAGGATTTATCTCATCAATTCTTGTAAGTGCAGTAGGCAGTTGCAGGGGATTTGCAAAGTAATCTTGGTGTCTATCACCTTTTGTTCACCCGCTTTTACTACTACCTCCTCTGGCATATACAATGGAAGGCCCTCTAAAGCATCCATGGAGTCAGGCATCTTTTTGTGTCTCTGCCCGATGTGGTATAAGTAAGAGTGAGGGAGGAATAATGGTACTCAACTATGCATGTGTATTCTTTCTTCTTAGGCTCATCATTGGTAAAGACTAGGGGAACTTCATAATTTTTAAGGGAGAGAAATACTTGTTTCATGTTTATAATTCCGTCATACTCAATCATGCTTTGAGTGCCAATGAGCAAGATGTATGATTTATTTTCCAATGTCACAGTGGGGGTAGACAGAAGGAGATTTACTATATGTATGGGTAGAGAAGAGTAGTCTCCAATAGCTTGCATGTTATTAGGCCCCGCAGTTCCAAACTCATGGGAATAGTCCAGTTCAGGAAGCCAACTTAATTTTTTTGAGCTTTAAAGAGACTACGTTCATTAGACCACCCATATCAAGGATGGATAGAACTTGCTCCTTATTGATGACAACCTCTACCTTGGTTATTATGCTACCAAAAGTAGGGGTGAGAGCGAGAACCTTCTTCAATTGGAAAGTGGTGGCAAGGTGTTGAGCCATCGCAGGGTATTTATCTTCAATAGATTGAAGGGTATGAACCTGCTGGGTATATCATATTACTGTGCTGACAAGCTGATCAGCATCACTGGTGGTATCAATCACCTCTGAACACCTCAACAACAGTTGGAGATAGGTTTGTCATGGTATCAAAGCCATATCTATTCTTTCAAGCCTCAACCTGTCCATTATCTGAAATTCTGTTGGAGCTCCTAGGACATAACAGCCCGCGTCTTCACACCCCTTTAAGATTGTCATCAGAGGGGTTGTCTATGCACCTCAAAGGGGCATTAGGTAAGAGGGTGACCTTTGGAATCTCAGCTATTAGTTAGTTAATACCCTTAGTTTGCTGGCCCTTCCTTAGGGCAGGGGATAACTGGTGGAAGGTCTACTAGTGCTAAGATCATAAGAGCAGGTGCTTTAGCTTTATTGGCCTTTGGGTAAGCTTTTTATAACTGGCTTGGGTTGCCCCATAGAGGCAGGTTTCAGGCTGCATAAGATGGAGAGGATACAGACTGTATATCGGAGAGGCATGAAAACTGAGCTGCAGCAGGAAGCCTCTCAGGAGAGGTATGACCCGAGACACATGGTTAACTGAATGTACAGGGCTCCCTTTTGGCGCAGTTGATGGAGAGGACCACTGACCAGTTTATAGATGGAGCCCAAGGGCTAAACTCATGTGGAGGGGGAATATCTGTTTTGAGTTGCACCACGTGAACTGGTTTTGGGATGGTCATCATGGACTCCCTCTGTTGGTATATGGTTGGGAGTTCCTCAATTGTTAACATTTTAGGTTGCAACTTAGCCCCTTGAGCAGTCTCGGCATTATGGAAATATAACCTCTAATACAGCCTCTTTTATGTCTTGGACATTTCTAAAATGGCGCTTGACAGAGATGATATGCCATGGTAAAGAGGCTGAGAAGCTAAACCAGTTAGGATGGCAGAAACAGCGTCACCAAGAGGTAGCATTTTGACAAGCAGGAGAGGCTGGGCTGCACTGTAAAAACGGTCAGTGAAGTTGGCAACTGATTTCCCCTCCAGTAGACTTAGGCACATAAACGCCTGTTTCTTCCTACGCAAGCTCTGCATGGATACAAATTCCTCAATGAGCGCGTTTTTTACCTCTTCCCAAGTTTTAAGGGTGACCATATAAGGTACCATCACCTCTTGGGTGGAGCAGCTGAGGCAGGGGAGGATATGTTTTAGTTTTGTGGATCAGTTGTCCCTTCTATAACTGCCTCATAGAAAAAGAGGAACAAAGCAATGTTACCATCACCTGGGGTAAATTTGTCTCTTAAAGGGGTTTGGAGATAATGAGGGAAGCCTCATGAGAGGCTTGGCAAACGCGCTGTTCAATCATTAAAAGCCAAGAAAGTGCACGCTGCTGCTGGTCTAAAGCATATAGCTGAGGATCAGAAACCATGTGGAGGTTGTGTGTGTTATCCACCCCAAATCCCTCCACTTTGCACTAATGTTTTGTGATGTATTACCTCCTGTAGTGAGCACCACTTGTTAGAGTTCAGGGTATTTATTGATGATCGCTGGTGCTTTACAACTTAAAATTCAACAATGTTTTGCAGGAGATGCTACGCTCTCTACTGCTGGGATAATTATTTTTAGGTTTTGATTTGATCACTTAAATATAAAATAATTAGAACGTTGATAATAATATAATATTTGATTTTTTATAAGATTCTATTAATAGCGTTAACTTTTAGTGGATTAGGTTGATTTCACCAAACTGGTTGCACAGGGTAAAACCCACTGAGCAATGGACAAGCGATATGAGGATTGCTGGCCTTCATTAATAATAATAAAGTATTTAATAAGGAGTTATTGCCCTGAAGATACCCTTTTATTTTTTATCAACTTAACATCTTCTTCCGTTACTCTTCTTATTACTCTCTTATTTTGTAAAAGCTCTTCCTTCTCACATTCACGCTCAACTCTTAGTCCTCAGTATTCCTTGGCATATTTAACATGCTCCACTTAGTAAACTCTCTTACTGCTACAATCTAGGGGTTTTATTTGCACATTGAGGCTATGGCAGAATTCACCAAATTTGCCTAAACATTAATTCAATTAAATTAACTTCATGTCAACATAATCAATTCCTTAATCTGGAGGCTCACCTTGACTCCCAAATATGATCCACTGGAACTATATCTTATCATCCAGTCATATTAGAATCTTGACAAGTGGGATTGAGGGTGTTAAGAAGAAAACTCCCTTAATATCTCAAAGCTTAGTATTTAAATTGAATCAAAGCTTGAAGTGAATTGAATAGGAAACTTAGTATAAGCTGAGTGTATCTGAATTTGATTATATGGTCTTTCAACCTATCAGAGCTCTTAAGGATTGCATGCTTGGATGGAACGGCTGATGGAGGGTCAGTAGCAGGTATGATACATCCATGAGGCAGTAATTTAATATACTCACTCAATCATTGGGCATGAAAATGTTTGCCTCTGTTGAAACCCCTCCAAGGCTATAAATGGGGGTGGTCATGGAATAGGTGCTTGGACTAGGTTAGAGAGGGGATGTTGCAGACCATCAGAATAACTCCTCTGATTTCACCACATGTTCAGCGTAACCCTGCTACTATTTATAGGGAAATTTAGTTAGGGATTGGGGGTAATAATTGCCCCAATTAGCGGGTTCCACTGAGAATTGACCAGAGCTTTTTGGCCGATGTTATTCATATTAAAATCCATATCACTCTTTATACAATATCAGACTTGTAATTGTCTGACACCAAGTGTTTAATATAGTAAGAGTATTATGACCTGTTTTTGTGTGCTGCTAGGCTAATAATAAGCAGTTGCTACTAAAAGCTAGATACCTTATAGACAAGCCATTTCCAAAAGGAACTATGTCAAGCAGATTTCTGGTAAAAGAATTATATGGTTCTTTTTGTTGTAAAAATTAAGGTAAATAATCAATAAACAAAAGGCTATTATGGGCTTTTTGACCTTGCTTTTCTGAAATTTTCCTCTTAAATATTTATTTAAGGTGACATTACAGGAAGTTGACACACCTAAATAAGATAATCAATTTGATAATTAGCTAAATGACCACCAACCACTCAACAAAACCATTTAACTAACAGATCAACCACATATTAAACAGCTCAGCCATTACAACATACCAATTACCATTAAAAGATATAAAATTTCTACTTCTTTTATATATATTTTTTATTTTACTATAAAAATAAACAAATGGTGGAATATTATATTGTCACATGACCTTAGTAACTGTGCAAAATTCCATAAGTAGATTATATCAAGAAATATATTAAATGAAGGATGTAAGGTTCCAACACAAACAAGATTGAGAGTTAAAGTAAAGCAAGTAATAATTTAAAGAACAAAAGGCTATTTTGGGACATTTAGCCTTGCTTTTCTGAAATTTTACCAGCTTACAAATTTAAATGAAATGCGTAACTTGAAAATTAGCCAAAAGACCACCAACTGCTTGGCAAAAACTATTTATCTATAGAATCAATCAAATAGAAAACTGTTCAGCATAACAATATACCAAAAATTAAAAACACTTAAAGCTCCACTTCTTATTTATAAACTTTTTTATTTTACTTGAAAATTAAAAAGATTGTGAAATATTATATTGTTATCTGATCTTAGTAACTTTGCAAAATTTCAATATGCTTAATAGGAAGTTTGTTAAATGAAGGATGTAAGATTTCAAGACAAACAAGATTGTGAGGTAAAGAAAATAAGTAAAAACAGAGGATGTATTTTACACTGTTAACTATAATTAGTAAATATTTTATACTATATTTCAAAATAACCCAATATTTAAGATACAAATAATTATTAGCAGAATATTCTGAAATATTTAATGTAATTATTTATTCAAGAGCTTCGATAAAACCAAAACTTACTATATTACATTCCCAGTAGTCAGGGTGGTTACCCTGCCAGGCTAATTCCTGCTTCCACTCTAGTGCAGGTTTTGTTCAACACATTTTCGAAACCTGTACTGGCTATAAAAAATCTTGGTGTGATAAATTTGTCCCAAGGTAGACCCACCTCAATTACTTTTTTTACATTCCCAGTAGTCAAAGGAGGCATCTAACTCCTAACATTCCTGCATATGCAGCGAATTCTAATGAAGCCCAGATTTACTAATAATTTGGCAATGTTATGCTTAAGTTCTCATATGGCCAATCATATACTCGCTCAATATATCTTATTTCGGGTAGGCCAACCAAGTTTATCACAATATAAATATACAAATTAAATATAGCCTAGCATAACTTCAACTATTAATAAACAAACTAGCAACGGTAAAGTATTCTACAAAACCATCTAGTACTAAAAAAAGTATTCTACAAAAAATGGTTAAATTGCGTGATATTACTAATAACCTTTGCATCTTAACAATAGTTAAAGCTCTAATCGTAAATTCACGAACATTTTTGTATCTTCCATATAAAAATTTGATTATTATTTGTAAAGTTTACTTTTTTATAGCAAAAATCGTCTAAGGCAATCCAAGATGTTTAGTTAGCCGGCTAGGATAGAGGGTAAAAATAGTAACATGACAACTTCAATCGTTTCTGATGTTAATTATAAGCACTTGAAGGGTATAATGGCCATTAAATCGTTACGAGTGATAAAGGACTGCAATTGAACCAAATAAGCTAACATTATCCAACAATATACATGTCCCTTTTTTTAGTACTAGATGGTCCCATCCCGAGGGGGATTCATCGATGTAATATACATGTCCCTTTGATTCAAAGCAAAAAAGAAAATGAATCTAACTTATTGGATTGAATCTCTTGAATAGTACTACTTTGGTGAATAGGAATCTAACATAGACTTGTTTATTTAAAACTTAATTATAACCATTCAACAAAACACATAAAGCAGAAGCGAACGTGATATAATCATACTTAAGGGTCACAATCTGAGACGCAGATTTTAAATTCCGAGGTACTTTTATAATGCCAAGGCCCATTGTTGAAAACTTCACCAAAGTATTTATTGAAAGTTAGAACAAGAGGCATATCTATAGGACCAGTGATATTGATACGAAAATATAACAAGGTGTGCCCTACATACTTCATGCAGTAATCTCCGGCACAACAACCGTCGCTTCCCTCGCAGTGACCTCTCCCTTTGGACGATTCCAAATCAATTTTGAACCACGTATATTCTCCACCCCTAATGTGTCGTGTGATATTAAACTCAAGAAAGACATTCACCAGCCGCTAAGGTGGTCAATAAAGGATATAGAAGCTTCATGTTAGGGTAACTACATTGAGTTCCTCACTTTAAATAGGTGCTAGGTATTCGTGATCATAGATACTTGCAAGGTTTGATATACATTTAACCGCCCTATTAGAGAGGATCATATTAAACTAATGGATCAAAATGCCTCTAGATTGTTGTAGTGCCACAATTGCTTCTACATTTAAAGTAGTCCATCTTATAATACTATACTGGTATGGTTTTTATTATAGAACAAATCAAAGTCAGCTTTAAAAATAAATAGTATAATGCCCTACGATGCCATTTCAGGTACAAAAGTAATATATTTTTGACTTTTGCATGTTGATTTTGACCTTAGCATAAACTGCAGTTGTTTAGCAATTGTTAATAGTCAACGATATTAAAGTATTAAAGTTAACCTCTTGAAAATTCAATCATTTGCCGGGTACTTTTCAATTAAAATTTGATCTAAATTAAAAAATATATTCAAGTTAGTAAATATATATTTCTCTAGGTTTGATTTATAAAATTTTAAAGGGTTTGCCTGGCGTTTTGTATATTTGTTTTTAGACACAGGTCATGTCCGATTTGCTCATATGTAATGAGCACAAGACTAAGTGGCTTAATCATAAAGTATTGTGAAAATAAAGCTCTTATGTATTATGATAGTAATATAAATCTATTATTGTGATTTTATGTTATAAGTGTATAATATTAGTTCTTGCCATGATAATTATTTTATACACATAGTATTATGTAACATTTTCATAATAAGTTTTGTTATTATAATACATTTTATTTAGTTTATGTATTTATTATTAATTTATCACTTTAATTTATTTATATTAAAATGTGACATATTTAGTTAAATTTTGATTTTATATTATAAGTGCAACTTATATTTTTATTTTGAAATAATAATATCTTTGAAAAATAAATTTTTTGTCATATTATAAGAAACCTGTCTAAATATAAGATATATCACATATTATAAGTAAAGTAATGTCAGGGAGATGGCATATAAAGTTTAGACTGTCTTTTCAGTTGGGATACAAAAGCACCCAAAAGGCAAGCTAGAATGCCAGAGGCATTGTCACTTGGATGACGTTGGCTTGTGTGAGGAGATGTGTGATAATTGTGCATTGGTGAATTGTAAATGTAAAAAGGAACCCAGCAAGAAACCAGGCTATTGTAATTTAAGATCCAGTGGACTTTGCTGCAGGGAGTTGTACAATCAGTTTTGCTGTTTTGGGATACTTTATAGGAGGGTTTATGAACAAAAACAGAGGTGAGGAGGTGGATCCTTGCTTGGAGTGGAGACAAATGAGCCCACAGGATTCCAACATCCTGCTGGAAGAGGTTTCAACAATAAGGTTGAAATCCCAGAAGTTTCTTACACAATATGCCCTGTTGACTAAAGTGGAAGCTATACTTACTATCATGACTGGTATTGCTCAGCCAAAGTAGGACCCAAAGAGCCACTTTGTAGTGCCATAGGGAGTTTGGCAAGAAAAAAAAATTTGAAATAAATCAAAAAGTGGAAACTTGGGGAGATTTTTTAATGAATGGTAAATTAAGAAAATCAACCATCAATTTCCTCAGTGTGGTATGACTGCTTAAATAGATGGTCAATTTGGAAATAACTTAGTAAAGCATGGGATTGGGGCCCTCAAGACTTGATCTAACATGGCGAACTTTAAAGGGAAGGTAAAAACAACCTTAATCTGAACTGAGTTCAAAGGAGTCAGCAGCGGGCTGAGTTGCAGTCAGTTTGACTTTGGACGCCCAACTTGCAGTTTTACTGCATTTCAATGGCAGCATGACGTCATCTTATCTGATGGGCAACTGGAATCTCCCAAGGCCACCCCACATAGGGGCGGTCTCAAATGGTCAAAAACAGGTTTGGGATACCCAAACTACCCACAGCCGGTCACTTTGGCATCCATTTGGCCAAGCAAGATGCATCTAATAACAATCCTGATTTTTGAGGGGAGGGTTTTGAGCTATTAGCAAAATTTTATGATAAAGGTTCATGCCCATTGGGTATTATCCCCAATTTTTTTGAGGGGAATTCCAAATCAGCAACAACATTACCCTATGGCCTGATGCCATTAGCAAATTTAACTAAGGATTTGTCACTGGACACATTTTTACTAAGTGATACATGACAATTGGGCTTTGTCCCCAATGTTTTTGAAGCAGGTTTTTGAACCAATGACAACTTTTTCTAATGGCCTAATGCTATTGGCGAGTTTTTCTAAGGATTTGACACTTGTCTTCTCATTTACTAATTGTGTGAGCCTGTTGGGCTTTGTTACCATGGGTTTAAGGCTTTCAGACCTTGATTTTGAGGCTCAGTGCCATCAACTTCATAAGAACCTTTCATTCTATGAGGGTGGCGGCTTCCAACTATTTCAGTGTAAATTTCCTCAATTCACCATACTAATTCAGTTGAGAAATTGCAGGGACAGGTGGTGGAATCTTTAGGAGGAGGGCTGTTACTCAACTTTTCTACCACATGAGTGAGATCAACCTGTGTGATGAGAGAGACAACTGCCCTCTTTGAACCCATTTTTGTGAGGAATGGGAACACCGCCCAATCTAGGCATAAGGGACGCTCCCCTGGACTTACAATTAACATATTATAAGAAAAAAACAAGATTATAATATAAAACAAAAATAAATTATAATCAAAAAATACATAATTGCAAAATAAAAGTATAAATTACATAATATAATAAAAAAATAAATAACAATAATTTGAAATATGTATACTGGTGTATTTTAATATGAATATTAAAATAATTTGTAATTAAAAGATTTATACTACTTCAGAAAATTTCTAATAAACTATCAGTAGTTCAGTTTGACTCATTAATTATATGCCTATAATTCTGCTTATGCAAATTTATATAAAGTTTACTTCAGGATAGTGTCAAGTAAAGTTTAGACCATCCTGCCAGTATGGATGTCCAAACACCCAAATGGCAAGCCTGAATGCCAGAGGCACTGCTGCTTAAAAGATGTTTAATTGAGATAAAAAGATTTTGTTAACAAGCGTCAATAGGCCATAAATGTGAATTGTAACTCAGTGACAAACCAGGCTATCATGGCCTCAGGGCCCACAGGTTTTGGAGCTGGTAGAAATAGTATTGGGTTAAGTGGCTTGAATTTTCTCATAGAAAGAATAATTTGGTAGATGGGATTTTATTGAAATTTACAAGTATAATATCAACCATCAATTTTCTCAGTGTGTTATGACTGTTTAAATAGACAATTGATTTAGGAAATAGCTCAGTAAAACTCAGGATTAGGGCCCTCAAATATTTTCTTAACCTGGCAAACTTCAAGTGAGGAGGAAAATTAATTAGATTGAACCAAACTAAAATTGTTTTCAGAGAGGATTGGTAGCATAGTGGGGTGGTTCCTGCTCCATTCTGGGTCAAGTTTTGATTGAAACAGGTTTTAAACCAGAACATGCTAAAAAAATCAGCGGTATATATTTGTCCAAGGACAACCCACCTTGTTTACTTTTAAAAAATTGTTGGCAGTGGGCTAAGTTTCTGTTGTTTGACCTCAGATTCCCAAGTTGCCGATTTTCTTTGATTTTGGTAACTGAATTAACAGCATCTTGCCTGTTGAGCCATAGGAATCTCCCATGGCCACTCCACATAAGGGCAGTCCCACGAGGTCAGGAATAGGTTTGGGATACTTAACCTTCCCACACCTAGTTACTCTGGCATTCTTTTGGCTAAACAGAAATTATTAGGCGGGGATCATAGTGTCTAGTGCAGGTTTAAACTGTGAGCTGAATTTCCCAATGGCCTGATGCCATCAAGTTTAGCTGACAATTCTATACTTGGTACTTCATTATTTGCAATTTTGTGCTCATCAAGCTTTATTGCCATGGGTTTGGGGCTCTCAGGCTTTGATTAAGGCTTGTTGCCCCCAATTTTGTTCAAACCCTTCGTCTCTAGAAAATGCCACTATCTGAAAGCTAAGCACATTTTCCCTTGATTTGCCATACTAATTCAGCCAAAGTCAATACTGGGATAGGTGGCGGGGACCTTAAAAGGTAAGCTATTACCCAACGCTCATCAACCATATGGGAAAGGTCACCCTGGGAGATGTGAGGAAAAGATTGCCTTCTTGGCTCCTTTTTTGATAAATTAGGAATGCCTCCAAGTTTAAATGTAGAGGGCGCTCCCCCAGACTTACAACTTAGATTAAACCCACATTACCTTTTTAATAATTAATATAGAATGAAACAAAATATGATTTTCAGTTAAAATTTTATTATTCTTAAGTTTCATCAAAAAAGAAATCTTTTATGCTGATTTTAGTGTTAATGAGACTTTATATAGATATTTTCAGATTAAATATATCAAAAACTATTTTTTTACTTTTACCTTAAAGCCTATTTGCTAGAAAAAATTATATATAGATATGATTATTTATATAGAATTACTTCTAAACTAGACTTTTTATTTTTTACTATCATTATTTACATTAAAAAGACTCTTATATATCTTGTGATTTTTTGGGCCATTTACCAATTAACCTAAACAACCAATGCAAGTATTTTTTATTTACATTGCTATATTATACTATATGGAGTGATACGCTTTTATTATATACTATATAACATATAAACAGTAGTATCCTTTGATTAGCTTTTTGTAACGTCAAATATACAATTTAAGCTTTCTTAGATTAAGATTATAAAAGTATAGTATTTTTGATTGTGAATCAGTAGTTAGAAATCATTCAATGGACTATTTATAGAAAGATAGGACATTTATATTTTAGATATAGGTACTGATCTGAAATTATAAAAGGTACTGTGCTTATTTTATATCTTTTAAAATTAACCCAGGAGAGTATTTTTGACATTTTTAATTTATCACTAAAATCATACTATCCAAATAAAAGTATTTTATAATATGCAGTTCTAATATAATAAGATTTAAAATGACAGGAATTATAAAAATTAAATTATTAATGAAATTACTTGCAGGAAGTAGGTGTAAACAAAAAATAGATAATTAAAATAAGTAAGCATACTTAACAATTTAATCAGAAAAAATACTTCACAAAAAATTAAGCTTTTCTTTCCAATTACTATCAATTTTAGTAATACAATTCAATTCAAACAGCATAATTTGATAATCAACACCAGGTGAGATAAGTATGAACAACAAAGTAAAGAGCTGGGTGAACGTGGTAAAGGGCAGTAGATCTGGACCTGCACCACCCAAAGGTACCAAGTGCACAGGTACAAACGAAAATCTTAGCAAAAATAAAAAACCTGAGGTGGCACCCCCATGGGTTTTATTAATTTTTGGTAAAATGCTGCAGCTATTTGGAAGTATCCCAATCACAACCACTGTCATCGGTGGAACACAGGATACAAGCTTTCCTGGGCATAGAAACACTGACAATGTGGGAAAAGTTCAGCAAAGCCCAACAAAATTTTTCCCGCATGTGGTGTACTTAACAACCCATGTTATCTGCAGAGGTTGGGTAGATCTTGGGTTCAAAACCGCAGAAGAAGTGAACAAAGCAGTGAAGGTCAGAGTGGTACTTGACCTTCCCAACGGACAGCAATTGGTCCCAACCAAATGCACCCATTGGACTGAATCCAAAGACATTTTCATAATTTTTGATTATCTTCTGACCACACTGGTGCACACAGTAGTCAAAAGACATCTCCTAGAAGGCTTGGAAGCCTATGGAGAAATCAAACAATTCAAAATGCACTTATCCAGCAGATGCCAACCCTTAGCACAGGGAAGGCAATAGCAAATTATTTTACCAAACCAGGATGTAGTAGAGGATATTACAAAAATCCCCCACATTGCATCCTTCACCATTGATGGGAAAAAATCCCAGCTGTTCCGTGCAACAGTGGAAAGTGCACCCCCCATATGCAACCACTTCCAGGCCTTTGGGCACAAGATTCACACTTGGCCCATAAAAGAAGGCCTGAGAGAAATAGAATTCTGTGAGGAGGAAATTGGTGAAGATGACTCAGAGTACACCAAAATCATGGATACTACACAAGCCTTCAACTGGGGGAGAACATGGGCAATATAAAAATTTGACCCTATTTCACCAAAAGAACAAAAAATGGCCAAACAAGCTTGCAAGCTGGCCGCAGCCAAGGCAAAGGCCTCAGCGGAATCAACCATATTGCTGGAGCAGATCCAGAAAGACATGGAGAAATTTGAGTCTATGAACCAATCAGATCCTGCAGAAAACCATACACCTATACAACTAGATTGAACTTGGTGGAACTTGATTCAGAAATGAATGCAGCAAATTTGGGGTTTAGTGCACTCCCAGAAATTGCAGAATTTAACCCAATCAGGAAGGAAAATCAACAATGGAATGTGCAAGAAATAATGTGGCCAATAAAAACCCACAAGTACACCACAATAACATATTGAAACCAAGCAAAGCCAAGAGAGGAGCAAAAAGTGTGGCAATGAAAGGGGCAGAATAAACCCCAACTCCTACTCATAGTTATGCTCTCCGCAGAAGAGGTGCAGTGGAGAGCAATGTGAGCGAGGAAGTAAGGCCAGGGGGCCCTGCTAACTGCTCCTGAGGCGCATCGGGCATCTCAGTAGATAGGGATGCTGAACATAGTGGGACTCAAGGCTTAAACATCCCGGGCTAAGAAGTTAATTCTCCTACAAAACCCACCTGTGGATATCCTGGCGGTTCAGGAAACCCACTGTTCACAGGGAGAGGAGGAGGCATGGGAAAAAAATTCTCCTCCCAACAATACTGTTTTGGTCACTTCACTGTGGGGTGATAGTACATGTGAACCAAAACTTTAAATTTATTAATAAAAATTTGTTCCTGGA
Organism: Massospora cicadina; assembly: GCA_022478985.1. Taxonomy (NCBI): domain Eukaryota; kingdom Fungi; phylum Entomophthoromycota; class Entomophthoromycetes; order Entomophthorales; family Entomophthoraceae; genus Massospora; species Massospora cicadina. Next base: position 127,682 of record JAKSZP010011903.1, read on the forward strand.
TGGCCGCGTACTCGTTGTAACCTTCTCATGGCACACCAAAGTGCACACAATAGCCAGTGTGTATGCCCCAAACAGTGCACATAATTAAAGAGAATTTCTCACAGCCCTAACACAACTAAATCTACCAGCAAATACTTTCATAATGGGATACATGAACTGCTGGATTAACCCAGAGATGGACCAATGGCCATACACAACAGAGATACCACAAGGGCAAGTGGAACTCCGAGTACTAAAGGCCATCCTGGGACTATATGATCCAATACCCAAAAAGGCAATTCCTGCTACAAAACATGACACGCCCACATGTACACAATGGTACACTTGTCTATATGTTGAGGATAGACCTAATACTCATACCAATAATTTTCTGTCACCAAATTCAAAAATTTAAAGCTGCAAAAATCAAATTCTCCGACCATCAGCTTGTTTTGGTCTCTTACAAACCAGCGGAACCAAGTACCCAAGCACCCAGATGGTGCAGAATATGCCCAGAAAGTTTAGCTGACTCGGAATTTTAATCCTGGATGGAGGAAATATCCTCAACCCAGGATTTTCAAACACCTTTTTGCTCAGACCCACTAACCACCTGGGAAAATTTCAAAAAAACAACAACCCAACAAATTAAACATACATCATCTAGAAGACACAGGGCAGTTTCAGCAATTATCAAACACATTGGCTGAAATTGACCATCTAGAAAACAACTTACCAAGAATGGGATACAGCCATGGATGGGGTCGCAAAATGGGCAGAGGTTTCTGCTTGGCTAAACACCCTGATCCACAAACACCAACACTGATTTGGAGTCCAATATAAAGGCAAAAACATAAGAGATGGAGAAACTTGCTTGAGCTACTTTTTCTGCTGATTCCACGCCCAGAAAAATATGATAGCTTATACACAGGTCCATTGAACAGACAAATCTATAGCAGAAACACCCAAAGAAGTCGCAACCAAAGTGCACAGAGTTTATATGAAATTGTATAAATCTGAGCTTGTTGAACCAGAAAAATCGAAAAAATTCCTTAGAAGTGCACATATTGACACCGCGGTCCAAAATAATAATTTAATTAACCTAATATTGTGCAAGATATTATGGGAAGTAGTATGCGGTGCACCAAGAGGGAAATGCCCTGGACCTGATGGGATTCCCTATGAATTATTATATAAAATATTTTAAAAACATCTCTAACATTCTTCTAGCATCAATGAACAAGTGTATTATGGAAACATGCCTCCTACCGGGAGGCAAAGAAGCCTACACGGTCACTTTATTCAAGAAAGAAGACAGATTAAACCTATCCAACTGGAGCCCAATTTCCCTAACCAACACAGATACACAAATTTTCACCTAAATTATGGCTAAACGACTAGGAGAAATTGCAACTGATGCGATATCCCCATTACAATATGGATTTGTTCCAAGAAGATCCATATGGGATAACATCCACACAGTTGCAAACGTCTGCCAGTCCAAAACCTCTGGAGCACTTGTCTTTTTAGACCAACAAAAGGCATATGACAGGGTGAACTGGACCTATCTTAGGGCCTGCCTTCGAAAATTCAAGCATCCAAATAGATTTATAAACTGGGTAATGTTTTTTACAGAGTCTGCAACCATGGCTGTGCGGGGAGCAGGCTTCTTAACCAACCCAGTTATCCCACAGAGAGGACTAAAACAAGGAGACCCCTTAAGCCCTCTACTCTACAACTTTAGCCTAGATCCCCTAATCTGAAATAAAAACATACTTCTCAAAGGAATCAACGTCAAGGGCCAACCACCAGTCAAAATGATGGCCTTTGCTAATGATTGTGTGGTGGGCATATCTAACAATCAGGACGCTTGCAGAATTGAGAAGATAGTACAAGACTATTCAGCCATAAGTAACGCATCACTTAACACTGAGAAAAAGGAAAAATATACTCCTTGAGAAATATCAGACCCAGTGGATGCCATCTACACAGGGCCAACAAGCTAATACAACATAAAGACTTCTGATCAGACATAGGAGATGAAAATTAGCAATGACCTCACTCAAACTTCCATTCATCACCAAGCCAACAGCTGGCCCTGTTCATCACTTGGGAGTATGGTTGGAAGCAGGATGTTACGAAACTCCATGATAGAAAATCAATTATTAGACAAAATAACAAAACGCATTGCCTCCTTACATGGACAACAAACAGGTCTAACAGGAAGGGTCACGGTAGCCAACTCTATGATTATATTAATCATATGGTTCACAGCCCATGCAATTGCTTTCTCACCATCCTTCTTCAACACAATCCACGCCCTATCTCAAGGATGGCTATGGTCCAACCACAACCCCCCTTTACGCCTCAAAACCCTATTTGGCTCTAGAAGGAATGGAGGCATGGGGCTTACTAATTACGTAGAGCAAGCAACCCATATACTGGGATCCTGGATAGCTCAGGTGACTAGCCCAAATCTTCCAGATACACACTGGCCTAGAACAGCAAGATAAATTTCACACATGCACTCCAATTACGAAACCCAGATTACCCAAACACATTAATCAAATATCTAGCATCCTACCCCACAGCCGCAGGACCACACGGCACTCCTGCACATTTCAAATGAATACTCCTATCCATGAGAAGAGCGACATGGCAGATTCACATAAATGACCAAACCAGTCACTGAGGATGCCCAAGGCTAACTCACAGACAGGAGATCAATGATCAAATAGTCACAAAAAATATAATAAGCAAAAGCCCAAATACCATAGTCAGGATAGATTACCTGGACCATATGGACATACCCTACAACCTGGAGACCCAAAGAAGAGTATGGAGATACACACATCACCCTCTACTCCAACCCAGGATAAGAGCACTTGTATGGAGGTGAATGAGGAGAGTATACTGAAAAGTTGAACAGTCAAACGCCAATCACACCTCATGTGCAATATATGGTCAGTATAGAAGCCTAGCCCACCGTTTAGAACAATGCCCAAAATCAGTGGCTGTATGGAAAGAGGCCATGCGCCTTTTCCGCCAAGAAAATGGACATCCATTCAGCCTAGCAAGGAACATGTTTGGTATAAACATGGACTCTCCTATCCACCCATCTCTCAGGGCGTTAATAGTAGCAATAGCACTATGGACGATACATACAATGGTACTGGAATCGTTCACAGGAGCAGCGCCAACAATCCAAGAAGACATTCATCGTTTCCACAGCCATATATTGGAACATTTTCAAGCATGGATGTTTGGACATATGACCCCCTCATAACAGAAGGACAATCAACACATGGTTCCCCATATGGTTCCTAAAAGTTGATCCTTTCCTTCACACATGCTGCATCCAAGAATAAGCCAGCATAACTCCCCTTCCCTATCGTCCTAATCTTGGTGATCCTGGAGACAACAAAAGGGGCCTTGAACCCTCTGTGGTGTCTTTAATTGTCAAATTTCATTAGTTTTCTCACTATATTGGAAGTGCTTGTCCCCTGGTCAACCTTCCCCAAATAAATATAAAAGGACTTCACAATTTACTCTATTTACAATTATACTTTGGTTCTTAAAAAGAACTACTGGTGTTATTTTTAAAATTGTTTGTTTTTTTATAATTAATTGAATTTAACTTTTTTAAAGGATTTAGGCTATGATAGTTAAAAAGATTGATGTATCCCCGGTTTAGGTTGGGACCACCTAATGCTAAAAAAGATAATTAGTTAAAGAAACACAGATATCATTATTTTTTCATAATTTATTATCAATACTCATACCTTATATCTTGCAGAACCCCATAATACTTTAATCTAACATTAAAATTCTCACAAATGATTATAACTAAAGCAAACTTTTTAACAAACTTAAAATACTCATAACTCGCTTCCACTCCTAGTGCAGGTTTTGAGTTCAAAACCTGTACTGGCTAGAAAACATTCTCGGTGTGGTATATTTGTCCCAAGGTTGACCCACCTCAAATATACTTAAAATACTCATAATTCAAGTTTTTGTCTTTTTGGAGTTATGACCCAATATAATTTTTGATACCTTTGTACCCCTTGTCTTCCATAGTAGCCCAATGGTCCTCACAACCTTCTTTCTATAATAGCTTTTTATTATAATCTAGACTCACTAAAAGTCACTAAAAATTATGCATAGATCCAGAGAATGCATCACTTATATAGACGACTTCCCATAGCAAATATGTGTATATTTCCTCATAAGGAAGTACTTTCCATTCTTATTTGCTAAAAATATTTTAATATCTCTGAAATTATTTGCAAACATAGACACCTTTTGTACTAAAACAGTCAACTATCAGGTGTACATCTGGAAAGGCATTGGTAGGTATAACTCTTTTAAAAGTCTAAAGAGTCTATATATTACCTTTTCAAAGTCACATGGAAAGTCTCTATCTGTAAGTCTGAGGGGAGCGTCGCCTACGCCTGAACCAAGGCATATCCTTTCCTATCAAAAAGGCCTTAAAAGGCCAGCTTCTCCCTCATCTCCCAGAGCAACCTCACCCATGTGATGGATGAGCGGTGGGTCACAGCTTACCCTTTGAAAATTCCACAACTCATCCTTGTACTAACAACTGATGAATTAGTATGGCGGACTGATGAAGTTTGTGTTGAGTTATCAGAGAATTGGCACCAGCATGGGATGAAGGGGACAAATGTAACTTATATCAATGAGCTTTTATCATCATTAGTTACAGCATCAAACTAAAGGCAACAAAATGTGACAGCTGTGTACTTTTGGTGAATGAAGCTAACAGTACCAAGCCCTCAGAAAATTTAGCTAAAATCATCAAGCGTTTGGCAAAATTAGCCAACAGCATTATGCCTTTGTAGCAGTATTGAAATCTCAGTCTGGCAAATCCTGAATGACCATACAAACGCCAGAGTGATTAGGTGTGGGCGGGTTGGGCGTCCTGAACCTGTTCCTGACCACTTAGGACCATCACCATGTGGGGTGCCCTGGAAGGCTCCTGTTTCCTGTTGGGTGAGTTGCCATCACTCAAAATCATCATAATCTCAGCAAATCCACAACTCGGGCATCAGTGGATGAACTGATAATGACTTAGCCTGCCTCTGATACTTTTGGAGTCAGTTTCAAATAAATTAGTTCACCCCACTCAAACTTCTGCTGGGCTAGGTCAAATCTTGAGGGCCCCAATAACATATGTTTATAATCTATTCCAAAATCAACTGAATAAAGTAACAGTTGTATCACATTGGGAAAATTGACGTTTAATTATCTTTACTTAAACTTCAATAAAAATTCCCAGGTTCAAAAAAGCTTTTTTAAGTCTAAATTATTCTTTTCCAGAAGCCTGAGAAAACCCTAATGTTGAATTAAAGAGCGCACAATGACTGGGCCTTCATGGTCAGTTGGTGACATTTTTGACTTCTGAAGTTACTCGGCCTACCACAAAAAGATTTCTTAAACTTTCCCCATTTGTCAAGGTAATCTGACACTAGGATCTCAGAATTTTATTGTCAAATTTATCCCTGCTCCAGGCGAGGATCCAAACCCTTGCTGATTTTGCCTTATCAAGTTACCCCCATGAGGAAAATCAACCTAATCTGTCCCACACTTTCCTACACCCACAATTGAGGGCCCTAAGGCTGAGACAGCCTAGTTTTTTTCCAGGTTGCTTTTTACGTTTGTGGTCCGTTGGCGCTCATTGGTTACTTATCTCCCAGCCCACTTAATCATAATTAGATAAGAAGTGCCCCTGGAATTCTGGCTCGCCTTTTTAGATGTTTTTGCATCCTGACTGGCAGGCCAATCTAAACTTTATCTGCCTCTTTCCTGACATAATTGGCTCTTCCATTGTAACCAGCCATTTCCTCCTCCTCAATAAGGTGATCTCAGCATTGGTCATCATCTATAAGATGAACGTGCATTCAGTAGCCTGCCTTCTGTTGTTTGCCTGGCCAGTCACCAATTTTATGAGCATCTCAATGTTAACTTTAAAGGAATTTCTCTACAGCTTTAATGCTTTATTTCCCTCCAATTTCCCCTTGCCCTACCCTAAAAATATGTATTCAGTTGTCCCTCTTGTGAGATTGTGATTTAGGTTCTCAACGCCCTCACCAAATTGCAGCTGCAGTCCGCAATTGCACTGAACAGTGATTATTTGCTGACAAATACTCAGCAGAGTGTGGCCCTTATTGATGCGGTGAAGTTGATGTCCACTTGTGGGTGCAAGGACTTTTGTGTTCTGTATTTGGGCAGGTGACCCCACCTCTCTTCTTAAATTAGTGTCAGCAGCAATGAAATCTCCTGTGCCATGCACAAACGCCTGTTTCGTCATTCTCTATGAGCTCTGAAGCCCCTAGCATAGCTTTCTTTGTTGCAGCCTTCTGTGAGCAAACCCCAGTGCTGGATCTTCCTGGGGATGTACTTAAAGCAATTTTCCAAACCGCATTGGATTCAGCCTACACTAAACACAATAATTGATATACCCCTATGGAGATAGTGGATAGATATGAAAGGCAGCGACTTCAATTAGTGAGACTCTTTACCATGATCCCCACCCTCAAAATGCAAAAACTTTGTGATTGGAATTTCCAACTTGGCCTTAGTTTCTGATCCTGAAGTTGAATCAGTATTTATATTGGTTCTGGGGCTGACGCCGCCCCTGCGACAGAGTTGGTTTGCTCCAGCTCAACTTCCTGTAAGTCAACTAAAAATCCGCTTAGGGAGAAAGTGATTCAACCCCTTGTTTGTACCACTTTTGCGCCTTTTAATAAACCTTATCTTCCCTATGATTTAGTTGCAATCTCTTTATCAACAGACGTGACCGCATCTTCCAATAAACAGAATTACGCCTACTTTTTATTAACAATGAAAACCATCGTCAGGGCACACAGGTGTCCTTTGAGGCCTTAGTTGACACAGGAGCAGCAGGTAACTTTATGAGTCGGGGAAGGCTATTATCTTTAATAAGACTTGGACCTGGGGCCAGCAGTGTTGGTTGCATTGTCAGCCTCCCAGTCTTTCTTCAAATTATAACGCCCAGTGCCTATCTCAGTTAACCAGTTTATGTTCTGTGATTTCTTCTCTGTGATGCCCAAACTTCTGTTCTCAGTAATACTGGGTTTGGGTTGGTGGCGTTGTCAGCATGTGAGAATCTACTTGGAATCAAACACGCCGTCTTTTTCAACATCCAGGTGAAGGGTGAATTTCTATTGCTTGACACCCTCATTAAAGCTTTGAGCCAAGGGTCTATTATGACCCTTGTTTCTCCTGTAGGTCTTCCACCAGATTTTACCGCAGCGTAGATGGGCTACCAGAGCATTTTTGACTCTGAAAAGGCACCCTCCTTTCACCACATATAGAAATTTGATTTGAATTTTTGGACAATGGTGGAGGTGGTAAATATAAACTGCCCACTGTATCCAAATACAACAGAGGAAGATGCTGCCCATGATGCATGGTTAGATAAAAATGCTAAAGAAGGGTTGTTTGTTCAAGGAAACATCCCTAGTTGCCTCCTCCATTGTCTTTGCCAAGAAAGTGGATGGTTTGCTTCACCCGCGTGGCTAAGGCCATCTAAAAAATATCACACTTCAAAACCTATAACCCCTTCCACTAGAACAGGTAAATGACAAGTGATTGCAAATTAGCAGTGTTTTCCAACTTAATTTAATTAACACCTTTAATCAAATTTGTGTAGAAGAGGGTCAGGAATGGCTCACCGTTATTTTGACTAAGCAAGCCATACATCAATTTTAAGTAATGTTTTTGGGTTTAAAAACGCGCCCACAACATGCCAAAGGAAAAGTGATAGTGTGCTAGGTGATCTCTGGTTCACCTGCATGGTCACATGTATTGATTTTATCCTGGTACACTATCCCTGTCCCAAACAGCATGCAAAAGACTTGGAGGCAGTGGCAGCTGTCTAGAATAGGGCTGGTTTGTTTGTCAAACCGTCTAAATGCAAATTTTACTGGGAAAAGTTACCTTCTTGGGTAATATCATCTTAAAGGATGGGTACGCCATTCCGCCCAGTAAACGGAATACCATTTAAGTGTCCAACTCCAACAACTCAAGCAGCTGAGAAACTTTTTGGGTGCAATAATCTTCCTTAAAAAGTTCTCTCCCACACTCTCTCAATTGGCCACACCACTGCATCCACTCTCAGACAAAACTCCCTTCCTCTGGAAGCCCAAGTGCCAGCAGGCACTTGATTCAATTAAGGAGGTATTCTTGTTGCCACCCATACTTAAGCACGCTGACCACTCCAAAAACCTGCATTTTAGCATGCAATGCGTCTTCTGCCGTGATAGGGGATGTCTTGCTCCTAGGGCACAATGGGTTGAAAAACCTGGTTGTATACTTTTCCCGCAGATTCCCTCAACAGAGCAATGTTGGGACATCTACAATAAGTAGTTGGCAGCCGTGGTGAGGGCCTTAACACAATTGCGGTATCTCTTGCAGGGTGCTCAGCTTGATTTAATAGTGCAAACGGATCACCAAGCTTTCCTATATTTTTGCAAGCCACAGAAGTTGGCGCACTGAAAGGCCTGAATCTACTATGTTTTTTACAACTAAAATTTTTAAATAAAAGTTTGTGAAGGGAGCATTGAATGTACTTCCTAAATTTTTGAGTTAAAATCCTGCATTTTGCCCAGCTGAATTGGATGAGATGGGTCTTGTCAAAGTTATTCTGCTAACTCAAATCTTAGCAATTTTCATTGTATAGTCTCAGGAGCAGATTTAGATACTGACGCACTAATTGTTTTGTGGGTCTTAACTGCACAGATGGCATGTGAAGAAGGGGTGGAACCTTTGGAGCGGTTGTCACTTCCAACTTTTCAAGCACTCCCTTTGTACTCTGATTGAAGGGCTTATTCAGTTTAGGCCGCAGTTGTGGGTCTCTCCCCTCCTACAGGATGAAGTCATAGAAGCTCATCATGATCCCCCTGCTATTGATCACTTGGGGACTAAGAAATGCCTAGATTTAGTAAAGCGTACCTTTAACTGGCCAGGCCTGTTGAAGGACCTTCCAGCATGGATCTCTAACTGGGTAACTTGTGAATGGACCAAATTGGACCAGTATGGTATGAATGGTCTCCGCCACCCTTTGTAGCAGGCAGAGGGGCCATGTACATTGGTGTCCATGGACTTCATTGTTAAGCTACCTAGCTCTAATGGGTTCATTGCAGTCCTGTTGATCGTAGACCACTTCACTAATTTTTACTTGATATCCCATGCTCCTCCGCCATCACCTCTGAAGAAAATACTCGCCTATTAGTGAGGCGTGTGTTCCCTATGCTCAGACTCCCGCAGGAAAGCCTCAGTGACCGTGGGACCCAATTTATGGTGCAGTCTTGGAACAAAATCTTGGCGATTTTAAAAATAAATCCCTGTTGCTCTACTGCTTGCCATCCACAGTCAGATGGTCAAAATGAACGGGTCAATCATGTCCTGGAACAGTACCTGTGGTGCTACACTGCAGCCGCTCAGGATGTCTAGGCAGACGACCTTCCCCTCGCCCAGATTGCACATAATAATGGAATCCAGGCATCCACGGGCTTCACCTAATACAAGGCTACCCTGGGTATAACCCATTGGTTTCTTTTGGTCCCTGCCTTTGCCCGGAGGTCTCAGCCACAACTGACCATGCGCAGCACATTTTTGCCACCTAGTCCTTGGTTTGGGAGCACTTTAACAAGGCCAAAGGGATTATAAACGGTTTGTAATTTGGAATTGTCTCCTGGAGCATGAGATAAAAGTAGGCTCACACGTCATGCTGGACATGTGGCACTTGCACATGCAGGTTCCCTCATGAAAGTTTGTAAGCAAACGCTCAGGCCCCCATTTAGTGGAAGAGGACTTTGGAATGGCGCCTTCCACTTGAAATTGCAGACCCACTGGAAGCAATATCCTGTTTTTCATGTCTCACATTTGTCCTGATTTAAAGGGCAATCCTGTCAGAACCCAATCCCATTGTTGCTGTATTTTAGGCTTTTTTATGCTTGCTGGTGCATTTTGAACTTAAATTCCAACAATATTCTTCAGGAAAAGTGATTTACTCTACTGATGGAACAATTGTTCCAGGGGATTTTTAGGCCACTTATACCTTTTATGATAACTTTTGAACTTTTTAAAAATTGTGTTTTTAGTTTTTTATTAGTTTCAGCAATAGGGTAAAAAAAAAAAGAACCCTAATAATATGTCGCATCTAGTAATTAAACAATCCAAAGGTCAAAGTGTGAGGTCCAAGAAATTCATTATAACTTATGAGCATCCAAATTAGGAGAATATGGGGTTTTGACCTATCAGAGTTCATGATTCTCATATCGCTTTAATGGAACAGTTGATAGAGGGTTGATACTGGGTAGGACAAGTCCATTAGTTAAAGATTTAGTATATGTTGGGAAGTTGATATGACTGGATGATATGCTAACCATACTGGCAGATTGGAGGGGGAATTGAGACAAGTCTTGGGATTTATGGAAAAGGTATACAAATTATAATTGATCAAATTGATGACCATTTGGCAAATTGAGGGGAATTACGCTGAGATTTGATATAAATGAGAGCTTCTAGAAAAGGGAAGATGAATAGAAAACTACTAAACCAAGGATGCATCTGGCTTGGGGAACTGAGATATAAAGAATCACATGTGGATTGAGAGGAAGGTCTTTTTCTGGTGATTATGTGGTTGCAGATGAGTCTGCGATTTATATTAATAATAAAGGATGAAATAAGGGGCAATAGCTCCATATATAGCTTATCAAGTTTTATTAAAGTTGTCGATCTTCATATTATCAAATTTGGTTGCTCAGTGGCTAATACCCTGTGCAAACTGACTCAGTGGAATCAAGCATATACGTCAAGAATCAACAGTATATTTAACCCAATCAATGGGAGGGAAAGTATTTACACCTTGTGGGACCCCATCCAACCCTATAAAAGCGGGGGTGTCTCCACCTAGGTGTGTGAAGTAAACTGGAATTGGGCTGGGGAGGAACCTCAGACAGACACCCCTGATTCTGCTGCATGGTTGGTGCAATCCAACTACCCAAACTCATGCTAATTACTGAGAATTATTAATAAAAGTATTACCCTGATTTAAGGGGTTTCACTGAGAATCGCCTAGGTTCTTTTGGCCGATAGTATCATTATTTACCTCCAAAACGCATTTATCCAACATTGGACTTATAATTGTCTAAGAATTGTGATCAAGGGAGCGGAGAAAGCTTTATTTTAATACCATTTTAGCTTCCTGATGCTCGCGCAGATCAGTTCAATATTAAGTCACATGGAAAGGCTATACAGCTTACAAAAGTAGCTGGGTTGGCTCTTGGGACTGTGCTAACTGTTCAAAGCTTATTGAGGCTTTTCATGCTACCCGCCTCAATGCTCCCTGTCCTCCCTTAAAGATTGCAACACTAATGACGATCAAGTTAATCAAGGCCCATAAGAATGTGGCCCTCATCCAATTTTCCAGTGGTGGTGCTCCCTCTTTAGGAAAATAGGGAAGGATAATGTTAATCTAGGGAGTGTCCCCTAAGCTTGGACCAGGTGGCGTTTCCTTTTCCATCAAAAAAGGCCTGAAAAGGCCAGCTTCTCCACTCGTCTCCCAGGGCAGCCTCTTCCATGTGGTGGACATAGCAGTGAGTCACAGATTACCCTTTGAGAATTCCGCCACCTATCCTTGTACTAATTGAGGAATTGGTACAATGGATTGAGGAATCTTGTGTTGAGTTGTCAGAGAATTTGCACCAGCATGGGGGAAAAGTGGACAAATGTGGCTGACAGTGACAGGCCTTAGCATCAGTGGTCAACAACATCAAACCATCAGCATCAAAGCCCAACTGGCCATGTACCTTTGAGAATAAAGCTAACAGTACTGAGTCTTTGTTAAATCTAGCTGACAGCATTGAATCTTTCTCTCTCTCTCTCTCTCTCTCTCTGATCCCTCCCAAGTAGTGTCAAAATCTCATTATGTCATATCCTGTATGGCCAAACATACGCCAGAGTGATTAGGTGTGTGCAGGTTGGGCGCCCTAAACCTTTTCCCGACCTCTTGAGGCCATCTCTATGTGGGGTGGCCCTGGGAGGCTCCAATTACCCATCAGGCAAGATGCTGTCGCTCAGTTCATCATAATTGGAGCAAATCTGCAATTAAGGCATCCATAAAGAAACCAATAATGACACAGCCTGCTGCCAACACTTTCAGAGTTGGTTTTAATTAAACTAATTCTCCCCACTCAAAGTTCTACCAGGTTAGGTAAAAAATTGAGGGCCCCATCCTGTGCATTAATAAACTATTCCAAAACACCTGACCATCTAAACAGCTATACCACACTGGGAAAAATGATGGTCATTTCTTTTCAATTAAAATCCAATAAAAATTCCCATGGTTCCAAATAAATCATTTTTATGTTCAAATTATTCTTTTCTAAAACCCTGCAACACCCTTAACGTTGTTATATGGGGCACAATGTCCGGGTCATCATGGCCATGTTGGTGAATTGTTGTCTTCTGCAGTTAACTGGGCTTATCACTTTAAAGATTTCTTGGAACTATCTTTTTTATGAGGAAAATTGCCACCAGGATCTCTGAACTTTTTGACTGAAATTATCTATGCTCTATGCAAGGATCTGCACCCTCACTTATGTTATCTTACCAAGTTTCATCATGGAGAAAACCAACCCACCCAATCTTGTCCCACAATTTCCTACATCCAGGCACATGGACTCTAGGGCTGCAACAGCCTGATTTTTTGACATTTTGCGTTTTAAAATTGAAGCCAAATAGCGCGTATTGGTTTCATCTCCCATCCCACTTAAACGTCATTATAGCAGCAGTGCCCCCGTCATTCTTTTCACCTTTTGGGTGTTTTTGCATTCTGACTGGCAGGACAGTCTAAACTTAATCTGTCACTTTCATGACACTCTCTTTTGTTGATATATCTGTGTACTGTATCAGAGGAAATTTTAAAAGTACTTGTATATTGGATTTCACATTGATATGTTTTAAGATAACATAAGAAATGAAGAAGAAGGTCTTTAACAAATAATCTTTACTTGCACCCTCCATTGCTCCTTAATCTAGTTGTATCGTCAGACAATAAACTAAACAACTGAATGAATGATTGAATAGTAAAATTAGTCATTGCATGTAACTTTTAAAGACAGAGAAACCAGAACTACAAAAACTTCTCCTTCTTCTACTTCATCTGTATTTATCTCTATATCACCATTTTCACACTCTTTTAGCTGATTTTCAGATTCTCAAATTTTTATTTAGAATATTTTATCTAAACATGTTGGGGTATAGTATTTTTTGCTGTTATAATCTAAAATCTGTCAAATATTTTGATTTCGAAATATTATTATAAATCACATATAATTTGTAAGTTATTTTATTATGTATTTAGTATTAGATTATGTAATTTATATATTTATGTTGCATTGATATACAATACCTTGATTCTAATTTCTTTGTGTATTATATATAATTTATTTTTTTAAATATGTTACTTTTCTTATAAAATGTGTTTTATCTCAACTTCATATAATTTTCATATATAATATGACAAAAAACATATTCAGCAAAAAGAATATAGACTTAATATAAAACCACAAAAATGATTGTATATTATAAAAAATAAATATGTCTCATTCTAATATAAAATAAAAGTTAAATAGAATTAGAAATATCTTATAATAATTTCAAAATACTATATAACAAAATTATTATGGAAATGTTAAATAATAGTAATTTGTATAGAATATTTAAAAAATTAGAATTAAAATTATACACTTATAACATAATCACAATAATAGATTTATTTTACTTATATAATTTATAAAAGCATCAATTTCACAAAACTTAATGATTAAGCCAATTGGTCTATATTAAGCAATTAACAGTTATGTTAATCTTTTCCCTGGCAGAGTCAAATTTTCATTAAGCTGATATAAGATATATAACTAAACTATTGTTTAAGTAATAGTTACTGCTATGCATTGCAACAGTTGATATTACAATATGACTGGACAATAAGCTATAGTTCCAACAGATTGTAAATTAGCTTTGAGGTGAGCCTTGAGATTAAGCAGAAGTAATGTAAATGAGAGGTACATCAATCAAAGTATTTATAGTTTGGCAAACTATGAAAATTCTGCCAAACCTCAATGATAGAATAGAGCATATAAAACTTGAAGCCAATAATAAATTACTAAGCAGAAGGTTCAAGGCTGATTAGGAATAACAAGGATTAATAGTTGAGCATGAAAGTGAGGAATGGGGTCATTTACAAAGAAAGGAGGGTAGTAGAAAAGAGTAATGGGTAACCATTAAGTTTATTATCAAATAAAGTGATATTGTCATGACAGTAGCTCCTTATTAAGCTTTATTATTATCAATTATTGAGGGCCAGCGATCCTCATATTGCTCATCTGTTGCTCAGTGGGCTTTACCCTGTGCAACTCATATGGTGGAATTAAACAAATCCGCCAAAAGTTAACACCAACCTTTAATAACACACTGCAAAGATAACTTTTTCACTACAATTCTCTAAAAATAACAGATATTAAATTTCTTCTAAAAAGCAAAGTGCAAGCTGGATAGTCTGGTCATGAAGAGCTCTTGAGAGCTTAAAACGCTGCACTCATTATTCAATTATTACAAATATGTTTCATAATTTTCCTAAAATATACTTTGCCAAACTTCCCTTTTTTTATAGCTGTTTAAATTAAAATGGTAAGGAATTATCTATTTTAAATGTTCACTAAATTGTTAGTTTTCTCAAATATAATAAAGTAAAACCCTAGAGATATATTACTGAATAATGGATGTACTAATTTTTGACGCCATTCAATTTCAATTTATAAACTGCTAGCTAAGTAGACCAGTTTCTCTTAAGTTTATAATTTACCAGATTATTGTAATTAATTGTTTATGTATTATATTGGTATATGTCTATCAAGAAGTCCTAGAGCATTAAACCTAATACTTTACAACCTCATTAATTACTTGACTAAAAGTAATTAGACCTATCTAATTAATCAAAATTATTAATTATTTAACCAAAACCAATTAAACAATTATATTAACAAAAATCCATTAAACACTCACCCAAAACCAATTTTTACTATTGAATAAACTAAACCATCAACCATTTACATGAAACCATTAAACCCATTGCTTAACCAAAAACCACCAATAATTTAATCAAAAACAATTGTTGAGCCTATAAACCAATTAAAAACTACCAACTGCTTATTAAAACTATGACCATATTGAATTAATGAATATTAGCAAAACACTCATCTAAAATGGTATACAATAGTTATTAGAGTCTTATACTTTTAAATATTATATAAAACACTCATAAGGATCATTTAACTCTCTAAAAAAACCTATGCCTTTTCTAAAGCAAGTAGAGTATGTGATAAGTTTGATGATTTTTGGTTCATTTGTTCATGAGACAATGTGTCACACATACATATTCATTTGAGATGGGTTGAACTTGGGACAAATATACTGCACTGATTTAGGATGGGGAGTGAATTATAGGAATGGAGGAAAAAAGTTAAGTACTGGGGAAAAAACTTTCTGCTCATGTTCTGATAGGCAAGGATAAAATGATCTACCTTCACTAATTTTCTTGGTCAGACTGAGGCATGGTTTGCAGATCTACATGTATTGCTATCCTCTTAGCACAAGAAATACTATTTTCTGTTATGACCAGATTTAAACATAAATCATGTGGGGCTCCAGGATGGCATTCCACCTTTGCTAACACCCTCCCATACATATATACATACATACAATTATTTATATATTACAATGCTCAAGAATACGTTAAGAAATGATGTTTACTTGTTCTTATTTATGGTACACACATATATTTTTTTATTTTTTATATATTAAATAGCAATTACTTATGAGATTAAATAGTCCATTATTTGTAATAAACTTTGATAAAAAAAGTGTATGTGTAAAGTGTTCAATCAGCGCAATATCTAACTTTTAGTGCTATCTAGCTCATTGGCAATTTTACAAATATGTTTATAGATTAGTTTGTTAAATTTGCACTTTATAAACTACTAGTGTCACATTACTGCTGAGATCACCAATCCATTGGCAGAACGCAAGCCTTTGTCTTATCCCCCTCATCATTTATTTATTTTCATCTGCTTTCCCTTTTATACACTGAACTTCTCTTTCTCTTTGCAAATTTTAAAAAAATCAAATAAAAAAGACTGCTCTCAATTTCAATGAAGTATAAAAATGCTCTCAATCTCAATAAAATTATACATATGCTTCCAAACTTTATTTTTCTCTTGCTGTATATCAGAATTTATCCCCAACCTGCCTATTATATTATCTTGACCCA
This sequence comes from Massospora cicadina, assembly GCA_022478985.1. Taxonomy (NCBI): domain Eukaryota; kingdom Fungi; phylum Entomophthoromycota; class Entomophthoromycetes; order Entomophthorales; family Entomophthoraceae; genus Massospora; species Massospora cicadina. The sequence goes on from JAKSZP010011903.1 coordinate 144,036, forward strand.
AGTGCCTACTTGTGAATATCTGCAGATGATGACTCTGTCACCTAATAGCCCTGAGATCTAAGGTGTCATCTGAACCTAGTATGTATTGAAGCCAGGGTTCCTGGGTGTTCATGACAAAGGGGTGATCCTGCCAAGGATGACACCACAGAAACTGCAACATTTAACCAGTAAACTGAACCTTGGAAGAATATGTAACAGAGGAACCAAAATTTGAGGAAGCTTCAGTCGCCACACCCAAAGCTAAAAAAAGTCTATTATGATTTACTTAGTACATAAACTCTGAAAGCATCTAAACCCCAATTCACTATCTCTGAATTTTGAAAAAAAGAAGATTGATGAGCTACTGAGTGCAGAAACACTGAATGCACCAAAACCCCAAAGTTGTTACCCTAAAGGTTTCTGAAGAAATTAAAATCAATGATTTATTGAACGCCAAATGTCATGGAAAGCGGAGTTCAGGAGGTTGCAGGTGGTAAGGCGCCTGGTAAAAGGTTCCAAAAGAGGGCAAAATGCCCAAGCAGTATAAAGCAATATCAATGTCATCTCCATGTTGTTTTCATATTTTTTTGGAGAGACTCAGGCCTAACTTAAGCAAACTATTAGTGAGAAGTGCCACTGAGAGTCAAGGAGTTTGGATAGGGACTAAGGCAAAAATTGGTGAAAAAACAATGAGGCAGACTTGGTAATAGATCACAGCATGTGTGCCAGTTAAAGATACAACATGAGATTCAGACTAGAACCTAAAACGGAGTCAGATCAGTGTAATGGGGTTAAACCAAAGTTCCATCCATTAAAAATGTCCTTAAATGTAGGGGAAACTTAAGCAAGATACCCCAAAACCGTTTTGATTATAGTAGTATTTGAAAAAAGCAATGTTGTTTCTCAGTTTGGGTGTCAATATAAGGGAAAGTTTTTCGATGGGTTTGGAACAATTGATAAAAATCAATATATTCCAAAAAAGTTTTTGTCTTTTATATAAATTAAAATTTTTTCTAATTAGCCTAATTTTGTCACTTCATAATGCTTATCTTCCAGATATATGAGCCAATTTTCACTAGATTTTTGACTTAATGGTACTATTTGCCTCAGGCCTGACTGTCAAAGCCAGAAAACATTTGTTTTCAATGACCTTGGAGAGGTCAATGTTCACTTAAGGGTTCTTGATTTGTTTCCAAGGGCTTCTTATGCTTGGCCTTATATGGGCAGTATACCCCAGGTAAAATGTCACTAACTTTTAACCTCCTCCTCTCTTGTATGATGTTCCACACTGACTGAGGAGACGTTGGTCAAAGAAAAGTTCTTTTGGGGGGTTAGCAGCTCCATGATGGCCATGGAGGTTTGAGTGGTGGGTCCTATAGCATCAGGAAATCTAGCATGGAAGTTGCATATTAGCTCCTAAGCGTTTGTGCAGTATTTATGGGATACCCATCTGTTCTCAATTTCGTCATAGTTTTTCTAGGACACCAAATACTTTAGGTAATGTCAGGATAGGTGGGAGGCAAGAATGGCAGCGATCTCATATTGAGTATCACCATCTACTATCACTGGCTTAGGGTGGGATGGCATGTAACCATCAAAGGGGGTCAGGAAGAACTCATGAAGGTTGGTGAGTACTCTGATGGAAGGAAGTAGGTCAACTTGGTAAGCTGATGGGCCAACCTTCCTGATGATCCTAAGGGTCCAACACACTTAGGGCCTAACTTATGGAAGGGTTGATCAAAGTGTAGATTCTTATCATTATTTATGATTAAGTTTCTTGGCTTGTGCTTATACTCAGGGCCTACACGCCGCATGAAGTCAGCATATGCTTTATAGATCCTTTGATTGCATTATGTATGTCTCTGAGCTTTTTGTCGTGCTCATTGGCAGCAACATTTGTGGACTCTAGCCTTGGGCTTAGGTTGAAACTTAATTATAACTGTAGTTTGCAAAAAAGGGGTATGCCTGCTGAGGTATGGGTAAGGTTGTTATAAGCAAATTGTGCCGTGGCTAGTGAGAGGCCCAATAGTTTGTTCTGAGTTGGAATAGCAACTTAAGAATTGATCTAAACCTTGGTTCACTCTCTACTGTCCATCCACTGAGGGTGAAAGGCAGTGGAGCAGGGGCGGATACCTTATATGAACAGTAAGGCTTCCCAGAACTAGGAAGTGAATTGCGGGCTGTGATCACTAATAGTTCCTTTGGGAGTTCATGTAGGAAAAAGATGTGGTATAATAAGAGATGTGCATTCTGGATGGAGGTAATTGTAATATTGCAAGGGATATATTGGGTTATCTTGGTAAAGTGGTTTACCACAAACATTATACATCATAACCCTGGGACAAGGGGAGTTCCATGATGAAATTGACAGACACTGAAGTATAAGGGCTCTTCATAGCTTGGAGGGGACAAGAAGTCCTGCGCTCTTCAGGAGACTAGGTTTGACAAGTTGCATTTCAGACAGGACTTTGTGAATTTGGCCACATCAGTGGCGACGCCCTTCCAGCTGTAGGAACGGTGGACCAAATCAAGCGTCATGTCCTTGCCAGGGTGGCCAGCAGTGGGAGGGTCTTGGGCTTCATAGATCACCTCCTCTCTCAGGGGTCCAGGTGGTATTCACCACTTGCCCTGATGAAGGATGACCCCATCCAGCATCTGTTAACCTTTGCCCAGTGGTTCGTCATTTCTCTGTAAGGCTTTCTTGATCTTTTAATATTCATCTGACAGGGGTTGAAACAGCCTAACTCGGAAAAGGTGTCAGTCTCTCCTTTCAGGGGCTTCATCATGAGCAGAGCAGGAGGTTGGCAAGTGGTATCTCCTTCACCTGTTCTGGATTAATCAACACCTGGGTATTATGGGCGTCAAAAAGTGCTTGATCTGGAGCAAAGGCAGGTTTTCATGATAGGGCATCTGGCAAAAGGATTTGGGTCCCTTAATGAAAACATATTGGAAGTTGAACACTGATAAGATTCCAACCACCGGGAATGGTGAGGTGACAACTTCTGGAGGGCGCAGTTGTACATTAAAACCTTGTGGATAGTGCAGACAGTAAAGGGCCATATAACACTTTAAAAATGTGGCGCTAGTGTGACAGCCTCAACAACAGCAAGAAATTTCCTTATCATAGATGGCATAGTTAAGCTACACCAGGGACATTTTCTTTAAGAAATAAGCAATAGGACGTTCCAAACCATCCTCCCCTTCCTGAAGCATACCAGCTCCCACTGCAAAGTTGTAGGCACCAGTTGCAGCAATAAAAGTATGTCTGGGGTCTGCATGTGCTAGCACAGGACTGGACAAAAGGATGGATTAATGGCATGGAACGCGTTTTTTCACGCTGTTGTCCAACTAAAAATCTTTTAAGATGCGGTTTGGAGAGGGAAGCAAATTCTAAGAGCTGGGGGTGAACTTCTTGAGGAAGTTAAACGTCCCATAGAAGCTTTATAACTCTGTGAGAGTTAAAGTAGTAGCCCTATCACTAATGGCTGCTTCCTTATCTGGGGTAATCATGTGGCCGTGGGAGAAAATAATAATTTCTAAGGACTCTTCTTTGGGTTGGAAAAACTTGCATTTGCTAGCTTTTATTGTAAGGTTTGCTTTTGCTAGTCACTCCATGACAGATATGAGGTGTCTGTCATAAGATTCTGCATCCAGGGAGAAGAGAAGTATGTCATCCATGTATGTTATTGCGCAGGTCTTTCATAAGGTCTCCCAGGACAGCGTCAATAAACCTTTGAAAACAGGTAGGATCTTTCTTCAATACAAACGGTATGATATAAAATGGCAGATGCCTTTTTGAGTGTGATCAGAGATCAACAATTCCTGGCCTTCCTTGATACAAATCTGTTTGAAGGCGTTAAGGCGATCAATTTACTAACACCTTAGCCTTCTCCAAAAGCGGCGATCTGTTGATCCATAGGGAGATGATGGGGGAAAGGAATCTAACGTTGTTTTAATTGCCATAATCAGCTCAGGGATGGAGTTAACCAGTTGATTTCTCCACATATAAAAGAGGGATCACAAAGCAAAGATTTTAAAGATTTGACCCTTGAAGAGTATACATAATCCAAAATATCCAAGGAGGTTTACTCCCTCAAAGACAAGAATTAGATGGGATTGTATACCTTGACTAGGTTACTGTTCAACTTTAACTCAAAGTTGAGCTTGATGTGCTCAGGGAGTGGGCGAACCTTAGAAGGATCAAACATGTCTGCATAACACTGGTGCACTTAGGAATGATATGTGCAGTAGCAGGGGTGGCAATCAGTTGGATTAAGGCTAGGACTACCTTGAGGGAGGGGCCTCATCTTCTTGGGAGCACCATGGAGCTTTCATCCAGACAATGGATGGTAACCGTGACACCTCTAAGGAACTTTGCATGCATAGTGGAGTCCTTGAGATTAGTGGGGATAATAAATCATTGCCACCAGCCTACAGCCAGAATAACATGGCACAGTAAGTTTTTAAGTGATGAGAATCTCTCCAGAATATGTCCATCGCCTAAAAATGGAATAAGTGATATTACATGATAACTGTGGAAGGCTTGAGACGCACTAACTTTATATGAGCTGAACAACCCCTAAGAGAAGGTCTATGACTCCAGTGAGCTCTTACAGAGGAAATTTCAGTAGCGCTAATGTCCACCAATGTGAGCGTTTATAAGTCCTTTTTCATCAGAAGTGAAAATAGTTATAAATAAGAAGTACGCAGAGGAAGACTTTTTTCTAAGGAGTCAAAGGATGATAATATTTTTTAAGCCCAAAAGGGGAGGAGTAGGTGAGGATATCCTAGAGGATTCAACGGAGTATATAATAAAATTTTTAAGGAGTTGCTCATGGGATATGAATGGATTGGGATAGATTATGCTCTATGCTCAGCTTGATGAAGATTTTTATCACCAAAAACTATACTATAAGGATGTCCAAGCTTCTGGAGGGGTCATCCAAGGCAATTTAGTTTTCAAACATCTTTTCATGGATATCCACCAGTTCTGGATAGGGTTCAGCTAAGAAAGGTGACCCTGGATGTTGGAGATTCAACTGCAATGACTAATTCTAATCAAGATTGAGGTTTGATGTCTCAGTTTAATGCAATTTTAAAAACCCTGTCAAAGATATCCAATTTTCAGTTATACTGACAATTGACCCTTAAGAGTTATTGGCCTCCTCTGACAGATGAGGCTAAGCAATCCAAAGGGGCTAAGCCCTCCACAAGAAGGTTGATCCCATCTAATAAGAACTTTATCAGATCTGACCATCACAAGTATGTTAATAATACTCAGCAATATTGGTCCTTTTATTGGAAAAGATCTTACCTCAGTTGAAGCATGAGGGTCCTCATGAAGGACTACCATATCTACTCCTATAAATATTCCTCGTTTTAAACTAATAAAGTAACACTTATTTTGTCTCATGTAGCTCGATTTTTGTCAAATCATAACAAAGTTCAGTATTCCAATTGGAATTTATTATTGCAACGAGACTAGTAATTTCGTTGCTTTGTTTCCACCTTCACTAGAGCCATGAAATTAATAAATTTCGTTGCCTTTATAGTGCCTGAATACCACAATTACTCACGAAATTTTCAATACTGGTGCTCTCTTCCAGGGCTGCTTCCAAGGCTACCTGGTGAAAACATATTTTCACAATGATGAATATATCTAGCGAAGAAAGCCCCTCTTCCAAGGAATCAATGAGTATCACCCAATGGGTACACTTCAACAAGAAGGAGATGCCTTACACTAATATCAGTGATCTTCACTTTTGAGCATTTATGGACTTGGCCATTGAGGGCCCTGACAAAGATAATTATCAATTTCAATCTGCAGATGTGGAAGAAACGATCAAGGGCTTAATAAGGGGGCTATTCAGCCTAGTGCCCATCCTAACTGAGACTGAGCATCTAAGGTTGCATCTAATATGATGGACTTATGTAACAGAGAAGTTTTACAGCATACCAAAGTTGGTTTGGCTAGAACAGAGCATTATCTCTGGAAGTATGTGCATCCTGCCATTAATTACGTACTTCAGATTTTGGGATTACATCATTTTGAGATCCAATGCCAGTTGACCCTGGCGCAACAATTTTGTTCTCAGCTATCTTCTTTCTATGAGAATGCTTCTAACTTTGGTCATGATAATCATGAAGCCATAATTGATAATAGGAGGGAAATCAATGCTCTACATAACCATCTGGTGAGAATTGATAATGTAGTTGTGAGTTACATCATCCAACAAGTATCTCAACAAAAATGATATTGCTAATCCTATTCAACTCCAAATCACTACCCTTGAGAATGAGATTACTAAACAACTAAAACAATTTCAGGCCCAACATGAGGAACATTTTGTTGCATTTGCTAGGCTACTTAAACAACTTGTCTGAATTGTTGTACTATTAGAGAAGGTGGACCCAGTCCTGTTGGTCCTCTGGACCTCCAGGACCATCTAGTTCTCCTTCAGTGATCGTGGGACCCCTGGTGAACGAGCTCCTCAAGGCCATGCGGGTCAACAGGGCTCCCCTGGGCCTGCAGGTCGTTATGGTTTGTAAGGACTTTCAGGAACTCCTGGTCCCCCCGCTCAACGCTTTCAGTTCACAATTCTGAACCTTTGAGTCTACTGGTAACAAGAGTGCAGGCGTTAGAAAACCAAATTAAGCCATAGCTCAAGGATGTTTATTATCTCTAGAAGGACCAACCCACTAACCCAGATTTTTTTTTAGTACTAGATGGTACTAACCCAGATTATTCACTGTCAGGAAGTTGATATGACTGGACAATACGCTACTCATACCGGCATATTGGAGGGGGAATCAAGATGAGTCTTGAGATTTTATGGAAAAGGTATAAAAATTATATTCAAAAAAAATGATGACTATTTGGCAAATTGAGGAGAATTATGATGAGATTAGATATGAATGAGAGCAAATAGAAAAGGGAAGACAAATAGAAGACTACCAAGCTGAGGATGCATCTGGATTGGGAAACTGAGATATAAAGAGTCACACAGAGGGTTGAGGAGGAGGTCTTTTTTGGGTGATTAAATGGTTGCAGATAAGTCTGCAATTTATATTAAAATAAAGGTCAAAATAAGGGGCGATACTCCATATATAATTTATCAAGTTTAAATAGAAGGTCGGCGATCTTCATACCATCCAATTTGGTTGTGCAGTGGCTAATACCCGTGCAAACTGACTTGACGGAAACAATCCTATATGCTGAGAAGCACACAGTGGTGCTCACTACAGGGGGCCACTGGTCAACTATAGTCTTTCAACAATAGGATATGATGATGAGCCCTCATTAATTCCAACATAATTTGGTCAGGTTCCATGCGAGGTATGGCGAAGAAGCATGGGAGGCACCTAACAACAAACTGGCATTATTTACTGTGACTGAACAAGGAAATGATGAAGTTATGGTCAATTTTCAAATAGAGAATTGCTCTGAGCTGATGACTGACCAACAAGGACACTCCACAAATGTGACTCCTCAGCAGCTGCAGAATATCATGTAGTAATTGTTGCGTGGATATCGCCTATATGAAGATGAGGCTGGGGAAAACGCCCTGAGTTTATACTATAACCAATGAGACCAAGAAAATTGATACACCCTGTACATGTCTTATTTGGACGTGACTACAACGGGGTTGGCTCGCCGCCTTGGTACCCTGGGACTCAAGGAATATCTAGTCACTTATGTGCAACCATCAATTCGCCATCTACTGCATGTGCTGGCTCGCCACAATATAGAAATTGGAGATGTATTATGGTTTGCTTGAGCACAACAAAATGATACTCGCCTCCTGCTTGACCACCTCAATCATTTGTTTTCATAGGTACAAGTGGCGCTGGTACAGATGGACCATCATGTTGGGGATGTTCACCGTCAATCGGAAATTTTGGTACCATAATTAAATTTAGAATTACCTTGAGTAATAAAAGAACTGCTGGATCAGCATGGCCTATCGAGGGAGTGGATTCAGGATGTAATGACATTGGGGAATAAAACTGAGCACTTTATGACGGAGCTAGCCAAATGGGAGAAAGCTCTCAAAGCCATGATTGCTCAGCTTAAGGAAAAAATGACACTGATGGAACAGCAAGTGGCAGACCAAGTTAGCTCTCTATCAGCTGATGTAACTCAACTTCATATCAAATGGAGTACCCAGCGAATGGCAGATAATGCGCTTATTCTTTGGTCAACATCTCCCAAATATCTCCAGCTTATTCGTCAGGTTACACAACTTGAAGTTGTTAGTCAGGCTGAGTGCCAATGAGCCTTCCTTCTTCTGATTGGTGAGACAAGAGAGTATGTGGATATGCAAGGATGCTTTGATACCCTTTGATGGGCTAACGAGGAATTGGTATGGGAACAAGCCTCCCTCCTTAACCAAATAAACACCGCCAATCAACAAGCGGATAGCTCTAGCTGGCAACACACCCACCTGCAAAACATAATTGAAGATATCCTCTCACAATCACAAGCTGTGGAGCAGAAGCTGAATGATGAGAGGGAATTATTCCAGAAGTTGCAACATCAGTATGAAATACTGCAACAGGAATTTCAGGATGGACAGTGCAGATGCTATTTGGTTAAAGCGGAGCAGTTGATCAACAAACATTTTGTGGGGCATGACGGAGCCAGGGGAAATGGGGCAGTTAGTGGCTTTTTGGGGGAAGAATGCTATGGATCAGCAAACGAATTACCCTCAGGTGTTACAATGGACCCCCCACGTGACACCACTTCTTCCAAGTCCTTTTCAACAGATTTGAGTCCGTCCAGCCAGCTGTATGATAACGCACAAAAGGGTCATTCCCATAGTCGCTCTGACACTAGTTCATCTGCTCCTTGTTGTAGGAACCTGGATCAAGGCGAAGTCATTCAAATCAAAAAATTACCTCCTTTCAGTCATGACAGGAATCTACACGGTTAATTTAAGCGTTTTTAATTCACTGTGGAAGGGGCTACTGATTGACAAAAAGAGAAACAGTTGTTGTCTGCTTTAGATGTAGAAAGCGCTGATCAAGTTACCTGCTACCTTCCAAATAGCTCAGTATATATGAAGAAGTTAAAGTGATTGTTCTCCGGCTGTTTGGGGGCGCTACCAAGATGGCCCAATGGAAAGCCAACTTTATGAATATACAGTTTCACCAAAATGAGACACTGTTAGAATTTGCTGAGCATTTTTTGGTGAAAGCCTATGTCCTACTTGGAGCTAACATTTAATCCGCTGAGGATGTCAGTATAGCAATGACGGCAGCTATCAAACCACATTAGGAACTATATAACGCTATGTCTCACGTGTTGGATGGAGATTCTGGGCTTATCAGAATCATGAACACCTTTCATTGACTCTCCACCACAATCAGCACCCCCAATGTAACCCGAAAAACCTCTGCTGTCTCCACTCCAAACTCTTCAAGATATGGGCCACAGCAACTGGGTTATCAGCTGCTGGAACATATTTGTCCCTCATATGAGTCAGTGGACTCCTTTTGGCCCATGTACGCTTTGCCAATTCATCCACAACCTTGAAACCATACCAGCAACTTCTGAACTGGTCCTTCTTCCACAAGCTATATATGTGAACCTTTTATGAACACTTGCTTCCAGTGCAGATGAAGAGGGTATTATGCGGGTAATTGCCCTAACAAACCACAAGTGTATCAATGCCAGCTGAGAAAATTGGGCAGGGAAAAGCTTGAGTGGAGTAGAGATGGGACGATTTACCTCTGCTAACTCCAATTCACTTGTCCCTAGCAATTCCCAAACATCTTTTCAGGTATAATTCAAACCTCAATCAGATGATTTGTTATACCAGCAGCTTTTGTTGGATACCCCTGATTCTGCTTCCAAGAGTAAAAGTTCATCCCAGAGCCCCGAGTTCTGCCAGGATATGCAGAAGCCATATGCATGGCAGATCCTGGAACAGTCCAGTACCAGCAACGCGGATCCCTCAATGAACGTCGCCTCTTTAGTCAGGGTTAATGTAGCCATTCCAGTGGAGAAAATCGCTGGTAAGTATCCTCAGGTCAGCAAGGGCATTTACTCCTTTTTGAGTAACACAAAGCCCTTGGACATACATATAATAAACACTGTTGGTTCTTCTTACTCGTAATGTATTTACTGAAACATTTTCGTTCAAAACACAAAGATACACACGATCATAGACATGGGAGCCTATGTGAGCATAGTCTCCACCCAGTTGGTGGCTAAACTTCTGTTGAAACTAGATGTGGACCATCGAGTAGTATATGAGACCATGGGAACGCAGTTCATTGTGTCAGAAGGAGCATATAGCGCATTTCCATTACAATTTGGGTCAGTTCAGGCTTCCACTCCAGTGGTGGTTTTGCCAAATAACAACTATGACATGCTAATCGGTGCGGCTTTTATGAGGAAATTTGATTTCATGATAAATATGGCGGAGGAAACTCTTACTATTTTAAGACAACAGGTCCCCATATATTTTTCCTCTTGTGGAATCACAATAGATCTGGTCCGCTCTAGTCAAATCAATCTAGCGTACAATGACAAATTGATTCCTGTTCATTATTGATGACTGAGGCAGCGGACAAGGACCCGCCCCAACCAGAATTACTAGTATAAAGGGATACCACTTCAGGCAGTGAGCACTTTGAGCCTACCGCCTGGACAACAGTGCATAGTAGGGATTGGCCTTGAAATTGATGTTTCTAAAGGGCTTTACGGAGAAATTATGGCGCCTTACCAGCACTTGCAGCTTGAACCACATGTGGCTCCAGGGTTACTGCTACCTGGGAAGGGGGAGGTGAAAGTGCTGCTAGCGAACTTACAGAAGAAGACAATAATGATCTAGTGGCACCAAGTGGTGGCTTACCTACACTTAGTTCCTATAGAGGAAGTTCGCCATATTCATGATTTTGGCTCATGGGAGGATCTTGGACTACTGGCAAGCTCCTCATTTGGTGTATTGACTGTGGTTCCACAGGAAGCACCTATGGGATTATTGGTGGAACATCAAGATAAGGCTATGGCATTATTTGAAAAGACTGGGATATTTTCACACATGACAATCATGATTTGGGGTGCGTTCAAGGGGTGGTACATTGGATAGATATGGGGGATCACACTCCCATTTGATCACGACCTATAAGACGTTCAAAAGCGGCAGAAGAGTTTGTCTCTGACAAGGTGGATAAACTTATTGTGCAAGGGATGCTAGAGCCATCAAACAGTCCATGGGCGTAATCTGTACTCATTGTAAAGATAAAGGATGTCTCAAATCAAGTGGTTATTGTCTATCATAAACTCAATAACGTAACAAAGAAGAAACCTACACTCTTCCATGAATTGACAATGCATCTGACCGATTGGGGGGGGCAAATTATTTTTCTGCCATGGACCTGATCTTGGGGTACTGGCAGATCAAATTGACATCAGAAGAATGAGAAATGTGCGATCATCACTTTGAGAGGGTTGTTCCAGCCAACTCGCATGCCACAAGGGTTGTGTAACGCTCTGGTTATGTTTTAGCATGCCATGGATACGATTTTAGGTGATTTAAAGCTGTCCTGCATCCTAGTTTGCCTCGACAATATCAATGTGTTCTCATGGACGTTTACAGAGCACCTTGTCCACTTGGAACAAGTGTTTCTGCGCCTCGCTGTTGCTAATATCAAAATTAGTCCTTGGAAGTGCCATTTCTTTAAAGAACAATTGGATATTTCGGGTTCATCATGGATTCAAATGGGCTTAAACTGCAGCCAGCTAAAGTGGAAGCAATAAGAATGATGACTCGCCCCAGTAACAAGTGGGACATAAAGGTGTTTCTGGGGATAGTCAGGTATTACTGACGATTCATTCCCAATTTCAGTTGTATTGGGGCCCCACTTTTGAGTTGCTAAAGAAAACTCTTCCTTTGATTGGATGGAACAATGACAGAATGCTTTTGATGTGTTGTGAACCGCTTTAGCAAGCGCACCCATTTTTCAATATCCCAACTTTGACAAAGAATTCATAGTTCAAACGGATGCATCCCTCACCACTATAAGGGCAGTGTTATCCCAGAAGGACAATGACGTTGTGGAGCATCATGTTGCATTTTGTAGTCAAAGCTTGAACTGTCATGAATGAAACTATACCATAACTGAGTGGGAGTGTTTAGTGGTGATCTACACTTACAAACAGTTTTGGGTATATTTGCATGGGGTAAGATTACAAGTAGTGACGGATCACGCTTCCTTGCGCTGGCTACAGAATCTGCATGAACCGGAAGGATGGCTTGCACGTTGGGCTCTGAAGCTCCAAGCATATGATTTTGAACTTATACACCGCTGGGAGCAAAATAATAAAACATGGATTGTCTTTCTTGGCTGCCAACGGTCACTATCACATCAGATTTAGCTGACCTAATGTACAAGAAAATAATGGCGAACAAATACCAGGATGAGCTGCTGCAGGTGATCAAGGTATTAGATGGACTCAGGGAGGATACCTTCTTTTGTGGAGAAGAACTACATAATCATATTGGAGACTTGACACTGAGTTTCCCTAAACCTTCAGCTAGACTCTCAATTATTATGGATGCTCATTGGGCTATAGGACATGGAGGATTGCAGAAAACGCTAGAGTTTTTGTGACCCCAATACTACTGGGAGAGCATGCATTACAACGTATTGGAAACAGTTAGTTGTTGCCATCAGTGTCAATAGAAAAGCCTTTCCACAAGAAAAACACATACCAGCTAGTTAAACCCTAGTTCACCTGGCACAACATTTCCATTGATGTAGTGGGACCTCTACTTGACTAACACTAATTGATCCAAGTATATAATTGTTGTCATTGATTATTTGACCTGATGGGTGGAGGCCAGGGCCATTAATGATTTGGGTGCAGTCACTATTGCCAAGTTTATTATGGAGTTTGTTATACAGTGGCACAGCTACCCACAGTTCATTCTGACAGATAAATAATCAACTTTAATTCACATATAATGCTGAAGTTGAATTAGTTGATGGAGATCCGTGGGGTTTTGACCACCCCCTATCATCCAGAATCAAAAGGGATGGTGGAGCGGGTCAATGGAACCCTATTGAACATACTCCACATTTTTGTAAAGGATCGACCCTCAGAATGGAGCGCCCTTCTACCTACCGCTGAGTTTGCATATAATATCAGTTATCATTTGTCCACTGGTAAGAGCCCATTTCAACCGCTGTATGGTCGACATCTGGCTCTGCCCGCCTTGCTTTATTTGTTTGTAGAGGACACTGGTGGTGTGGATCCCCAGCGATATTTGAAGACTCTTACAGATACATTGATCAAGCTTCAAATGGAAGCCTACTCCACCATTCTGGCCAAGAAGATTCGTGATCAGGCAGCTGATCAAAAGTGATGTAGTGGATTCCCACTGTTTGCTATGGGAGATTATGTTTTATTCCATGACCAGCACGGATTTGGGTGGAAAAACAAGCTCTCCAACATTTGGGCCAGCCCATTTGAGATAATTGAGAAGACCAGTATGGATGTCTACACTATCAAGGAACCTGCGGTGGGTTTGATTATCATCTGAGCTCTTGCAAAGTTCTTCTGAGCATATAAACAGTAAGAGCATATTGTCCAGTCAAAGCGGGGGGGTAATGTCGGGAAGTTGATATGACTGGACAATACACTACCCATACTGGCGGATTGGAGGGGGAATTGAGATGAGTCAGGAGATTTATGTGAAAAAGGTATACAAATCATAATTGATCAAAATGTTGACCATTCGGTGAATTAAGAGGAATTATGTTGAGACTCAATATAAATGAGAGCTTCTAGAAAAGGGAAGACAAATAGAAGACTACCAAGCTGAGGATGCATCTGGCTTGGGAAACTGAGATATAAAGAGTCACACGGAGGATTGAGGAGGAGGTCTTTTCCTGAGTGATTAAATGGTTGCAGATAAGTCTGCAATTTATATTAGGATAAAGATCAAAATAAGGGCCATAGCTCCATATAAAATTTATCAAGTTTTATTAGAAGGTCAGCGATCTTCATATCATCCAATTTGGTTGCACAGTGGCTAATACCCATGCAAACTGACTTGGCAGAAACAAGCCTATACGTCGAGAATTGACATTCACTAACCAACTTATTGGATGGTGTTGATAATGCTCATCATATATGTGATGCTAACCAATCTACGCAAGAAACTCAGTCTGCAATGTTGACAGCTTCCATTGATCAGTTAACTGCTAAATATGGAGTACTCGAGAATAAGCAAGAAAAGATGCATGCTGTGATTTCTAACTTAAATTGATTGCCTGCAAATGACCATCATACACAATGGGTCCAAAGTTTACAGGATGATCTCAACCATCTATGACAACAAGTTGACCAAATTCCTACTCAAGCCCATATCCCTGAGTCTGAAACCGCTGAAGCTTATCCAGTCATGGTATCTGGCGTACACATCTTAAGCAATGAACCCATCACTTTCAAACCTACCTTTAAGGATAAGTATAATCTGGGTAAAGGTAGCATTTATTGTTTCGATTTACATATGATTGAGCAATGGATGGGGTGCCAGATCAATAGAAAGTTCAGCATATTACTTTTTATTTAAGCTGATTCTCTCAAGAAATCATGGTCCCACACCTTAAGGTTTGCAATATGTGGATTAAGTGAAAACCACCATTATTAAGGAGTTCAGAAATGACCAAATTCTATCTAATCAACAGCAAGCCTTTATGAGCATCCAAAATCAAGTGAGAAGAGTCAATTCAAGATTTTGCTAATAAATTTTATCATGAGGCCCAGACTCTCACTACTTTTTGATTGTATTACCGTAGATAAGGCCATTTTTGGCTGTGATGAGTGCGTTTCTTCTCATACTCAGTTGTTACTACATTTAAAACCTCTTAAAAAATCAGATCTATTCTCAACATCAAAGAGGCGTTGATGGAGATTTCTAATGGTGTGGTTCACCCATCCTCTGTAAATAACCCTTGTTCCTATATACATATGATGTCGCCTAGACCCAGAACTAAACCTTAGAAAGATCCTTGCAGCTATTGCAGTCTAGTGGATACATGGGAACTCAATGTTGGAGGAAACAAGATTAAGAGTCAAAAAAGAGGAGTCAGCATAGGGCAAGAGGCCCCCTGTGCTGACCTACCTTTTTTTTAGTACTAGATGGTCTGTGCTGACCTACCTCCTGTGCCTCAATCGCAATCTTTTAATACTCCTAAAGATTGTTATGTGATATCTGCTCCTGGTTAACTTGATATCCCTGATGATTTAGCCAACAAAGATAATATTTCGTCTTATTTTTTTGTTTCATCTTCTAATTCAATTTGACCATTGTGTGAATCCAGCCAATTTGTGCTCGCTTGGTGCTAAACGCCTGCTGGATTCCACAAAGAATTTATATAAATTTTGGTAAATTAAATAAGCGCTACTAAAATTTGGATTTTTGTGATTTTTATTATGAGCGCAATAAGGGGAAAACGATGCTTTTCAACCTCCAACTATCTAGAATTTAAAGTAATTTTAAAGGTCGATGGGGAATTTGGGAATATGCTCAGAATAGCCTGCATGAGTCTATATTAAGAATTATTCAGGAATAGTGTATCATAACTTGGGTACTTGCATCAGGGCTGCTGAATGAAGGAAGAGAAATTCTGATTGGCCCAAACATACCCATGAGGTAACATTTTTATAAATTTGAGCCAATCACCACCTGAGAAATTTATTGCACCTTAGGGGACCCCCACCAAGCCTATAAAAGGGGGTCCCCACACAGGTGCATTGAAGGACTTCATTGGAGTCCAGGGAGTGCCTGCTGAAGGTAATACTGAAGTCCGCGGTGAGTTTGTAGTAATCTGACCAGCTGATTTTACTAGTGCCCATACAAGTTTTGAACTGGTGTTTTACCAATTGATGGGGTTCCATCAATAATTGGACAGGGACTTTTGGCCGATTTCTTTAAATTCTCATTTTTATGTTTATTAAACAAATTCTTTATGACATCAGAATATCACAAATGGCTGACATTTCCCTCTTTACCAGAACTCGACCTACAGCATTCTTATCTTTAGTATGCAAAAGGTAAGTGTCTGACAACCATTTAGTCCCTCAGTATTTTCAATCCCGCACTTTGGCACTGATATGACCTGGGTGGAAGTCATAGTACATAAAGTAAAAGTTATTGCTATCATTGACATGAGATCGCCCATGAATGTGATCTCATACAGGCTTATGAAAAGAATTAAAGTGGCGCTGTACTTAAAACATTCTCAAGACTACAGAACTACTGGTCCTTCATATACTAAATCCATAGGAGCTTATTCTTCTCTTCCAATGCACTTTAGAAAGTTGGATTTTTGGCCCCTGTAGTAGTGTAGGACAATAACTACTATGACTTACTTTTGGGAACCATATAAACATTAATTTTGATACGATAATTAGTCTTAAGGACAATTATCTTTCTTTAATAGGATACTGAGTACCTTTAATTTTAAAAGATGTCCCCAATACCAAAGGCAAACTCAAACGACGTGTTTGCTTATTGAAATATCCTACTTCTGTCTCTTTCTTGAATCCCAAATTTTGGGACCTAGGACTATTCTTCCACCTCCTTCATCTTGTGCATCTGAAGGAATGACTATATACTCTATCAATTCAATTAATATTCTTCCAAAAGCTCTAGTTATAATTGATACTGAGGTACAAGTATTTGTGCTAGCTGATCATGTATTAGAGATCTCTGGTAACTGTAATGACTCTCTTTTGGAGGCCTTAACCTGCCCTGGTATCCTTGATCCCTCTTATAATGGGACTGTTCTAGTCTTACTAGCTAATACTCTCTCTTGACCTATGTGATTGAATCAAAGTAAACCTATTCACCTATGTGCGGCCTAATCCTGTGAATGAAAATTTATCCATCTTGGAATGTGGGGATTTTCGTGATTTTGGGTTGTAAAACCACCTATCATTGCTAGAGTTGACGTCAAATTTGGAGATTCACTTACTCCAGAACAACAGCATGAAGCCAAGGATATAATTGAAGAGTATGCAGATATATTCGCCAAGGGTTCCAGAGATTTTGGACTAATGAAAGATGTGCAGCATCAGGTGAAAACTGGGGATACTCCCCTATTTGAGCCCAGCCTTATTGCAAATCTAAGGTCAAGGAGGCTCAGGTCTTAGTAGAATTGAGACAACTCCTCGATGTGGGGCTACTAACGCCTTCTCAAAGTCCATGGGCTTCCCCTCTACTTCTCATCCAAAAGAAGATGGAGGTCATAGAGTGGTTATGTACTATCATCGGCTAAGTGCTGCTACCCAAAAGGATTATTATCCCCTACCTTGCATTAATGATTCATTAAGACTATTGTCTGGATCACAGTTCTTCTTGGCCATGGACCTTGCTAGTGGCTACTGGAATTTTGACCTGGCTCCAGAAGACCATCAAAAATGCGCCTTAATTTCTAGTGAGGGGTTATTTGAACATACTCATATGCTGCAGGGGCTTTGTAATGCTCCAGCTACTTTTCAAAGAGCCATGGATGGCTTATTTGGGGATTTGAAACTTCCCTGCGTTTTAGTTTATTTAGATGATGTTACTGTTTATCTCGCACTTTAAATGAGCATTTATCTCATTTAAAAGAAGTATTTGGCCGAATGTGCCATGCTTTGCTTAAGCTAAAACCATATAAGTGTGCTTTTTTTCAAAACTGAGATGGAATGCTTAGGCTTTAAAGTTAATCATGATGGGATGTTACCTCATCTAATAAAATACAAGCTAATTTTAGACATGCCTTTCCTAAAAGCTTGTGCGATATTCAAGTGTTTTTAGGGATGGTTGGTTATTACTGACAATTCATCGCCCCATTTTTCTGAGATTGCGGAGCCTTTAGTATATTTATTGCACAAGGAAGTTCATTTCTTATGGGGAAGAATTGAACCAGCAAGCTTTGACCTTTTGCGTCAAGCTTTAGTTAGTGCCACAATTTTAGCCCAACCTGATTTTTCAAAACCCTTTATCTTATTTACTGATGCCAGTGATGTAGCTATTGGGGCTATTCTACTCAGCATGATTCCAACCTGGTAGATCATCCCATCACTTATTATAGTAAGACCCTTTCCAAAGCAGAAGGCAATTATAGCGTTGCTGAGAGGGAATGCCTTGCAGTCCTATCCGCTATTGAAAATTTTTGCCCTTATCTCTATGGTAAACATTTTACTATCATCACGAATCATGCTTCCTTAAAATGGTTAGAACAATGAAAAATCCTGATGGAAGTTTAGCTAGAGGGGCGTTATAGCTTCAGAATTATGACTTTTAGATTAAACATCACACTGGAGCTATACACCAAAATGCTGATGGACTTTCTCAATTACCTGTAATAACTTTATTCACTGCTGAGGAAGATTGTATCTATGATCTGATTGGCAGACCTGAACTCTGGTATCGTGAGTCTAAGGACGTTATAGCAAAGATACAATCCTTAAACCAAGAATACTCAATTTAAAGAAGGTTCTTTATATAAAAGGTTGGGATCTAAATGGCTGTTTTTTATTTGGCCTTTTTCGAGGACTAATACTATTATGGAGGCTCATCAAACTGTAGGGCATGGAGCTGTCGCTAAGACTTTACATTGATTGAAAGGTCATTGTTTTTAGATAACATGCTGTAAACGGTGCACAATTTGTTGGAGACTTGTCTCACTTGCCAACAACAGCGTAGTGGAAATCCGATTTGCCAACACAGAATCGTGGGACCTTCAGAACCTTTTCCACTATGAGTATTGATGTGGTGGCCCTCCCCCTACTGCTACTTATGGACATCGTTATATTATATTAGCTATCAACCTCTTTACCAAACGGATTGAAGGTGTCTCTGTTTCCACTGTCACCACTAAGGCTACTGCATCCTTCCTTTTTAGGCAAGTTTTTACCTGGCATGGTAGCCCAAAAGTTCTATTATCTGATAATGTGACCAACTTTGTTTTACAGGTGGTATCTGAGCTTACTAAATTAATGGGTACCTATCAGTTGTTTACAACTCCTTACAATCCTTCCACTAATGGTGCAGTCAAATGAGCAAATGGTACCTTTGTAGCCATTCTTCAAAAGACGTCTTCCGATGATCCTAGTAGATGGAATCTCTACTTACCTGGTGCAATGTTAGCCTATAGGGTTAGCTATCATCGTATAATTGGAATATCTCCCTTTAAGGCTCTTTACGGTAAGGATCCTATTTTATTCTCAAGTTTACAACCTATACTTGATGCTGCAACCCCACAAACTAATGATTTAGCTATGAGGAGACTAGCTGATGAAATTATCAGAGTACAAGCCTTAGCTTTGAGTTCTCTTGCTGCTACAACCTTAAAGAGAGAATTAAGCCAATGCTGTTCAACCTACTTTACCTGGATATCAAATTGGGGATCTTGTATCTTTTATCATCATAGACCTGGAGGACGGATTCACAAACTTGATACCTTATGGGCTGGTCCTTACCATAATATTTATCATCAGGGTATTGAATAACCCATTTCAGCTATATATATAGGGACTGTTATCAATAAAGTTCATAGTAAATTTCTTTGTAAGTACGTGCCCCTAGGCAAATTTTGAGGGGGCATTGCTGGAGATTCAACTGCAATGACCAATTCTAATAAAGATTGAGGTTTGATGTCTCAGTCTAATGAGATCTTTAAAACCCCTTTGGAAATATCTGAAAAACAGTTAGACCAATGATCGACCCTTAGGAGTTATTGACCTCCTATGACAGATGAGGCTAAGCAATCCAAAGGGGCTAAGCCCTCCACAGGAAGGTTGATCCCATCTAATAAGAACTTTATCAGATCTGACCATCACAAGTATGTTAATAATACTCAGCAATGTTGGTCCTCTATCAGAAAAGATCTTACCTCAGTTGAAATATGAAGATCCTCACAAAGAACTACCAAATCTACTCCTATATATATCACTCATTTTTAACTAATAAAGTAACACTTATTTTGTCTCATGTGGATTGATTTTGGTCTGATCATAACAAAGTTCAGTATTCCGATTGGAATTATTTTTGCAACGAGACTAATAACTTTGTTGCTTTGTTTCCACCTTCTCTAGAGCCACAAAACTAATAATTTCATAGCCTTTGTAGCACCTAAATATCATAATCTCTCACAAAATTACAATACTGGATTTACTGGGAAGAGCTATCCAACATGGACAACAGGGATTACCAGCTGGTAAGGGAGCATATGTTCTAAAATGGAAACAGAGGGTCCAGAGTTAAATAAAGTATATGCTCTGAATCTAGCAAGTTAGACTTATCACCTCCTCTACTTTTGAGGACAAAAACGAGGGATACTCCGTGGAGTGCAGCAGCGCAGGGCCAGTAGTGAGGAGATCCCCAACCTTTATAAGGTTTCTAGTCTCACCTTCCAGTGAGCCCACTACCTATTATAAATGGTATTTTGCTAAAATTGTAGCTGATATCCAATGATCAGGTTGTAGATTTCCATTACAGTAAGGCCCTCAGTGGGATAGGTCGCAATGGGTTCTAAAGCTTGACTGCGTCAGGTATATCAAAATAGGTTCCCTGAAAGTGCACAACATAGACGGAGCTGTCAAGTTCTGAGCTCTTAAGTTCCGTGATACTGTTAGGTTTGACAGTGCAGATTCTGTGGGACAACATGAATGCAAAGATGGAGCACGCCCCAGATAAAGAGGGGTGAGGGTTATACCATAGTCTAAGGGCAGTACTAATGTTAATTTGGGATTTGGGAAGGAAGGTCATTTTTGACTGTTCAAGAATTCCAGTCTTGATAACTTTTCTAGAAAACTGGCTGAAAAACTAAGCAGTAGGGAGGTCTCCCCAGGCTAAGTGCACATAGGAGTTGTAGTCCTCAAAAGTAGCAGGAGTGAACTCTTATGGATTGAAAAAGGTTTCCAGCATTGGGAGTGATTCCAGGAGGGATCTATTAGTTTCACTAGCGGCGAGTAACCATTAGTGAGCTCCCTCTGAAATTTTGCGGAGAAGCAGCTGGAAGAGAAGAACTCTAGCTAAGTTATTGCCTTGAGACTTATAGCGAGCTCTAAGGTTGGATAACTTTTTGAAGCTCTTCTTTTTTAATTTGAGTCATGAGAATAGGATAGTTAATCTGGTATTGGCAGGTAATGCACTGTCATTTTTACATGACTTAATTGAGGGACCAACAGTAAAGTCAAGGCTGGGCAGAAAGGAGGCCCAAAAGGTCAAGTTGCAGGACCTTCGTGACTCTAAAGAACACCTTGGCCCAATGACGAGTACAGACCAGATATGTCCATATTGGTTCAAGTGAGGTGCATAATGCCCAGCCCCTTGCTACAGCTTTGGCATTAAAAACGAGTTATATAAACAATGACACCTCAATTTGGTTACTCAATGAACAGGGGTTTGGAACCCAATCAGTTTAAAAGTTTTAACTTGGGTTGGCCTCGACTTCAATCAATTTTTTGAGTTTAGACAATTTTTCAGTATAGTACCCTGTTAAATGGAAGTGTGCAATTATTCTTGCCTGGACTTAGAACCACTTTCTCTGATTGATCTATTCCCCCTTTTTGTTTAAAACATGATTATTCAATACTAACCTTCCTCATTGGTTGTCTTCCCTTTAATAAGCCCCTTGTTAGTTTTATGTTTTTCTTAAGTTAACTTGGGCAAACCTGTGCATGGACCTCTTAGGAGGTCTCATGTAACGTTAGCCAATTCATTTTCCCTAACTTTAAATTGCATCAGGGACACCTCTGTGCTGCCCCAGGTTCCCTCCAAACTGTGGCACCCGCGCACTCTAGCCCTGATCAAAGATTTGTTATGTATACCCCTTTGGGGCGCATCCAAGTCTTGCTGTTTGTTTGATCATATTAATATTTACCATGTTAACCACCCTTTCCCTATGTCACTTTAGCTCAAGCACCCTCTGTAAGGCTATCCTTCTTTTAATACTGACAACTAGTTCCCTTGCATTGGTCCTGTGCACCATGCACCACCTCGCTGGGAACTGGAGAGCTATAGACACTCTCCTGACATTAGACAACCAACCTCTTTACTTTACGTGCATGAACATTTTCCGTGTGGGGCTTTCACAAAGTGCAAAGGGGTGTGCCAGCTGTTGGTCATGGCCGCAGTGGGGCTCAACGCCGTTTTCTCGTTTTGCTAATGGTTGAAGCATCTCAGCGTTATTCTTGCTATCTCTGACTGGAAAGTACCCACCCTTCTTACCTGTACTTGATGAATATGGACACTTCGTGATCTGAGAGTTGTTATTCCCTGACTTTCTACTGAAATTAACAAATTTATTTAATAAAATTGTTTTTTCCTTGGCACCACGTTGGGACGGTGCAGGAGAGATCATTGACAAAGGGCCTGGTGGTGATGGCCTAAGATAACGGTTCACATCTTGTTGTCAAAATGGGTATGGTGTTGTTTTTGGCTCAAAACGCATTTTATAACGCTGATTCCATATATAAAACCGAGCCCTATATCTTCTCTTATAGCTCAAATATGGAAATCATTTCACTATACCAAATCACCCCAGAGAACCCACGCTTGACCACTAGCATGATCCTCAGGACACAGGGGGAGTAAAAGGAGTTACTTATCTATATATAAAAATGTTTATGCAATTGCTGTTGATATGGTGGTATATGTGACCTCAGTAGTTAGAGTGGCCAACTATTCCTCTCCATTCTATGATGAAGAAACGTACCCTGGGGCTTTCTTATGCCTGAAGAAGATTTTTATGGTGAATCATTGGCGTTATCTGCTATAAATAACCATCTTGGATATTTTTATGTTAACTACTACCCATTAATCCCCTTTAGGGAAAATTGGCATGACTATTT
Organism: Massospora cicadina; assembly: GCA_022478985.1. Classification (NCBI taxonomy): domain Eukaryota; kingdom Fungi; phylum Entomophthoromycota; class Entomophthoromycetes; order Entomophthorales; family Entomophthoraceae; genus Massospora; species Massospora cicadina. The sequence goes on from JAKSZP010011903.1 coordinate 166,879, forward strand.
TGGAGGATACAGGAGCCTCTGAGAATTTTATTACTCAAGATCTAGCTGACTACCTTGGGTTGAGTTACTTTCCAGGTGTTATGGTTAAAGGATGGGCTTCCCAAGGTATTCCCCTTTGAAAATTATGGGGTTAGTGGATTATCAAGTTGGCAAATATCATTTGTCTTACTGCTTCCAAGCTATCAAACCTCTTGTACCCATCATTTTGTGTGTAGAGTGCTAGCAAAAGTTTGACATCAGAACAAACTTGAAAGACAATACCTTGTCCTTAACTCTGAAGAATGGTCACAAGTTGTTTTTCCCTTTGGCTGAAGCAAATTTTCAGGGCGACTTGCCCCACTGCCCAATATCCACACACTCAGTCTTGCTTAGTTGCTGAAGCACTCTTTGTAGGTTCCCTTACCTTACTGTTTGGAGGGGTTGGAATCTTCGTTTTATGCGGATTCAGCCAATGTACTACTAGCTCATTCATAAATTAATTGTGAGTTCAAGCTCATCATTGATCTGGTGCATATATCCTCCCCAATTTATCCTTTGACCGTACAGGAGGAAGCGGCCTTAGATTTTTGGGTTAAGGAGCAGTTATCCAAAAGCTCGATTTTTTAGTGAACCTCCCCTGTATGTTCCCCACTTCTCTTTGTGGAGAAGGCTGATGGACCTTAAGCTCATGTGCAGATTATGGGAATCTCAACAACGTCACAGTATCAGACCTGCATCCTATCCCATTAGACCCAAAGATTGAACGCTATGTAAAGAAGGCGAGAGTCTTATCCAAGCTGGATTGTTTAAACGCGTTCAATCAGATCCATATCAAGAAGGGCCAGGAGTGGCTGACCGCATTCCATACCAGAAAAGGGATTTTTCAATTTCGGGTTATGCACTTTGGGCTTAAAAATCCCATGCTATCTTTCACCACCGTATTGATGCAGCTTTGGGAGACCTGCTGGGTGTATGTGCGGTAGCCTACATGGATGACATTCTGGAATTTTACCCTGATAATGATTCCCATGCAGTACACCTTTAGCAGGTGGTGGAGCGTTTGAGGGCAGCTGACCTTACATTAAAATAAGCAACTGTGAATTCTTCAAGTCACAGGTCACCTTCCTGGGTAACGTCATGTTTGACTAAAGGCACATGATAACTACAGACAAGGAGAAGGCAATTTTTGATTGGCCCACTCAACTTCAGTTAAGGAATTGAGGAGTTTTTTGGGGACGTGTATATTCTTTAAGAAATTCACACCGTATCTTTCTGAAGTGGTGGCGCCCTTGTATAAGGCGATTGGGGCAAAGGTGCTCCAGTAGTCCTCAACTATTCAGGATGCCTTCCGAGAGGAAAAGTTTTCTCTGCTGTTCACATCCATCCTTTGCCATGTTTACCCTGCAAAGTAGTTCATTGTGGCTTTTGATGCCTTCAACTTTGCCATAGCGACAGCCTTATTACAATTTAGGCGAAGATGTCATAGAGCATCCAGTGGTTTATTTTTCCAGGAAAATTCTCTTCCAGAGATAAATTACGCCTAATATGATAAAGAGTTACTGGTAGTGGTTGAGGAGCTGACTTATTGGCATCATCACTTTCATGGCTCAACTCAACCCTTCCATGTATTTAAAGACCACTGTGCCTTGCTGTACTACCACGCACCTCATGTCTTGACCCTACGGCAAGCCTGCTGGCATGAGGCCCTAGCCCAATTTGTGTTTTCCTATGAGTTTACCAAGGGCAAGGAGAATAATTTGGCAGATGCTTTGAGCTTCAACCCTGAACTAGTTTCCAATCTTAAGGAGTTAGAGGTGCATAATACCCATTTGATGATTCCACCAGATAAGATTGTGCCACAACTTCCCTCTCCCTTGGCCCAGGGGTCAGCGCTTGATCCTCTAGAGAATGTGGAGAATATGGTATGATCAGAAAGGTAGTTCTTTCACAGCCTTTGTCAGCCAAATATACTATGGTCCTTGCTAAAAGCGCATTAATCAAGAGGATATTACCAAGGGTTATCACGTGAAGGATGAGATGATGTGATTCAGGAGTGCTTATGGGCTCCCACTGGACAACTTCGCCTGAAAATCATTTGGGACCATTATGACGGAATCACCGTTAGTCATCCTGGGAAGGCAAAGTCTCCAGAGCTAATTCGTTGCACTTACAATTGGAAGGAGTCAGCCGCACAGGAGGTAAAGTATTGTAAAGAGTCCCTGGTCTGCAACCAAATGAAACCAAATTTCAAGCCACTAGCAGGGCGGTTGGTACCAGTAAAAAAGCTGAGGGCCTTGGACTTCTATGTTGGTTGATTTTATTGTGGAATTGCATGTATCTGATGGCTATGATGCTGTCATAGTTGTGGAGGACAGTTTTATGAAGTTTGGCCAATTTATCCCTTGCAGAACCACGGTAACCGCAGCTGCGATGGCTAGGCTTTTTGTTACAATGTGTTTGCTCTTCATGGGGTCACCCAAGAAATAATTAGCGATCTTGGACCCCATTTTACCTCCATCTTTTGGGAAGAGCTGTGTAAGACTTTGCAAACCCATCCCTGCCGTTCAACTGCCTATCACCCCCAATCAGATGGGCATACTGAATGTGCGAACCAGTGCCTCAAACAGTTCCTGGGGTGTTACACTGCCGCAGATCATTCAGATTGCATTGCCACCTTCCCATGGCCCAAATTAGCTATAACATCGCCCAACATGCATCCATTGGTTGTTTACCAATTTTCTCCTATTATGGGTCTAAACCCGCCTTCAACGTGGAGCCCAGTTGTGGATCCAAGGTGGAAGCAGTAGTGGACTTTTCCAAAAATGATCAAGAAAAAACCAGGGGTTGAGCACAAAATTAGATTCAGCCATGCAGACTTATAAGGAGAACGCTAATGGTAAGAGATGAGTTGGACCAGCGTACAAGGAAGGAGATCTTGTGATGCTCGATGCTAAAAACAAATCAATCAAGCAGCCATGCAAAAAACTAGAAACAAAGAGGATTGGGCCTTATCACATTATCAGAAAGTTGGGCTATGCCTCATACCACTTGGATCTCCCCTCCTCGTTTCAAATCTTCATGCTCTTCCATGAAAGCAACCTTACATTGCTTGAGGGCCTCCCGCCAGAGACTCCCAAGGCTTCTTTTATTGATGGGGCGCTGTAGTGGGAAGTGGAGAAGATTGTAGTCTCTCTTTAAGTAAGAGAAGACTTGAGTATCTTCTATCCTGGAGAGGATTTGATGGAGTAGAGAGCAGTTGAGTCCCAGCGCATGACTGCGCCCATGCCCAAGGTCTAATTTCAGCATTCCACAAGCGTTTCCTGGAGGCTGCAGGATTTAAGTCTAAGAAAGCCTTCACTAGAATAAAGTTAACCCCTGCCCATAAAAACTTTTATTTGGAGAATGCCCTGGAGGGGGATGGATCCCAAAAAAAGAGGAGATGGTGATATCATGTTTACATGACTTAAATAAAGGCATCAACAGCAAGGACAAGGCTGTGAGGCAGTAGGTCCAAAGATTTAAATTGCAGGACCTTCCTGACCTAAAGCACACATTGGATAAACGCTGGGCACAGGCTATATATGCCCAGGTTGGTCAGGTGAGGTGCATAACGCCAAACCCCTTGTTACAGCTTTAGCACTAAAACAAATGAGTTACCATATAAACGATGATGGCCAAAACAATTACTCAGTGAGTGGGGGTTTGGAACCCATTCAGTTTAGAAATTTTCAACTTGAATTGGCCTTGACTTCAATCAATTACTCGAGTTTGGACAATTTCAAAGTATAGTGCCCTGTCAGATGAAAATGTGTGCTTACTGGTGCACCTAAGCTTAAAACTACTTTCTCTGATGGATGATTCTCCCATTTTTTTATTATGATTCTTTACCAACCTTCCTCATTGGTTGTCTTCTCATAATAAGCCCCTTGTTAGTTTTATGTTTTTCTTTAGTTGACTTGAGGACCTGTTCATAGACCTCTGAGGAGGTCTCATGTAACGTTAGCTCCTTCATTTTCCCTAACTTTAAATTGCATCAGGGACACCTCTGTGCTGCCCCAGGTTCCCTCCAAACTGTGGCACCCGCGCACTCTAGCCCTGATCAAAGATTTGTTATGTATACCCCTTTGGGGCGCATCCAAGTCTTGCTGTTTGTTTGATCATATTAATATTTACCGTGTTAACCACTCTTGCTCTATGTCACTTTAGCTCAAGCACCCTCTGCAGGGCTATCCTTCTTTTAATACTGACGACTATTTCCCTTACGTTGGGCCTGATCACCATGCACCACCTCGCTGGGAACTGGAGAGTTATAGACACTCTCCTGACAGGCAGGTACTGCACACTGTTATAGATTCTTGAGTGAGGGGAGCCGCTCAACACCCTCAACACACCATTTGAAAAAGGTAAAACTAAGGCAAGGAGTGATACAACAGTACCGGCTCAAAGGATATTCTCAAAAGGGGACAACTCTGAGAGGGTTGGGCTAACTCTAGGCCACCCAACAGAAGAAAAACACACAAAAAAATCTAGGATTTTCTTTACAATTAAATTAAAAGTTGTGTGTGGGAAATTGCAGGTGGGAAGGCTCCAGGTAAAAAGTGCCAAAAGAGGGCAAAATGCCTAAGCAATAGAAAGAAACGTCCCAGGTTATCTCCACCTTATCTATAACTGGATTTTTGGAGAAAAACGCAGGTTAAACTGAAGAAAATTATCAGGGAGAAGAGTCCCTGAGAGTTGAAAGAGTTTGGATAGGGACTATGGTAGAAATCAGAAAATTTTAATTGACAGATTTAAAGGCTTTTCTTTTCCATAATGATAACATCAGTTACTAAGATTTGATTTGAACAAAAATTTTGATAATCACACAGGTGAGATGAGTGAATTCAACAAATTCCAACTAAATTGGGTGTAAGCTATATCTGGCAATGGCCAAAAAGGTGCACCAAAGGGCAAAAAACGCCCTGGAGGGGGACTGGGAGACAATGCTGCCAAAAAGCCGTAAACCCAAACACTGCCTGGGTTTGTGGAGTTCACCACAAAACAAAACCAATATATTTGGAAATACAATATGCACAACCCCTATCAAAAGTTGAACATGAGCTCTGCCTTTTCTTAGGGGTTGAGTCCCCAACTCTGTGGGAGAAGGTGGGTGAGGCACAGGCCTCCCTTTTTCCCCACGCGATGTACGTTACCACACAAACCAATTACCACGGCTGGCTTTGATATGGGTTTTGAAACTGAAGAGGATGCAGATGCTATGGTAAAAGTTTGTGTCAAGATTGCCCTCCCTGAGGGCAAATGTTTGTGCACACCACGCACACCAGATGGAACAAAGAAAATACTTTTATCATCTCATTCAACTCGCTCTCCACCAACCTCCCCTGCAAACTAATCGAGAAGAGCTCTGAATCAGCCTTCAGAGATATGGAGAAATCAAACAACTAGAACTACAGCGATTCCACCTGATGCTAACCCTGTGCACAGGAAAGGCGATTGCCATGATCAACCAAGTCCCTAATGTGGCCACAGACTTAACAAAAATCCCACGCACCACGGTGCTTCACCTCCCAGATGGGGGAGTGTCAAAGCCATTATGCATCACCCTGGAACGCGCACCGCCCATCTACAACCATTGCACCGCATTGGGGCATAAGGAACTCACATGCCCCACGAAGGATGGCATCTTGGCCCCAGACTTCTGCAATGACGCTATACAAAAAATCAATAGACCTTCAGAAAAATGATTGACGCCAACCACACTTTCCTCTGGTGAGAGGAGGGCACTACATCCTCATAGACCCAGTATCACTTAAACTATGCAAACTGGTACAGAAGGCATGAAGTGGGCAGTGGCCAAGGCCACATCACTCGCAATCTCCTCCATGAATCTGGACCAAATCCAGGAGGACAGAGAGGAAAATGGTCAAGCCAGCCAATCAGAACAGAAAGCCCAAGCCAAAGAAGCCATGGAGGATATTAATTGAGCTAAACATTTGGAACAGAAAACCCACGCTGAAAATTTTCTTAACATTTTGACTGAATCACCACGTGATATCAAACAAATGAACTAGTCTTAACAATTCAATTTCACTATGGGCGAGACAGAAGGACCCAATACTTCAAAAGCAAACCCCAAAACATCAGAATCCAATCAGCGCATCACCACCCCAAGTCTCAAAAGATCACGTGCAAAAAGCCTAATACAAACTTAGATCAACAAAACCCACAAAAAATCGACACAAGGTAAGGAACTGGACAATGACTCAGATTGGACTGGCCCAATCACATGAAGCAAGTATAAGGAAATGAGCGGGGGCTAGGGCTGGAAGGCCCACCCAACCGCTCCTGAGGCGTCTCAGGCACCTCAGTGTCAATAGGGATGCTAAACATCGCAGGAGCCAGGGATCAAGCGTCCTAAGCCAAAAAGCTGGACTTCCTGTGTAAACCCCCTGTAAACATCTTGGCCATACAAGAAACCCGCTATCTACAGGGGGAAGAGGTATCCTGGTTGTCCAGGGTCTCACCATCCTAATCAGTATGGATCTTCCACTGTGGGGTGGTCATCTAAAATAACAAAAAATAAAAATCGCTGATTCCTCCTTGTATATGCATGACTAAGTTCTGGCTGCAACGATCACAAACCAAGAGGCCACAATCTTGATAGCTTGTATCTATTCACCGTGAACCACAACCAAGAGGAAACAATTCCTCAAAGCCATCCTGACGCTCAACCTCCCATTAGAAACCATCCTGCTGGACGATTTTAACTGCTGGGACAACCCCACCATGGACTGATGGCCCAACCCCAGGGGATACCCACCAGGACATCTGAGTTCTGCACAATGAAGGCATCCCTTGGCCTGTATGACACCCTCCCCCCAGGTCTTCACTCCTCCCCCACATGACCCACCCCAGCATATATTAGGGAATGTTCATCTCAATGAGTCACTTTAATCACATCCTTGCACCAAAATCCCGCCGCTCATCTATTTTTAACTTTGCTACAAAAAAGATCAATTTTCCAACCACCAACTAGTTTCAGTGCAGCTCAGGCCAACCTGAACTCACACGCAGATGTCGCCCTGGAGGAAGCTATACCCAGAGAACATAAAATTACCCAAAATTTCTGACTGGGTCAAGCATGATGCCTCAAACCCAGAATTTGCAAACCCATTTGTATCAGATCCCATCAAAACTTGGAAAAAACTAAATCTGGACTAATAAATAAAACTCACCATCTCGCCTCACACAAGTACACCGCAGACAGCCACAATCAGGTGCACTCTAGCGGAACTAGACCACCTTGAGCTCAACACCCTGAAGTCCAGCTACAGCCCCAACTGGGGGCACAAATAGGCGGAAATCTCCGCCCACCTAAACGCCCTCATCTATGAACACCAACACAGAATCAAAGTATTGAGGAAAGGTAAGTACATAAAGGAAGGTGAAACCTCTCTGACATATTTCTTCCACCAATACCACTCCTAAAGCAACCTGCCCCCATGCGCACAGGTCTGCAAAGCTGACAGCACAGTGGTAACTGACCCAGCGGAGCTCAAGGCAGAGAAACACGGCTATTACACTGAACTTTATTGCGACACCTCATTTGACCCAAAAAAATAAAAAATTTATCCACACCACCAGAATACAGAGTGCACTGCCAGACTTTAGTCTCCTAAACCTGATAACGCAGGAGAAGCTCTGGAACACAGTCCGTGGTGCACTGTGTAGGAAATGCCCAGGCCCTGATGGGATACCCTAAGAATTTTATAAGATATATTGAGACAAATCGCCCCCTCCTCCTAGAATCAATGAACCAGTGCCTACTGGGGACACGACTCCTGCTTGGAGGCCAGGACTCCTATGTCATAATCCAATTTAAAAAATGGCAACAGACTGGACTTGGCCAACTGGCGCCCAATTGCACTCTCAAACACTGAAACAAAACTACTTACACAAATTATAGCAACCAGATTAGGCACATTAGCCTCTAAAGCCCTGTCATCCAATCAGTTTGGGTTCATACCAGGGCGCTCCATCTTGTCTAATATAAACTCCGTCGCCAATATATGCCAGTCCAAAGCAACTGGAGCCCTTGTATTCCTTGACCAGGAGAAGGCATATGACCGCATTAGCTGGCCATACTTGAATGACTGCTAAGCGCTTCAATCTCCCACCCAGGTTCATTGACTGGGTGATGCTCCTCACAGAATCCGCATCTATGGCTGTGTGTGGCCCTGGCTTTCTAACTGACATAATCACACCACACAAAGGGCTTAAACAAGGGGGACCCCCTCCGCCCACTACTCTACAACTTCAGCTTTGATCCACTCCTCCACGTTGCCAACTCACGCCTCATGGGCATAACTGCACAAGGCCAGCCCCCAGTCAAGATACTAGCCTTTGCAGATGACTGCATGACAGGTATAGATAACAATAATGACACCCAACAGTTGGTACGCACCCTAGAGGAATACTCCATTGTGAGTAATGCATCGCTCAATAAACAGAGAACAGAAATAATCCTCCTAGGCAAATACATCAATAACTGTGCCACAACACCCAAGTCCCATAGCTCCCCACGATGTAAAAGCCCACTCACCCTACCCTTTGCTTCACCCCCCTCAACCAACCCCATCCACCACCTTGGGATATAACTAAAAACAGGAGGGTATGCAAATAAAACAATTGAAAACAATCTACTACAGCGGGTATCCAACTGCATTGCCTCACTCAAGGGAAGATCCTCAGGGCTAACGGGTGAGTAACAGTTGCCAACTCACTCATCCTCTTGATGCTGTGTTTCCCCACACATGCAATCCTCTTTTCACCCACCTTCATAGCCTCAATCCATGCGCTTATCCAAGGCTGGCTGTGGCCTGGATCCTGACCACCCATATGGGCGGAAACGCTATTTGGACCACGCTCCAGCGGAGGCATGAGCCTAATAGACTTTGTGGGTCATGCCAACTACATTCTGGGCACCTGGATAGAGGAAGTGCTAACCCTGGACCTCCCACAACAGCACTGGTCCAGAGAAGCGAGGGCCAACTTCGTGCAGGCGCTCATAATACCTAACCCACACAACCCATCTAGCCTACTAACATACCTTGCTAACAGCCCCAATGCAGCGGGCCCACATAAACCCCCTTCACTTTAAACGCCTCCTCTGCACCATCCGCTGCATGGGATAGACTGTCGCTAACACTGGCGCTGTGCAGGGAAGGGGATGACCCAGAGCCCACTTCATGATAAGAAAACCAGAAGACCACCCCCAGAAAGAAATACTCGCTATGACCCCAACCTTCACTAGAATTGACTACCTAAATGCTTTGGACACCCCTAAAACCTAGCCACACATAAGGCAATATGGAGGCTGACGCACCATCCACTTTTCCAGCCAAGGGTAAGAGCCAACACCTGGCGCTGCCTGAGAAGGACCTATAGAACGGCGGACCACATCCATTCCCTCCATGCAACCTGCGCAGTATGTGGAGGGGAGGGCTCCCTACACCACTGCCTTGAAACTTGCCTCTCATCCAGAACCATATGGCGGGAAGTTGCTCGCCTGCTTAGGATCCAAGACGACCAGTAACTCTCTATCTCAAGGTGCCTCCTCACACTCCAGCTTAATTTCCCTATTCCACCTACCCTCCGCTCCCTAATGGTAACCATTGCAATGTGTACAATCCACACCATTGCTTTGGATGCATTCAAGGGTATTGTACTAACCATCCATGGGGCAATCAGTAGGTTCCAAGTTCACTTACTGGAACACTATCAAGCCTGGCTTTATGAGTACATGAAGCTAAGGCAACAAAGGCTCGTAGACATGGTTCCCACTCTGGTTTCTCCAAACGGGCCCCCTCCTCCACACCTGCTCCATAACAGGGGAAACCCCCTTGGAGTAGCGCACCAACCCCCCATACCTGGCGGTACCAGCTGGCAACAGGGGTACCCCATATACCTTGGGGTGCCCAATCCTTTATAATCCTCGCTATTATTCACTCCCCCTTTCTACACACACATCAGTACTGCCTGTCCCCTGGTCGGCTTGCCTTGGTTAAATAGTTGGCAGATTTAGTGGAATAGGATACAGCATGGAAGTAAGTTACACGCACAACAGGAGAGTCAGAACAGAGCCTCAAACAAAGTCCAGCCATCGTGATAGGGCTTAACCAAGGTTTTATTAATAAAATAATGTTTTTAAAAGTAGGGTAAACTTAAGCAAAATTACCCAAAAGGTTATCTTAAAATAATGGTATCTGCGAAAAAATGGGAGTTTATCATCTTGGGTGTCAATATAGGAAAAGTTTTGCAATGGGTTAAAATAATTCACAATAACCAAGCCATGCCAAATAGTTTTCATCTTTAAAGAAAATAAATTTTATTAAGTTTGCAAAATTTTATTACTTAATATTGTCTTATTTTCCAAATTTTGCCCCAATTTTCACCAGACTTTCTGCCATTATAGTACTATTTGCCTCAGTCCTGACTGGCAATGCCAGAATCCAATTTCTGCCAATGACCTTGGAGAGGTCGTTGGTGTCCATCAAGGGTTCTAGCTTTGATTATAAGGGCATCTTATGCTTGGCTAGGATGAGTGGTCTACCCCAGGTAAAGAAATACTGTGACACCAAGTCCCAAATTTCTACCACCAAAGTTCTCACTTTGATTTTTGATTTTCTTAATCAGAAAGAAACCCCACTACCCTCATTTTAACCTAACTAAAACAAGTTTTGATTACTTCTCTTAATTTCTTATCTATGTACTGAAATTTTCCACCAAACCCAAGGTTCTGAGCATTACAGGATCCTGAGAGCAGGGGGTTACCCCAATTAGCCCCAAGATTAAGAAGGTGTGCTTGCACAGGATGAAGATGCTGCCACTTTACTAAACTGAGAGACTACTAACTTGAAATAAGAACAAAAAATCAATTACCTGTCATCCATATCAACTACCTTCAGGTCATGAACACTTGGGTGATAATTATAGATTAGCCAATGGTCTACGTCACCCATCTGAACTACCCAGGACTTTGCCAGTAGTCGTGGCGCCCAAGAAGAATGCCTATCATAGCCCCCAATCGCCAATTCTCTCATTTTCCTAAGAGGAGCTGAAATACCCTCCATTTCTGATTTCTCTACTGGATAATACCAACTAGTATTTTTAAAGATTTAAAACCAATATTTTCCGCCTTTCCCTCCTGCCAAGTTTTCAGGGATCAACCCTGACATACTCCTTATGGATTTTTATTTGAAGTTACCAATCCGCTCAATGTTATTCAGCCTTTAAAAAAAGTGACATTTCAACTTATTATGGGAAAAGTTGGTGCTATAGACTAGTAGACTTATCCCCAAAATGCCAGTGAAATACTCAACTTCATAGGAACTTTCAATTACTGACACTCCTTAATTATGAATTAAATTCAGATCTCTGCACGTTGGTACCGCCTTCAGAATAAAGGAACTTCCTGTAATTTGATTAACTTGAACAATTAATTTTTGACAAAGTGAAAAACGCAGTGATCCAAGCTCCCATACTAGTTTTCCAAAACCTTGATGAAACATTTTAAGTATTCACCAACATGAGTGATATTGCCCTTGGAGCTGTAGTGACCTAATTTCAACATAAAAAACATCTTCCCATTGAATACATTTTTAAGAGATCCAGCCCTGCCAAAATCAATTATTTACATATTAAGATGAAATATTTGCTGACGTTTATGCCTCTATAAAATTTAAGATCATTTTCTGGATTGAGATGTCACTCTTTACACAAACAACATTACATTATGATTTTTATCCAACACAATTCTTAATGGCCAAGAAATTTATGAAAACATGAATGATGGAATTCTTTAGGAAACTTGTATACCTCTCTTAGAAACAGAACACTGTGGACAATGGCTTGCTCATATCCCTCTTATTGTTGATCCAGTAGCAGCTTACCATATGGAAATCATCACCATGAATCCCAAGTTGTTACAGGTTCATTGTTACTCCAGACCTTTGAAGTCCCTGCTGGAGTAACTATTTAATGACTATACAAGTCCAAGTGTAATATGTTTCTGGATATTTTTAGATGACTATAGCTTTAAAGAAGAAATACCATCCTTTAAGTAGTTCCAAAGAATATATGGATGAAGTACCTCAAGGAAGTTCAAAATGACGTTGGGCATTTTGAAAAGCAAGCAACCTGGGAGTGATCCTACCCTCTTACTGGTAGCCAAATGCTCATACTGCTGTCTGAAATTCTGTCACCATCTGTTATCCCTACCAAGTTTTTGGGAATTAACCCTAACACCTACCTCACGAATTCTTATTCAGAGTTCCAAATTAACTTAATTTTATTCATTAATTACCCAAAAATTTATGCTGATCAGACTCAAACAACTACCCAAAAAATTCCACAGGATACAATTTTACTGTGGACAACTTGATCTTAACTGTCTGAGATCCCCTGCCTTGACTCTATGAAAATCATCAGGAAAATGAATAGGAGTGGCACATTACCGCTAAAATTGATAATCTATTGATGAATGCCACCCTTGTCTTATCCATCTCACCATTTATTTATTCCATCTGCTTTCCCTTTGATATACTGAAATTCTCATTCTCTTTGTAAACTTTCAATTGATTATGTATACAAGCCTTTTTCTATTTCAATAAAGTAATAAAATGCTCTAGACCATCATTTTTATTCTGCTGTATATTGGGATTTATTCTTAAAGTACCTATTATGATATCTTGACCCAGCTTTTTAATCACAAATACCTGCCAATAATGAATCTATCACTTGATAACCCTGAGATCTGATGTTTTATCCAAACATTCAGTCATAATGAACCCAGGATTCCTGAGCGTTCACGGCACAAGCATTCAGACATCCATGCTCCTTTACAGTGTTTATAGCTTACCATATAATTCAATCATCATTTTGGATTTATATTATAAATAATCACTAACCACACAGCCAAATCCATTAAAATTATTAATTTAATCAAATTCCACCAACTACTCAGCCAAAATAGATTGCCATATCAAACAAATTAAAAATCAACCAGCCACTCAGTCGTGGCTAATCCAACAGAAACTATTTAAATAACCAAACAATATTGATGTTACCTGGCTTTGCTCAGTTTTAATAAACAATTTAGAAATGATTAAATTAGGAGAGCTTTTTTTAATTACTAATATTTATTAATGTCATGATTCTGTATGACTGGACAATAAGCCCTAAGTTATTATGGCGGAATGGGTAAAATCTGCCAATCATGATTATAAGTTACTATTATTCAAGCGCCTTAGGATGAGGTGATATTGGGTTGAAAAGGATATATTGGATCATCTCCAGAGCAGGCGGTAAGGTGATGTCAATGAACGATTAATAATGGGATGTTAAAAAAGAGCGAGTCAACCTTGGGAGAAAATACCATGCTGAGATTTTTTAAGACAGTGCTTGTTACAAACCTGTGCTTAATCAAAACCTGACCAAGAATGGAGCAGGAACCACCCCACTATGCTACCACTCCTCTGAATAATGGGATGTTGACATACAATGAATATCAAGTGGATAGCCTCAAACTAGTGAAATTGTGAATTTAATAAATGGTGAAATCTTCCAGAACCAATGAGAATATGGTGGAACAAATAGTCTAAGCAAAAGGCTTGGTATTGACCAAGGTATTTGAGATTTCATTGAGACAAGAAGATAGAGGAAGGGGATTGTTGGTAGTTTAAAAGTGAGCAGAGCAGAGAGGATCCTCTAGATATATTAAATATAATAAAAGATTGTCTACAGGGCAATTGCACCACATTCTTTAAAGTTTATTATGTTGCTTTGGGGATGCCAATCATCATATCATCTGTCATATTGCTCAGTGGGCTTAACCCTGTGCAAAACACCTTTGGCGTATCTTTGATATAAAGCAAAATTTTTACCAATTAGTAAACGATTTGATTCAAACAGAACTTTTTGATAATCAATACCAGGTGAAATAAGCACATTTAATAAACAATGATAGGATTGATCTAATGTGGTAAAGGGTAGAAGACCTGGATTTGCACCACCAAAAGGCACCAAGCGCACAAGTGTGAACAAAAACCAAAGCAAAGCTAAAAACCTGAGGTATTGCACCCCACAGGTTTTGTGGACTTTCTAGCAAATTACTTTCAGTTACATGGAGCTGTCCCACTCTCAACTGGTATCATCAGTTGAACATGGGTGTCAAAATTCCAACCCAAATCCTAGATTCAGATATATTGGCTGCCAGGAATCAATCATGGTCCAACCAAATAGCCCAAAATTCTGTTGAGAAAATCCTCAACAAAATTTAATGGCTCTTGAAGTCAGGAAATATCCCCAACTTATGCGATCAACTATTGCTCCCTTAGAGCTATCTGATAATAGGGTTCAAATTTAATCCATATGGCGAGTGAAGCCTATTTGACTGAGTTAATTAGCCTGCCACAGAATCCCTGATTTGTTAATAATATAGATCTTAATTTGGACTTCTTGGATTTGACAAAAACACCTCCAAAAATTCCCCTTATTATGTAGCTTTAAAGCTACTAAAACTTACTCTCTTCTTTTCTCAATTTTAAGCAAAAATTGGTATATATTTTTTAGGAATTATCTCTCCAGACGAAGTATCTGTAATAAGACTTCAAGACCAAAGGGAAGCAAAAAAGTTATAATCCAACACTCTAGGGCTTTAGGTCCCCTGTCCTAAATTAATTAAGGGATATGTGGTATCATACCCGTGGTCCTGACAAAACTGGTTCTCCCTGCCAGGTTACCCTAAGTTCATGGTGAATGTATAAAATAAAAAATAAAATCAATAATGGACAATAATGATTTGGCTTTGGAAAACGCCTTAGGTCATGAAGTCACCCATCTCAGCGACTAGGAGATCAATATGCATGTAGGAGATACACGGCCAACTGCAACATTCTATTTCCCCATCTAAGGAGGTGACCCTCCACGCTTTATCCGCCAAATAATATAACTTACACTTATCTGACTTCGCTGAAGCTCTTCAGCTCCTCTTATCTGGGGCCCTTGTCCCTGGAGGCTGAGCTAATTAGAAGACGGACTCTTGCAGTGCCAGCCACTATGAATATATTGGCTCAAAGTTCTTCTCTCAATATAGATCAGGTTGGAGCTGGATGTATGGAACGCTGTCTGCGTCACTTTGTACATCCAAGCTTGTACCATCTACTTCAAGTAGCAGTGTTCCATCATCAGGAATTACCCCGCCACTTGCAGTTATCAAAGACTATACAATTTCAGCTCCTCCAATTCTACCAATCTGCTTCTAAGTTTATCAATGAAAACAAAAATGTTATATTGAGAAAACATCAGTCTATTAATTAAATATAAGATGTGTTACCCCATCTGGATCAATTGATCATGAGTTTTGTTTGGATGGAACTCTCTAATTGTTTTAGTCAACTAGATGTTGTTATCCATAAGTAGGTTGTAGATTGTACCCGTGAAGTACAATCTGAATTTAAATAACTTTATCACCTCTGTGGACGAACGCATCCAGTCATTGGAGGAAATGATCTATGAATTACGTGATGGCCAGAATAGCCTCCATTCTTCAGGACCATAAGGAGTGCCTGGTGAGCGCGGACCCCCTAGATATTTTGGATATGATGGTGAACAGGGACCCCCTGTTCATGACGGACAGAGTTTTTATGGGAACCTCATGGGCTAAGATGACCTCCAAGACCCAGTGTTAAACCCATAACACCTGATAGATGCCTCTAGGTGTTAATTCAGCAAGTAAAAACCTTGATGTCCAATTGGGACACATCGCCCAAGGAGACCAACTCACTTGGGATGGAGTTCCCTCTCCCTAAAGGTCTCTTAATCGCTCATCATGAACGCCTTGGGACCCTGGCAGCGCTACCTGCTAAGGTATGTGGGTTGGAGTAAAGAGTGCTCGCCATTGAACAAAATCAACTCAAACTCCAAGCTGCCAACACCGCTTTAAAAAAATGAATTATGGCAATTAAACCAACTTATTGCCATGAAGTTGGCTCTCAGTGCTGCTCATGGACAAATAGATTTAATAATTGAAAATATTTAATAAACTGCGGATTCAAGTCGATGCGCTTCATCTTCAGACATATTCCCAAAATACCACTTATTCGCTAGGTGAAAGTGCCACCCCAGTATTGGTTCATGTCATTCAGCCTTCAACAACCCAAGTGGTACGCTTCAACCTTCGTTCAAATATAAATATCCCTTGGATGAGAAGCATCTTCTTTTTCTTATATTGCTATAAAAGCTCTATGGAGGAATCAACTGATCACCAATGGCTTGAACACCTGAAAGAACTGTCTTAGTCACATGGCTTAAGATATTATAGTCCCCATTCTGATGCATTGCCGTACTTTGACTGATGTTAAGACTGCCTTTCTCCAGAAGTTCAGGACGACCAAACCCTAACTTAACCAAATACAGACCTTCATGGTAATCAGCTTAATTGAGGGGAAACTATCAATAAATTTACCACCATTTTTATCTCAAGACTCAAACACTGGTTGCAGGGAATCGTCTTACATTAGATGATGCCATTACCGTCAGATTTTAGCTTTTAAAAATACTCCTAATATTCTTCTTTATCTAAAAGCGGTAAAATCCAACTTGACGTCCCTCCTCCATATTAAAGAAGCTAATTTGAAAGTTCTGACTGAACTACACAAACCTTCCAACCCACCTCGTTTTAAAAACAATAAGCCCTGGCCCCAGATGTTAGCCGTTACTACCCCTCAATTCGCCTACACCTGAGTTATACTGCACCCATAGCAAGAGAACCAACACACTGTGGATTTTTGTTGTATACTTCAATGTAAGTTGCAAAAGATAAGTCAGTATAGGGCAAAAGGCTCCCTATGCTGACAAAAATCAAGTGCCTCAAGACCCTTGTTCTAGCTCTAGCTCTATTCCCAGCACTTCAGGATGTTTTTATTAGCTGCCCCTGCAGAAGTTGACATATCTCTTTCTATTCAAAAAAAAAAGTAAAAATCTCCAGCTTATTTACTTTTATTTTGGTCAATTGCTCAATAAAATTTGGCGGTCAACTCTTCTATGAAAAGCCAAGCACTGAAAATAAAACTTTCAAATTAATTGAACAGCCCCAAGCTTGGCCGCGGTAGAATCCTCCACTTGCCTCAATGCAAATTTGTAATGACAGTCTACTAGCTGTTAATTCCCAGTTTGGATCTTAGGGTGGTTTGAGTCTAGGTAGTTGTACATAAGGTTAAAGTCTTGACAATAATTGACACCAGTTTCCTAATTAAAGTTATATCCTCCCAACTTCTCCAGAAGATTAAAATGGCTCCAGACTTGATCTATGATGCTGAATGTGGGACAGTAGGTAGTCAGCCTACTAAGACGATTGGAGCTTATTTTGCCTTACTCCTTTGATTTGGGAAACTTTTTTAACTACTTCTCCACCATTGTGTTAAAAAACAATACTTATTAGTTGCTTATTGGTATCCAATTGATGCGGGAGTTCAATTGCATCATTGACCATAAGGAAAAGTACATATCCCTTCTAGGGTATCAGATTCTGTTAATAATATAACTCCCTGTCAAAAGTAAAGGAGCCAAAAAAATGGGCATGCCTCCTCATACACACATCTTCCATTTGCAAAGTTGTATACCAAGTCTTAGGGGGAAAACTAAGTTACTCCCAGAGGATAAAAATGCCAAAGATGGGAATCCTTTATATCTTCCTCATCCTATCAATATACCCTCTGGCTCACAAGTTATTGTGGATATGGGGATCCAGATTCTCACCCATCCTAGTCAAATTTTGAGCTAAATGGACACCCAAACCTTTCATCAAGGAAGCGTTGACCTGCGAGGGGATATTGGATCCTGCCTACGGGAATTCTATCTCTATTCTATTAGGGAATTTAACAACTGAAACCCTCCAAGTCCCTCGGCATGCCCCTATCACTTATATAAAACTATGTTCCCTATGAGAATATTGCTGATGTGAGCTGTTTTGGCTTGTTACATGGTTTAGGATTTGATCCTCTACCCACTATAGCTTTGATCAAAAGTAGGATGGGAGATAATCTTACTCCTCACGAATGCCAGAATGTCAAAGACGTCATTGAGGATTATTGTGATATTTTTTCCTCAGGATCAAGTGACTACAGGAATTTGTATGAATTAATTTATCAAATTGATACTGAGGCTCACCCTCCATTAAAATCCTGGCCATACCAAAAATCCAAAGTGAAAAAGCTCAAGTGGCCTTACAGTTTCAGCAACTATTGAAGGCTGGTTTATTAGTTCCTTTTAAAAGCCCATGGGCTTCCCTTATCTTATTAATTCAGATGAATGATAGTGGCCACATGTTGTCATGGACTATTACTATCTCAATTATATTCCTTGAAAAGAAAGCTATCTTTGCCGCGCATAGATGATTCCTTACGCTTGATGTCAGGGTCCCACAATTTCTTGGCTATGGATCTCGCCAGTGGGTACTGGCAAATCGATTTGTCACCAGAAGATCGTGAAAAATGCTACCTCATCTTGATTGAAAAACTATCCAATCCTACTCAAAAGCAGCAGGAGTTATTTAACGCCCCTGCTACCTTACAACGCGTCATAAACGGACTCTTAGGAAACTTAAAGCGCTCATGTGTGCTAGTTTATCTCAATGATATTACCATTTTTGAGAAACTTTATTAAACATCTAGATCACCTCAGACAAGTTTTTTTAGCGGTTATAGCAATCATTGTTAAAACTAAGGCGTCAAAATGCTCTTTCTTTTAGAGTGAGATGGGTTTTTTGGGCCATAAGTTAAGTAAAGCTGAATATCCCAATGGATGACAAGGTCTTAGCCATTGTTAAGATGACCCCCTTAAATCTCTATGAGATGTACAAGTTTTCTTGGGGGATGGTGGGATAGTATCGCCAATTTATCCACCATTTTGCAGACACCTATAAGCCTCTAGTGTATCTACTGAAGAAAGAGATACCCTTTCAGTAGAAGGAAGAGCAACAGCAGGCCTTTGACCTACTACGTGTCTCTCTACCACTCTCCAGTACTTACTCAGCCAAATATGATAAACCCTTTCTCCTCATTAATAACGCTAAAAATATTGCCATTGGAGCTAAACTATCTCAACATGATTAAAGCTTAGTGGACCAGCATATTGCCTACTATAGTAAGACCTTATCCAAAGCTGAATGCAACTATAGAGTTATGGAACATGATGGCCTGGAGTTCCTACTGGCTATTAAGAATTTCTGACCTTACTTATATGGGAAAAATTTCACCATAATTACTTACTATGACTCCTTGCGATGGCTACAGAAAATAAAGGACCCTGACTGGAGATTAGCCAAATGGGCGTAAAACTTCAAAACTATGGCTTATCTATTATCTACTGACCAGGACCCATACACCAAGATGCAGATTGCCTATCTTGGATTCCCATATTAATTTTTAAAGTAAATAGGATCGATTCTATGACCTCCTAACATAACCACATTTATGAAAGGATTAATTCAGACCTTTAGAAATAATTAGTGAAGAAATTATAAAATCTTAAAGTCAAGAACGGCCAATTGTGTAAACTTGTGTCCAAAAAGTGGGTGCCATATGTATGACCTTCAGCTTAAAATGAGGTCATACTAGAGGGACATTGGGAAAGACAGCCATGAGGGAATTCAGAAAGCCTACCAGAGTATTAAAACTCAATGTTACTGGGAAGGGATGCTTGTTTCAAATCTAGGATGTATTAGATTCCTTCCTAGTGTGCAAAAGTCAGCCCAGACCTAATCCCCCAATCTCAACATCCAGTGGTTCCACCCTGCGAACTATTCCATACTATTAGCATTGATGCTGTGGGACCACTCCCTTGATCCACCAACGGTCATCAGTTCCTCTTCCTAGCTGTGGAACATTTAACTAAGTGGATCAAAGAAGTAACTCTACCCTCATCTTCAGCAAAGGCTTCTGCCACATTTTTGTTAATTAGATTATTATCCAACATGGGAGCCATAACATCATTCTTTCCAATAATGGGAAAAAGTTCTGATTGACGCTAGTGAAAGAATTAGCTGAACTGATGGGAACCACACAGGTATTCTCAACTTTCTACCATCCTGCAACCAATGGAATTGTAGAGCAGGAAAATGGTACTCTAATTGCAACCCTCCGGAAAATGGCTATGACTGACCCCTTCATTGGCCCCAATATTTTCCTAGTGCATTTCTGGCCTATAGGATCAGCTATCATCAATAACCAAGATGTTGCCCTTCCAAGAGTTATACAGCAGAAATCCTCATTTGCTTTCTAAAGTACAGGCTATGCTTGACCAAGCCCCCCCCAAAACCTTGAAGTCACTACACAAAGTATTGCAAATGAAATTATCTAACTTCAGGCCCTGGCTTCTGAAAACCTATCTGCTACAAACAGTAGAGAAACTGCTCAATTTAATGATAAGCATGAACTCCTACACACCTTCCAAGTGGGTGACCTAGTCCTTTTCTACCATCATCAGCCTGGATGTCATGACAAAATTGGGCACCAACTTGTTGGGCCTTACAAAGTCATATATAGACAGGGCAATGAACACTCAATTGTAGAGGTTATTCAGGGTACAGTAGTAAATTGTGTACCTAGTCATTTTTTCCATCCGTTTTCCCCTCTACGCCAAGATCTAGAGGAAGGCGTTGTCAGAATTTCTACCTAAATTGTAGATTCAGATGTGTCAGCTGACGGGAATCAATCCCAATCTGACCAAATAGCCCAAACTTCTGTCAGGGGTAATCCCTAACGAAATTCAATGGCTCTTGAAGTCAGGGATCAACTCCAACTTATGCGGTCAACTAATGCTCCCTTGGAGCTATCTAATCTCAGGAGTAAATCTTGATCCATGCAGTGAGAGAAGCCTATCCACTCAGGTAAATTGCCTGCCTCAGAATCTCTGATTCATTATAAATATGGATCTTAGCTTTTACTGCTTAATTTTACCAAAAACAACTCCCCAATTTTTCTTATATTGTGGCTTCTAAGCTAATAAAACTTACTCTCTTCTTTTCTCATCTCAATTTGTAGTGAAAGTTGTTATATATTTATTAGGAATTACTCTGGATGAAGTATCTGGAATAAAACTTCTCAACCAAGAGAAGCAAAAAAGTATAATCCAACACCCTAGAGCTTTGGGTCTTCTGGTCTAAAAATAATTAAGGTATTCATGGTACACACTCATAGTTAAAACACCCTCCACCATGATGGGATCTAACCCCTTGAGCTTCTGTACTTTAAAGGCATGTTGAGATTTTGGTTGACCAACCATAGGAAATCTCCACTAGCCCCATTACCCCCAATGCCCTATAGACCTTGCCTTCATCATGCCTGATATCTACATTATTTGGCATAATTTATTGCAATCTGCTGATAGATATGTCAATTGCAGTTTCAATTTGACCCAATATTAAGCCTTTGACTATTGTAAATTTTGTACAATTCTGAGTTTTGGTTCTCAAACCTTATTTGCTTGTCCACTCCCTCAAGTTATTTCCGTTTCCCCAATTGTTGATATATTCAGTCAAACTTATCTCAAGATTTGCTAACCACACCAAGACATGCCCAACATTGTACAATTTTCCATGATTGAGACAACTTAGACCAACATTAGTGTACCTAAAGGAGAAAACTCTAGAAGGTTTAAGGGTTGAGGAGTAAGTTGGATGACCTGAGGTCCAGATATAAAAAGGGTTAGGCTAGCACGAAGAGGATATACGTTGCAATACACCTTCTGAAGAAACACCAAAATCAATGGATCTTCAAGCTGGCAGTAACACTGAGACTACGGCAAATTTTGGGAATTTACTTATGATAAAAGTTTATAATTTTATTATGATTAAAGTTTGTTCAGAGTATAATTCTTCACACAATTTTACTTAATTGAGTGCAAACTTACTTGTGCTTACATTGCCTGTTGCAGTCAAGAATTGCTACAAGGAGATAAAGAGGAAGCATTAAAGAAGTAGTAAAATTTTCAGTGTAGTGGTAGATCCACCTATAAGGACCCATTATCTAAAACTTAGCTGATAGGAAATGGTTCTGCTCATTTACAGGCCAACTCATGAATTGGGGCATGGAAGTGAAGATTCTTGTTGCCCACCATTACCAAGTCACCTATTTGATAATCAGGAGCTGCATGGTGTTTCCTATAAAACACCGCTTAGCATAGTTAGTTGATTTGGTCAACTGTTTCTGGACCAGAAAGTGAACTTTCCTATATATGTACCACAAACTTGCCTGCCACTGGAATGTTTCTGCTGTTTGGGGCTCAATGGTGAAGGAAGGAATGTACCCCAAGTTAACTTACATTGTCAATACCCCTGTTAAAGAATGAAAGGAGTTACTATAGAAAACCGAGTCAAAAGAAGGTTAGTTGCCCAGGTATCTCGAAAAGCTTTAGTATAACAGCGGGTAACTGTTCTATCATTTAATTTTTTCATTCAGTTTGGCCATCAGA
The DNA here is from genome assembly GCA_022478985.1 of Massospora cicadina. Lineage (NCBI taxonomy): Eukaryota > Fungi > Entomophthoromycota > Entomophthoromycetes > Entomophthorales > Entomophthoraceae > Massospora > Massospora cicadina. The sequence goes on from JAKSZP010011903.1 coordinate 189,388, forward strand.
TTTAAGGTGGTATGATGATAATCTGCATGGTTTGATCTTCAGTATGGTTCACAAATCCTCTCTGATCTTTGAGGTAAATTGATGACCTCTGACACTTACTACATCTTGTGAAATTTTAAACAGGAGCACAAATGTGATACAAACAGCCGTGCCATATCTTCAGCTGTTGTTTTTATTAAACAAGGAATAATTATAGCATATTCAAAGAAATAATCTACTACTTCCATAATTTCCTAATAGTCCCAAGAGATTGTTAAACACAATGAAGTCTATTAAGAGTGAGGTCCAAGGGCCTTCATCTTGTCGTAGGGGGTGAAGAGACCATTACTAACTGTCCTATCAGACTTAGAAAGTGCACAAGTTAGGCAACCCTCAACCTGTGCTGAAACATCCTTTGTGAGTCCAGTCCTGCCGTACTCATTTAATCAAATTGATGCATCTCTTTACGCTTGGATGCCCCATAGTTGGAGAATCATGATGTTCCCTTATGACGTGGGAACGCAGGCCATAAGAGACCCATACTCTCACATAAATATCTTACCCTATCCTTCTGTGAGTACCATACAGATGGGCCTTGATACCATCTGCCTTAGTCAGGAGGTTGAGGCTTTCAGGATCAGAAACTTGGAAAGATAACACACCATCTAGAAGTGAACCTTAAACATCATGCACCTTTGGGGAAAAGACATATGAAGATAAGTTGCTAACAGGCGCTGAAACAGTGGTAGGAAAAACTATGTATTGCAACCTGGGTTTGTTTTTAAGACGTGGTGGAGAGGAGACAACTAAGCAATTACAGGTGGAGGCAGGGTCACAACTTGCTCAGGAGGAATTACTGTGACTAACTCAGAAGTGGCTTTAAGGTCAGGGCCCATCTGTGGATTATAATTAAAAAAAACTGGAAGGATATGGGTAGACCCCTTAACAAATTCATATTTGAAGTTAAAACTGAGGAGATTGTGGTAAGTTCATGTTTTCCTTTGCGCTAACTTTTGTGGTTTGCAATAGTTGGTAAGTGACTTATGGTTAGTGCAAGCACCCACAGGATATTCAGCAACTTGTAAGTGGTACTGCTAGTGCATCAATGATTAAGAAACGGCAGCCAACTCTTTGTAATAGCGGCCCATGCATTTATGTTTTATAAACTTCCTAGATAAATATGCGTTCAGGTGTTCCCTTTCCTCATGTTCCTGTAAAAGAAAAGCACCAACCGCGGTACCAGAGGCGTCACAAGCCGCAATAAAGGTCTTTTCTTTGTTAGCATGGCAAATAACAGTAACGGTGGTTAAAATATTTTTATTCCTTCAAATGCTTGTTAGTATTCAGGTGTTCAAAATGAAAGAGACATTTTCACCAGTGAGAGTGTGAAGGGGCGAGGCTAAATAAAATATGGCTGGGGAAATCTTCTTAATGAAAGTTATCGATACTAAAAAGCTATACAGCTGCTTCTGTGTCACTGGAGTGGGCCATAAGCGGATTGCTTCTAGCTTGGAAGGCGCAATGGCATGAGCAATTTTTAGTTTTAAGTTTACCAGAAACTGAGCTTCATCTTTATTGAACTCACACTTGGATGTCCTATCAACCAGCCCAGAATTTTGTAGTGCCGCTACCACAGCCACCCAAGTCCTTACCATGTTGTTATTAATTTAGTGAGTGGATTAAGATGTCATCCACGTAAGCTATCACACAAAAAAACCTGAGATCACCCAGGGCATCATCTATATGACGCTGAAAGATAGCTTTGCGCGTTCTTAAATCCAAAAGACATAAACTTTAATTGACATATTCCATAATGGGTGCAAATTACTGTAAGCCACTATTAGCCAGACTTGACTCACACTTGGTAGAAATATTCACTGTTGAAGTTATTTAGCACTAGAGGTGCTCAACCCAAAAGGAGGAGCTACCACGCATCTTTACTTGCAAATGGGCCAAACAAAGGTAATTAATAGAAATAAAAAAATTAATATGGCACCTCAGCTAACATCCTAGGAAGCCATATCAGAAGGTGAGGATGCTTTTTTGAAACTTTTGTCTGGCGCCCACTTTAGTAGGCGGACCATGGCAGACAACATTGGGGTAGGAGCATTGGCGACGTGAGGCGTAAGGAGGTATAGTTGGGGGTTTCTTCGTTGATGAGGCTGGCAGTGTCCATTGCCTCAACATATTGAGCAAGTCAATACTCAGTGAAAGTGATGAGAGCAGGCACACAAGTGAAATACTTGATGCATCGGCAGGCTTTAGGATAATTGGGGTTGAAAAGAGAAGTTTTTGCTGCATCAATGCAAGCGCGGCTTTCACCAAAAGCAAGCTCCTCAATTTCATACTTCTCATCTTCCTCAAAATCATGGGGAAAATTGGGGATATGAATACCCTCAACAAGGGGCTCCATCGCCCCAAGAAGTCAATGGCGAAGTAGGGTGTTGGCAGGGGCATCTGCAGCTTCAACTGCCATTTTTTTAAAATGTTATAAATAGGGAAACCGTTTTAAGGGCAAAAATGGTGGGGACACAAATTGGGAGGGTCAACAAAAAACTCTTTAAAGCAAAATTTGGTTTCACGTGGTATGGCCATTCATCTTCATCGATCCATTTGAGAGCCTCAAATGGATTGGATTCAGCCAGCACTGAGCTAGCCACCAGAATTGGGGCAGTTGCAGGAGCTGATTGGCCATGTGCTGTTGACCACGGCAGCTCAGTTGAAACTGGTTCAGCCATCAACTCAGGATTCTGTAATCTAGTCAAATTTTTCTTTAAATTTTTTTAATTATTGTTTTGATTGGCTGCCGCTTTATAGAGCAGCGCCAAATTGCCCTGAGGTTGGGGACAGAAGGATCAAGACCCATTAAGAAAATTGGTGCAAAATGGCTGCAGGCCTGACGCCCAAGGGATGTGCGGTGAAAGCATAAGAACTGGAAACTGTTGGGCACTTGCGCTTCAAGCGGTCAAGCTTGAAGCACAAGGGGCAAATGGAGTGGCCATTTTAATGCGTGATCAGAATGGGTGATCAGGGGTGGATTTGATCATGTTGTTGGGGGGAATTGCAAGATGAGTATCACAATGAAATGGGTGGATCATCTAAAAGGCATGAGGCCCAGCCAAACAATCCACCCCATTTGGAACCATGAACTGTAAAATGGGTCTGCATCATAAATGGCTAAATCCTCTGTGAGCTCATGGCGGAGGCGTTTGGGGGAGAGATGGGAGGGCACCCAGTAAACTGGACCACCAAAGTGGCATCATCTGGGAGCCAGGTTCAAATGGTGGGGATGGGATTTTTTATAAATTATTGGCAGCTTAGATGCTGATGCTGCATTAGCTTCCAAATGGAAACAGAGATCAAAGTACCCCTTAAAGGGGCGGAAGTCAATAAAGTTGGTAGGTTTAAAAGCCTCCATGGCCATCTTGATGATGACCAGGCTCATGTATGGGAAAAGATTTCCATATTTAATATGGAGGCCAAAAATGAAAATTGCTCCATGAAAGCACCGCCTGGGAGCTTGTGAGATGGTGGGCCAAGCCCTGAGGGGGGACATAACGCCCAGTAGCGTTGGGAGGGCTAGCAGAGCCAGCCTGGGCATGCTTTGGCAGTGGCCAAAGGATGCCAGATGTCGGTACATCACTACCCTAAGCTGGGGTAGCAGGCATCAAATGCATCAATATTGGTAAGTTTGGCTTGATTGATCTGTCATTTTTTGAATTTTTGAAAGTATTTAAAATTTGCCTTGATTTAGTTATCACAGCATGAGAAAGATTTACTGTAGAAACTTTTGTTTCTTTAAATAGCTTTTCTTCATTCCTAGTAAAAAGATGGACTTGCAGTCACCTATTGTATGGAGACAATAAATCAAAATATGGTGCTCTTTAGATATTAACACCATAATTCAAGACTGGGGGCTTTATTCTTTTTTTAACTACAATTACTATGGCTTCCTGACCTATGATCTCCCTGACTAATATAGCAATAGTACTTAGACTTAATAAAATGAAAAGTCTTAAAAAGTATTGAGCTTTTATAAAATGTAATATAAATAAACCTCATTTGAACTTTCCTTCTTCTGCCAAATTCAATATTTTAAATATGGTTACTTCTGATGAAATCTGCAATTTTCCTAACTCCTCGCCTTACCCCACCATCTAAACAGGGGTTCAGCAGCAAGGTTTCTGGGGTTTTCTTAACATCAGAGGTTCTCATCTACGTCTAAAGCTTTCTGCTGTACAACCAGCTCCATATCTATGGTTAAATTCATTCTGCCATAAGGAGATAGCTTTATGATTTCACTTCTTCTGATGCATCTTAAAAAGTTTAAGCCAAAGATCCTCTGAACTATGGTAGTGGGGTGCCCAGAAAATTGAATCGCTAACTTAAAAGTCTTGATCATAGCCTGATCAACACTTAAATAAAATTTCTATTTTAACCTGAAAGGCCCCAATAATGGTTTATTAATTTAAAAAACTATAATAAGTGAATTTGAAAGATGAAACTCTACAGTTTATCATGTTTAATAAATTTAATTGTAAATTAATCAATTGACTATTTCATAAAATCAGAACTTAATCACTAGGCGCATTGCCTTTGTTTTTAGCTCAAATTAGATAATAATCTTGAGATTATTATAGTTAATTATTTAACATTTACAAAGTCAAGTTTGAAGAAGACCATGTATTTTATGATAACCTGGGCAGTTGCGGCCTCCAGAGGTAAGATAAATGGATCTGGGTCTATAATATTAGACATAAGTCTATAATCCACACTGGGTCTAAAGTTCATCTATTTTTGTACAAAAACTACTGTGGAAGACAGGGAGAGGTTTTCTTGATCATCCATCCCTTCTTTACCATGCTTGCAATTCAGGTTTTTAACTCTTGGTCTTTTTTCAGCCATGTAAGGGTATAGGGGAAAGTTGATCTTGATAAGTTCAACCGTCAGCTGAAAGCTCATATTTAATTCTGAGTGACTTAAAAGCTAATTAGCGCCTTTCACACCAAAAATTTGTCTTAAAGGGTGTGAGGGTAAGAGGAAAGTAGGCAAGTTACTAACAACATTGGTGGAAAATTATTTTACTAATGCTGACACAGCATTCCCTGTTGCTAATGTGAGAAGATGGGGAATTTCACCTGAGAGAGAATTAAAAGTTAAAGCTTTCATGTTACACTCTAAGTCAATACTTACTTATTGTCAGTGTCACCATCCTATCCCCAAAAACACTGGGTATATAATTTTGGTATTACTGAGAAGTTTGCCTAAAATATATACTCATGGGCGATAAAACGCAATGGTTTACGCAGAGGAAGTGTGAGCATAGGGATATTGAATGTTCCCATAACAGGTGCGCCTGGAGTAAATTCAAGATCCAATGCCTGTATAACTTTTATATTGATAAAGCCTCATGGAGAAGTGTTCACAAGTGCAGTTACTGTGACCTTGCACTGTCCTATCATAATATGTTTGGGGAACAAGAAGCTTGCGTGGTCAAATTTATTTATCTCATTGAGAGAACAAAGGTGAATCTGTTTTCTTGGCCTTGGAACACTCCTAAACCTTGGTAAATCTGCTCATGAACTGGCTTGGCATAACAGCAACTCTAGCATATGACAGAGGAGCAGAAACATGAACTTCAGCATCTAATAAGGGCTTTATGCCAAGGATTTTTATATACTGTGTTGACTCTGTGATGAGCTTCAACCTGATGAACCAGAGAGATGTGATAAGCATTAATTGCAAGGTCCAAGGGTTCTATAGGGATTGTCACCATTTCTCAAAGGATCTTTGAGATATCTGAGCATGGAGGAGCTTTCTCAGCATCAATAGGTTCCATGTGAACCAAAGTAGATTCTTCAGCACTAGGAGATGGGGTATAGAGGCATTTGAGCAGTAACAAAATTCACTTTCTGGAGCAACTGGCCCCATAATAATGTACTCCATCTCACAATCTCTAATTATTGGTTGGATTTTTTGTTAGGATTTATATAATACAAGAGAAAGCTGGGATGTTTGGGCTGGTGTCTAAACACCCCTAACAGTGTCTCCAGGCTGCTTGGCGACGCTCTACCTTAGGGAACGCCACAGGGGATGTGGGAGAGGGGTTTTGGTTTTTTTGCGAGAGTGGAAGAAATAGGGGTGCTCTCAGCTTTGCTTGAGCTGCTACACTTAAAGATTAACCAGAGTTTAAATAGTCTATCCCATGATCTTAGGTAACAACTTATTAATTATAAGTATAAAATAATAAAACTGGAATATTTCCAGTGTATATTAAGAAAAATAATCCAATAACAATAAACCAACGCATTATCATTAGCAGGGTGCAGTGTATCAGGTTGGATTGGGGAGGAGGATTACTAAGCTAAAAGAACCAGTATTATTTGCCAATTTCAAATTTGATAGTAATAGGAAAAATTTCCTCAATTGACACTCCATAGTAGCAACATTAGCCAAGATCCCCTTACTATTCTCAGGTTATGTCAGTAAGTTCCAAAAGTCTATATGCATTTAATTACTTCAGAATTTAGGTACAGTCTCATTCCCCATTTTTGCAACTTTTTCAATTTTTCTCCATTTTGACTTCTTATATAGATTACTTTCACTCAGAGTTGCCCAGGTGTCAGAATTTGTACATTAATGATGGCTCCTGATTGATCCACCAGTTGGAGATGGGAAATGGGGACCATGATGTGGGGCTTCATAAAATTACTATTTCAGAACATAGTTTTTCTGTTCTTTCCATGTAAAACTCAGTAGATTTTGAGACTAGGATGGATCTTGCCTGGGAATAGATTGGGAGAAGTCACTTGGAAAGCAGGATAGGGCAACAGCTACACATCTCCCGTCTAAGATATGCTTTAGATTAGAAATCTGAGTGAGAGAAAGGCCTTGATGGTTGAGCCCTTTTCAACATAAAAGGGCGCCCGCATTGTCCTCCTTAGTGGCAGGAGCTGAGGCCTTGCAGATTCCATGGCCTTTTTCTAACCTCAGTGATTTCCTACTTTTTAAAAACAACTCTAAGCTTTTTAATAAAGCTATTTCTAGTCTGAGGAAATGGCAGTCTTGAGAAATTTTATCATTATATGGGTAATTTAAGATCCAATTTCTATATTTTAGAGTAGGACTGTGCTAGCAAATCCTAAATTCATAATCTTATATCTAGGTTCAGTTTTTGTACCTCATTCCACAATCTCAGATTAAAGCACAGTTAAAACAACTACTCCCTTCCCAGGAATAGATCCACTGTTTTATATTAACAAATCTGCTATTCTCTTTGGTTATTATAACTTAAGATTTTACTCTCAGCACATGGAAAATTATCCTTTACTGAGCTACACCTAGTAGAATCATTATGAATCCCTAGGTGACAATAAGATGGCTTTTCTACAGCATCCTGCTATAATATGGCATATAATTGGGCCAAAGAAGGGTGGCTAGATATTCCTAAGGTTATACTTGGAATCAGATGCCAGAAGACCTGATCTACCTCTTCACCTTAGTTTTGGGGTACCAGCCAAATAATAATTGCTTTAGGTGATTTCTTTATTCTTGGAAGAAATCCTGATTGGTGTCATCTAATTGAGGCAACTTTTCTAAAATTATCCTAAAGGCTATTGGTTGAAGATCAGAAGCTTGTAATTACTGTCCTTTACAATCTCAACAACTTGAACACCTCTCCATGACACCAAAATGGTGGTACAATTTGTGGGTCTTCCATATTTTCAACCAAGCTCCTTAGTTGAGAATTTACCTGGCCTGTTTATACATCTTTAAGGTTAACCCAGCGCTCAACTTTGTGGTCCCAATATTTGGAAAGCATTGCGCTGGTCCAAGTAAAGTGGCTATTATCACCCCACATCCTCCCTATAATGCCCAAAAGTTTATCATGAGCCATCATTTAATCACCTGACACCTTTTCTGAGCTCAAATTAGAGGGTTAAGGTCTGGTTACCTTGTTTGTTTTGAACTTGGCTATTTAAAATCTAAGTTCCCTCTAGTACAATACTATAATTATCTAGACTTTAGGTTTAGGGAGCTGTCAATAATATAAAAGTTGCAATCCCTCACTGAGTATTGGATTATCATCCTCATTATCTCCAATTAAAAGAATTTTTAGAGGGTTAACCAATATGCCAACCAAATAAATTTAATAAAAATATACTATAAAAATAGAAAAGTAATTTTTTAAGCAAAATAAAATTTGATTGTGTAATAATATTATAGGTTGCCATATAAAAGATAGTCAATGATGTCCAATGAATTATTGAATCTTTACAGTTGATTATTTATAGAATATCTTATAGAAGTTGATGAGAATGAGCTGAAAGCTGACAATTTGGTTTTGGTAGTATAGTTAACTTTTTTTGAAAAATTTTGACTAGTTTATATTACATCAGATTAAAGGGTGGTTAGCCTATTTTTCTCTCACAAAGCTCACTTTTAAATTCAAAAGTGACCAGTAAAAGACTAGATAGAACATACCGCCTGCTAGTGAGATACTGCACCTTTAGAGCAGTGCCCCACAGCTAACCACTTAGCGCAAGTAGGTCCTTCCGCCCGTCTGTGCTAAGCACAAAGAAACAGATGGCTTGCTTACTCCAAATATTCCATTGATCAAAAGTATACCAAGATAGACAAAGCACCATCTGAATGACTTACCATTGACAATGGCCAACGCTCAATTGACAATGATAACTGCTCAACTAATAACTAACTGAACAATAATGAACTGGTGACAACATGCACAACAAAAAAATACTCAAATATACTCAAGAACCCAGTGATAAGCGTGGTAATTGCAACTGACTCCACAGGATTGATTTCCACCGCAGACCATACAATTGACGACACTCTTGAGGAGCATGAAGTGATACTGAGAACAGCGGCGTTGAAGATATTTTCCACTAAACCTCAACCAGGGGAAGAAATTGGGGCCCTGCGGGGAGATTCTTTTCAAAAAACTCTGACAAAGTATTGGTTGGATCAGAATCTGAATCTGAATCAACTAGCAAAAGCAAAGAGCCCAAAGCAGTGGGGCAACACCAAAAAAGATTTTGACTTGGATGGAGAAACTCTCCAATGATACTTAACTTGACTGCTTGAAAAAAAACGTCAGCTACCATTTCTGACAAAGATTAGCTAGATGGAGGATGATTACTGCCATAATTGAACCAAAAATCTGAGTGAACCATCAGGGACAATCCCTGACAGATTATTGGGGACAATCTCTGACAAATCCCAGTTGACAGGGGGGGAATCAGCCCAAAATTAATCAGAAAGACTGAGTGAACCATTGGGGATCATCCCCCAACGGGGATGGAGGAGCATTGGAAACAAAATCTGAAGGATTGGATGCCTAGGAAAGTTCATCCAAAAAATTAAAGTGCAGCTAGAAGGGGCTGAAACCCTAACCATAGTCAAGTTGTTGGCAAGAGCCCCAGTGAGGTATACTCCCATCCAGAAGAACATGTTAGCACATTTTGGTATGTTCTCCTGCAAAATTAAGCAATTAGAGGCACTGAAGTTCCCATATTAACGGCAACACAGTGGATCTTGAAAAACATTACACCAGCCATCATGACCATATGGTGGGACCATAAATTTTCTGCCAGGGCAAATAAGCGCTGTCTCAACATCCATATATCACTTGACATGGCAATGTTCTAAAATCATCGTGGATCCAAACTGAGGACGCCCTGTAGTGAATGAAACTCCCACTTGAAAACAAATTAATTGAAGCTTCTGTTTGGGAAGGCTTGAAGCCAGAAGAAGCAAAGGCATGGACGGCATCCAGATTTGACCTTTTTAATGCAATGGAGTACAATAAGGCTAGCATACCAGCAAAATTTGCTCAGGCCGTCGGGAGCTTTGGTCTTAAACCAACAGAATTAATCAATTATGCAAAATGGTTTCCTAAACAATTTGATTGCCCTCAAATGGGCTTGACATACTATTCCAGTCAATACCGCACTGGAATGGTACAATACCACATTTTTCAAGATGAGGCACTACTGTGGATTGCAGCCAGTTTTAAGGCTATTGAAGCCTTACACTGGTCATATACCTGTATCCCGCCAGCCACTGCATCCAACTTAGTTAAGGTGTGCTGGATGAAGGAGAAGGCGGTGGAGTGGGGGCCCTTCTGGGATTGTTGACCGGAAGAGGCCATCTACTGGTCCTCCAATTGGTTCACCCCAAGGGAAATGAAGTACTGGTTCCACGCAGGGGCTAGTATCAATCAAGTTTAAAAAATGGGAAACCTGGGAGTTACAAAGCCAATCCACGAAACTCTCTGGGACCAGCCGTTCCCTATTGCAAAATGGAAACTTTGGTGTGATGTCGCCATACTGGCCAAAGTTGCAGACTGGGATGCCGCGGGGTTCACCCCAATGTCAGCTCAACCATGGATGGATCACAAAATTTCACTAAGGCAGAAACAGCGATGAAAGGGGTTATGACCCCTGATCTGGGCCAAAAATGGCTTAAAGTGATAATCTGAATCAAAACCATCTGGGGCTGTAAACAAATTCTTCCCAGAACTGTTGGTAGCTGCCCCATACACCGCCACAGAATTCGCCCCATCAGAAGCCTTCCAATGGTGCAAAGTGGGAGTACCAGATGCCATGGCGCAGATTTTATGGACAGCGGATGGAACTGTGTAATGGTAAGGGACTGGTGCCAGCATAGTTTGATTATGATGGAAGACCTCTAAAAGTACCTGCACCCAATGTGCAGGCTGGAATCCACCCTCCTATTGTACTGACTGGTATTTTTGCTGACAGATGCCCTTGATTGGCAAAACCAAGATATCAGCGCACAAATGGCCAGAAGCATCAACTGATGAGGAGTTAGAATATGCCAGGTCGAGGAGCTCCTCAAATGGGGTTTCAGACTCAATGAATCATTAAGCTGGATAATGAAAGGGAAGACCCCACAAAGGTGCCCAAGCTAAATCCAAAATCCAAGTCGTACAGAGCAGCAGTTGCTCAAACTGACAAAAACACATGTAACGGGGTGGGGAGCCATACTTTAATACATCCACTAACTGATCAACAGCGGTTTACAGTCTGTCAGGCGCTAAATTGTATCTGAAGGATGCAATCCAAATCCACCTGCAGCTGGTAGTGGAGGAGGAGTGGTCCAACTTGATAATGTCAATTTACCAAGAACTCGACGAGGTGTTGACAGGGGGTATTTTGACCATCACTGGGTATCCAAATGAGGCTACATTGACATAGCAATCCCAGACAAACTAAATCAAAAACTCCTCTAGATTGGCATCAAATATAATGGAATCAGATTACAAACGGAACCAACCAGATATGTGAACCAGACTGCACAATGGGTGGCATTCCAATTTCTCCCAACTGATTGAGAGAGGGAATGGGTGCACAAATCAATCCAAACTGGACTATCATATCATGAAGAAGTACGAGAATTTTGGCAAACTGGTGTCGATTATATCACAAAGTGCCTTTTCCCTCAAACCGTCGAAGTGCTTTACAAACTGGCGCCATGGATGAAACTGAACAATATCGTCCTAACCTGTTTCATCTGCTTGACTTGATTAAGTATTGTCATATATAATGAGTAAGAGAAAGCAAAACAAGTGTGCTGGTTATGCTACCAGACCGGCCACATAATGGCCCAATGCCACCATCAAAAAGGGAAGACCCCTCATGAGTACAAATATGACCCCATTGGCGGTGTAATAAAAGTCAGGACGAAAAATTTCCTTTTAACCAAAGGCCTAAGGAATGGATTCAGCTTAACCTAATGGAGGTTGCGGATATTAAGTCCAACAACAGGAGTTTGACTTTGCTCATAGGGAAGCATGGTAGTGAGAAGCGGCCAAATGGCCTAAAGAAGACGATGAGCCCTCCATGAACCCAAATCCTGAAGCCTACAAAAGGACGAAGGAATGAGCCCCAAACCAATTGTTCCATTCCCATGCCAGGCAGAATGGACAATCTGGGAAGAAAATGATGGCAGAAGGTGAACCCAAAAAAATCTCCCAAAAAGGGACAGTCAGTGCAAGAAGCTAATACATTGAAATCAAAGCCAATAAGTCAAAAGCAAACAAGAAGTCAACTCAGAAATTTTCAGCAATAATCCTGAGGAGACTACCAAACAAACAGCTGAATTGGTAAAATTTGGCAAAAATGACCAATCAAAACCAGATAAAAAATTAGTTTCACTGATAAACCTAATGATGCGGTGGGAAACCAATCAATAGGTTTTTGGGGAAACCACTGCACTGCCAGTAGTGACAAAGGCGCCCCCAGATCTGGTTATAAAAACATCCTCATTATTCATCAATAGAGAGATGGTGATGGAGACTGAATTCCCAGTGCACAAATTGCCTGGTAATATTATCCAGTTCCAACCAACCAACCTAAAAGCCAAATAATACCCCCACTCAACCTCAGCAACACCATCCACCAGTAACCAAAATTCCATCCGTGAATTTATGCACAAGCCAGAAAATAATACCAAACCTCATACTTGTGGGTCAGGCAGCCAGAAATGAAGATTGCAACTACAAATGCTTGAGGGGATGGTGAGCATAAAAACAAGAAGGCGGAAGACTCATCACTTTAGAACTAATAATAATATTAACTTAATTTTAATATCAGATACACAAGCAGGTAAACAAAAGGAGATGGTTCTGAGCTCAAACCACAATGCAACAAACCACCTGTGGTCCTGACAAATAGGCTGTCAATCCCTCTGGATGGATCATGTGGCAATTGTTTTACTGAACAAGACAATAGACCTGTTATTTGTGGAGGATACTCATGCCGGAAGGATATTGATAGCAACCACTACAAATAGGGAAACTGGCAAAAGCCTTCATGTGGTAGCTGTCTATGCCCCACAAAAACCAAATTTTTTGGAACTATTTATTGGAATTACCAACTGAGGCGATGACGGTTATATAATGAGACCTGATTTGTTAGACAAACGTGAGATGGTATATGTTCCCAACAAGTGAAAGTCCCAACTGTAAGGCTGTTGATATGCTGGAATACCTAGTCAAATTGAGAATGTTCCTCACAATCAATGAGGAGGAAGACAATCCAGCTAACCTAACGTGGTGGTCATATGACTCCGCCAGATCCCCACAGATCAGTTTGCACCTGGATTACATACTGGTGTCATCCAATCTCAAGCCGCTGACGTCCAACAGCAAGGTCAGTATAATTGCTGAGAGTGAACACATGATCATCCGCGTGAACGTTGATCTGGATGAACCCCTGAGGAATTGAGAATGGCAGTTGGCACCAGCTATGCTGAGGGATGGGGAATGGTGCTGGACAATAGAAGCAGGGCTGGATTGACTGGTCACATATCTGAATTGTCACCTGGAAATAGATCCTCTGGAAAGATGGGTCAATATCAAAAAGAAGATTAGGCACAATAGTATGAAGTTTAAGAAAGCGACCACCTACAAACAAACTGCCACTGAAAAGAAGCTGAAAGATCACAGGAGAGTTTAAACTTTTCTGGTGGAACAGTGAAAAATGGTGGAGCGAGTACCAAACAACTCATAAATGATATCAGTCCTTAATGGCGAAACAGGACTGGAGAGATGGGTCAACGCCACCTATTGATATCATAGCCTAGTGGGGACGATGACTAAGGAGGGCTTGGCGCACCTCAAGGAAATCAAATCAAGGCTAGAATATATGAGGTAGAGATGGCTACAGTGGAAGTAGCAACGGACCCAGAAACAATCAAGTGAAAAATTAAACAATTCTAAAGCAAGCTATTCCGCCAATGAGAGATGAGCAAAATGGTGACAGAAGCCCTAATTGACCTGGCCAAGCCGGCACTAGGGGCCTGTACGCCAGAAGATATCACTAGCTTGTATGCCAACATTTTGATCAATGAAGTTAAATGAGCGCTAAAATAATCACCAAAGATGAAAGCACCAGGACCTAATAATAGGTTGCAGAAGTCTACAGTGCATTCTGCAACCACATTGTGCCGGAGCTCAAATCCCACTTCAACTACTGCCTGCAAAATGAAAAACAAATCATGAGAGGCCAGGAGACCTGAATTGTACTTTTTTACAAAAAGGGACTTCAACGCCAACTCTGGAACTGGCGCCCAATTGCTCTTTCTCAACGCTGATTACAAGCTGCTCATGCGCATCTTATCAAATAGGCTAATAACAACAGCACCATGTATGCTGCATAAGGTCCAAAACAGGATTATCAAAGGATAAAGCGTCTGTGACAGTATTGTTACAGTCCAAAACGTGTTGCAGTGCATACATGGATCAAACAGTACTATCTCATGTTCCTCAACATGGAGAAGGCCTATAATTAAGTAGCGTGGTCCTTCCTACATATGGCGCTAAAGGCAGTTGGTATCCCTGAATCTTTTAGATCATATATATCAACACTGTACTTAAGCCTATTCACCAAAGTAATTGTCACTGACAGTATTGTTACTAAATTGACCCTGGGCTCCACTAGTGTGCCAGGCCAACCAGTATGAAGACTGGTGCCCTTTGCTGTTTCGCCTTCATTGGCATACCAACCCCTAAAAGTCCTGAGTCCAACCCACCAACTAACCACCAATGGCTTCTCCTTTAGCCCCAGGCGTCCTCGGCGTGTGCCCTGGAAAGTCCTGCCCCCTTCCTGGGTGGCTCATGCACTCCCATGCTGCACCACCCTCGCAACCCTTCACCAACCCATCTGGGCGTGCCCCAGTGAGTCCATCCCCCTTCTTGGGTGGCTATGGCACCTCCTGCGTTGCACCCCGCTAGGGTTGGTGGCTATGCAGCTCATCCGCTGGTAGCCAGCTGGCCAGGTTCCCGCTGGTTCCTCATAGAGAGGAGGCATGGGAGCTGGCAGCGCTGGCTACTCCGGGCATGATCACCTGCGCCTATTGGGGATTCCTAGTCCTATCTACTCCTACTCTAGCTGCTCTAAGCCACTATCAAATAAAAGTAAGAATGGTAAAAGAGAGATGTTTATTAGGAGGGAATGAACGACTATTTATACTACTTTCAGGGCTACTGCGCCCAAGTACTCTTTGGCCAATCAACTACTGGAAAACCCATCAGCCTCTTGATGCCACAACTCTATCAGATTGAAAACTTCATTCATTAATACTCATAGCAATTCCCTTTAGATCTGCTCATCTGATCACCAAATTATTAATGTTAGGTCAATCCATCCTCAGCACAAGTTGTGGCTGATTGTATATAAATTTGTAATAAGATAGGGCTTTGAGCATCCTTGTCATGAGTCACCAATGCTCTGAATTAGTTGGCGAAACCATTTCAGACAATTTGTAACAAATTCATCAGCTTTCCGCTGGAAACTCTAACAACAACCTTTGGATGGCATTTTGCAGCAAATGCAGCTTCCACTGAACCTAAATTTAATCAAATATATAATATCAAATAGTATCAAACTAGGCAATTAGCTGGCTATTATGCCCAACTAACCAAAACCCCTAATTCAGATACTATTGGAAGGATTACTCTGGTTAAAATCCCAACAAGCATAACCAATGATATTCTGGTTGGGCAGGGTCTCCAACAAGGCAATCCCATGTCACCAATTCTGTTTAACTTTGCAATGGATGTTTTATTGGCTGCGGTGGACACAAAAGTCTAGAGATTTTTCCACCCTAACCAAATGCCGCTGAAAATGCTGGCCTTTGTGGATGACATGGTAGTAGGTATTATTACACCAACTGACCTTCAAGGCACCAAAGATCCTCTAGATTTATGCCAGTTGGCATCAAACGTGAAGATCAGCCTGGAAAAAACCTCAATAATAAGAATCGGCGTCCCAAATTTTAGCCCACTGACTGACACAACGCCAATCCAGAGCTCTCAGATGATCCAATATCTCAGGATGATTTTTAATGACAAAGGGGCCAGTGGTACTAGAAACTGAACAGAGGTACTATTGAGTATGTTGGTCCAAATGGAAAGCTGGAAAAATCCAAGACTATGCCTTAAGGAGAAAGTATTAGCTGTCAACATATTCATCTTCTCAAAGCTATGGTATTTCACCCACATGCTGCCAATTAGCCCAAACCTAGAGCAAAAAGAATAGGACGATGCTCCATACCTTCTTATGGTTTAAGGCAAAAGTGGCGCTGATAGCCCTAGAGACCCTGTTTAAACTGAAAAGCAAAGGAGGCATGGAACATCTGGATTTTTAATCCCACACTTGGAAGATCTAGATAAATTCATTCCTTAGGCTAACATGGGTGCACTTGTGCTGCCCAACCCTAGCTTGAAATGAGAACTGAGTTAAAGTTCAGAGCCTTCAGGAGCTGGTCTCTCCCCGCTCATTATGCGAATGGAAGGCAAACCATTTACAAATGCCTTCCCAAAAAAAAGCACCCCATACTACTAGTGACTGTGAAATCAGGCAGTGTGCCTGGGTGGCTGGTCATTTGAACTAGCAGATTGGGATGCTGAACAAATCCACAGGGATGCCAAGGCCCATAATTCTGCAATGGTTTCTGCAACATACTGAGAGGAGCACAATCAAATTACCCACAAATATGCCACCAAGATAATCAAATTTACTACAAATTGACCCCAATCAAATAAGGGATCTGCTTCCAAAACCTAGATGCAACCCGCATGATTGACCATAAATTCTGAATGACTGGGCAGCTGAAGAATATGACACCAACTATCAAATAAAGGAGATAATTTTGGGCCTCAACTCCCAACTAGTAATGGCAAAGCAATGATCAGTCACCTGGCAGATCCTATACCATGCATTTAATTCTGGTAAGCATAGTGGATCAGAATACCCTTACAAGGAGTGCCCCATATGCAACAAACCAGAAGTAGATATTGCCCATTGATATTAAGAATGTCCCATGTTCAAAAAGTATTGGTCCAAGATGCAATACATCTTCTTTGGCAAACAATCACTGATGGAAATGCATCTGTCACAGGACCTTTTTTTGTAAAAACCCTAAGAATATCCCAATCCACTATGAGCCTTCATCTACCATTAAGTGTATGGGTGATACACTCAGCTCATGTTGCCAAGAATTTTGACAAAGAGCACCTTATCACAAAAGTTTGATACTGAAGACCATTTGGATTATTTCTGATCAGCACTGATGGATATTGAAATTCTTGCACTTAATCCACAGGGGCTATAAAGCCACACGCTTGGCTTTTCCTGCTGGATCACTCTTTGTATATTATGAAACAATGAATTAAATAAGATTAAATATCATAAAAGCCTGTCAATTCTAGAACTGTGGCTAGCGATGGCAATTGCTGACCAGCAATGGTTGGAGGTGCTAGGAAACTAGTGGCCTGACTTCCTGGTCCTTTATTCTCAGCTGAATTGACTGTTTTCCACCCTCCCCTCTTACTGTTATATTTAATTTAAATTTTAAATAAAGTATGGAGTCTTTAAAAAACTAAAGGGTGGTTAGCTTGGAAAGCTTTTGCTTCCATGCTAGTGCAGGTTTTGTTCAATACAAGTTTGAAACCTGCACTGGCTAGAAAAATTCTCAGTGTGGTATTTGTCCCAAGTTTGACCCACCTTGATTACTTTTTATACTACATCAAACTATCTTAAAGTCAGAGAAAGTTAAGTATAGATTTAATCTGATATAGCAAGAGTTTTAACTATGAAGCTTGGTATCTATATAAGAATTCTATAAAAAAAGTAGTTATAAACTGCTGAATATTATCTTAATAAAATATTATAATAATTTTGAGCAGAATCTTAGAATAATGTGCGGCTAGCACATCAATATTTAATTATAGTATTTCAGATAGCTGGGAAGATTTTACAGTTTGAGCTATCAAATAAATTAATCTATCAATATGAAATTATTCTCCTTAAGTTACCAGGCCACGAATCTAAAGCTGAGGAGGAGCTTGTTAATTATATGGTAGTCTTTATAATATGGATCTCATTAATAAAATTGTCCCTCTAATTGCCTTGGCCTTTATCCTATTGATGTCCCAATACCATTATTAGCTGCAATAGAATGGGTATTAGAAATACAAATGGAGAAATATTATCTTTATCTTTCATTATCCTCCGGTATGCCAGGGTAGGTGGGAACCTGTCTCGATATGGTTGGAGTTTAGACTAGTTTTTTTGCATAAAATTGTTTTTTATTCTTTTTATTTTTGGTAATAAGGGTCTTTTGGTCCATTTACTTTGAATAAAAGAAGCTTGACTTAATGACTTAAAAACAAATTTTTAATAGCCATGCTTAATATGCTATGAACACTAGATTTTATATGAAAGTTTAGTATACCTTTTAATGGCTAACATCTGTATGAGGGTAGACTATATTTGGATATTAACATATATCATTAGATAACGTTATCTGAATCAAGGATTATTTTATTCATGTTCGATAGATCCCCCATGTTCCCCCTCGCGTTGGGACCGCCTAGTGTTAAAAAAGAGTATTTTATTCTGCTTTGATAGTACTCAACATGGAATTTAAAATTATTGGAATTGTGGCACTCAATTGCTTTTTGCAATTAGGCACCTTCTATGAATCCTATAGGTTGACTAGCAATTTTCATAGCTTATTAAGATCTATTTATTCGACCGTATCTAATCCACCAATTGGACACGGCCAAGTTTACCTATAGCTTACTAAAAGATTAAAAGCGATTCAAGTTCCTTAGCTGATAGATGGTTTGAGACTGCATCAGATTGCAATTGGATCAAATTGCGAAGATAGAAATATCGATAAATGGAGATATCCAAAGGCAAAGTCCTAGTGCTGCTAAAATTTGTGGAATATTCAGCCCTTTGCCACGCGGATCGGATTTGCCACTCAAATTTGTGATTGGGATAATGATTGGCAGTTTAGTGAAAGGCACTTAAGGATTGGCCGTCCCATAATAAAAAAAGCTAAGGTTGAAGGCTATCACATACAATGAGTGAAAAACTAGTTGACAAGCTCAATAAGGCGTTTGAAAGCAGCGGGGTGAAGGATACGGCGGGATGTACTGTGGCCATTTGGGAAAAGTTGGTTGAGAACCCGAGTAGCTTGCCCCAGGGACAACGTCAATTATTGGCCATCTTGACAATGGCGGCTGGAATCGTCGTTGCCTTTACCGGACGGAGGGCGCTTCAAGTTCTACTGTTCCTTGTTGGGATGGGCCTAGTGACAAGCTTTGGATACTTTACCATTGACTTGCTGCAGTTACAAGAAGGCAATATAAAGGTCGTATTACAAGTTGTAGTGGCAGCAGCCGCATTTGGGGGTGGACTATTGGGGGTGTGGTTTACGATTCTAGGGGTTTGTCTCTTTGGAGCTGGCATCGGAACTGTAATAGGACTCTTAACTTTAAGCCTACCCTTCATGAATAAACTTCAGGATATTAAGCTTATTATCGTTCTCATCTTCGCACTGGTGTTTGGGGTCACATCCCTCTTTGCTTCAACAGCCACTGTCATTACATTCACTTCATTACTAGGCGCAATATTATTCATGCTGGGTCTCGACTTCACCACTGACTTTGGATTCTTTTCTTTTCTCAAGCAGATCATCTTAAAAAATGAAACTGATTATGAATGGCAAATGATCGCCCCATCTTAGGCTCCATCCTAGCCATCACCATCCTAGCTATCCTTGTTCAGTACAAAACCTTTCGTAAATGATTAAGTTTAAAATTCAATTCCTCATCCTCTTCACTAATCAACCCTACTCCATATTTTCGTGCTTAATGCGAATTAAAGCATAAATTTTGTATCGCTAAACAATTTTGTTGCATTATTGACATAATCAAGCTGAATCTCATAAAAGCTGAACCATAAAGTAATTTGGATTCAAACATAGTGATCTTTGTAAAGGCGTCCACTTAACAGTGGGCTTCATAATTCAGTAGATTTTACAACGACGTTAAAATAGAACTGGTTACATTACCTCAGCATATCAGGTATCTCGTACAATGTAACAAAGTGAGTATTTGAACGCCCGAGGCAAGTGACGAATAGATTAACCCTTTCACTGAAATTCATAAAAAATCTTATTTTTTGACCATTAAATTTAGCAAAAATTTCTTACCCAATATTTCACTTTGTATAATTATTTTGGTCCTTTTCTGTAACATAATCATTTAGTAAATTTTAAAATATAAATATATAACCCTCATTTTTTGGATGCATATATGCTTTTTTAATTTACAAAACATTGTTTTTGGACGTATTTATGTGTTTTTAGATTTACATAAACCCCCGTTTTTTGGACGCATATGTGTGGCAAATCATTGAAAGGGTTAAGGGTGGATTACATAAATCTATAGTAACCATTGTCAAGTAGGAATTTTATTTATTCGAGGCAAGCCGACCAGGGGACGGACATTACCGAAATAGAAAGAAAGTATCGACATGAAACCTGAGCAGGGTCAACTCTGTCATAGAAAGTTTTTTTCACCTCCGGATCGGGACTCGGATTTTTCTGGTTACGTCATGGGTAAGGTTTTCGTGTTATTATACCTACCTAACCGCCAATAGCTTCCTTCGGCTGGCACCCCGATCGATGTGCGAAGGGCGGGAATCGAACCCGCAACCTTCAGGTGGTAGCCATACGCCCTACCGACTCGCCTTCCACCCCCTTGTCAAGTAAGAATATAACTTTATTATAATTATACCAGATGCTTAAAAATTAGAGGTTGTGAGTAGATAATCATTTTAATGTAATAACAGTTGGATTTAGGATAGGAGAAGCTCATTTGGGTGTATTAAAACCTAAACTCCAACAAATGAGAGGATTAAAGCCACTTAATTTTATATTTTAAATAGACACTAAAAACTAGAAAGTTGTAGATTTTTATTTTTTATATTAAGTGTTGTGGGGAGCAAAAAAAATGAACCACTCGATATCCAACCGGTCAGTATTTAAACTGCATAGAGGGCTAAAGGGAATTCAATGATAAATTTAGAATGGCTTATTACAGTCTAAATAAGGAAATATATGAATTCAGTCTATCAAAGCTTGGAAAACTTGCTTCACTTTGGCTGTACAACAGATGGGGAATTAATTTTCAGCAAGATGTACCTGTGGGGTAAAGATTTAATAAATTTCAGCCAATCCCCATTAGCTAAAACTTTTCAACTTGGGGGGCCTCCATCATGCCTATAAAAGGGGTGGTCTTCACTTAGGTGTTTGAAGGGAATTGGATGTGGCAGAGGGAGAAGGTGCTGATGGACTCCCCAGATTCCCTTGCATAGTTGGGGCAATCAACTGCCCAACTTTGTGCTAAAAGCATATTTAGTATTCATATTAGTGTTACCCCAATTTGCAGGTTTCATCAAGATTTGGACAGGGTCTTTTGGCCAATAAATTGTTTATATCATTTAAATCATCCTTATTATTATCAGAAAATTGTAAATATCTGAAATTTACCTGTGTCAGTCCATTTTGACCCAAAACATACTTTTCTTGGAGCCATGAGGGCAAATGTCCAATATCACCCCCCTCAAAAAAATTGGAGAGAGAATAGGGCTATAGGAAGTAGCCATATACCCAATTTATAGTGATACTAGAAGCCAACAATTTTATAGAATACTCATCACCTCTCTTATAGGAGACTGTGAAGGGACCCTCCTAAATAGATCCAGATTTATTACTTCTGGGTGTGATGTGGTTATGTAGTATAGGACCAAGTCAAACACTTTGAAGGAAGATAGGGGAGCCCAAAACTCAATTACCACTTGTCCCACTTTTGTATCCATTTCAGCTAAATTGGTCATAGCCTCAGATTGGAGTTGGATGATACATTGAGCTAAACTTCTCATAGCTTTCTTAGGTTCCTCAACTCTAAAGAAGAAAACATCTTTAACTAAGAAAGCAGGTATTCCTGGTTTTCACTCATACAGAACACAGAATGGGGATATTTTCAGGATCCAGTGATAGCTAATCTGGTATGCCATAAGAGCACTGGGAGGAATTGATTCTAGTGAAGTGGATCAGAGGAGGACGTTTTACACATGATGGAAACCAAGGTTCCATTGGCTCTCTCCATAGTTTCATTGGCGGAGGGATTATATGGGGCTGAGAAGAGTTGTTGGGTCCCCATAGACATAGCCAGGACCTTGACTACTCTGGAGTTAAAGTTTTTACCATTATTGCAGAGTATTACTTGGGGATGACTATGGCAGGTAAAAATATTTTGATGTAAAAATGTGGCTGTGACCTTGGCTGTTTGGGCAGGGAGGGCCACAGCTTCAACACACACTTAGTAAAGTGGTTAATATCTACTAGGATAAATTTATTACAACTGGTAGTCTGTGGGAAAGGACCTACTACATCTATACTGATGGTGCAGAATGGTTGTTGAGGGATAGTAGATTGATATTGGTATTTAGTCTTGAAATTGGATTGCTTCTTACACATGAGGCAGACATTCAAGGCTTTGACAATAGCTTCCATGATTCCTTTCAAATATTACCGCTCCCTATTCCACTCATAGGCTTTCTTCAATCCCCCATGATCTAGGGTAGAGAGAGCCTTCACAGTAACAGGTGCACGTCCTGAAGGCCGTAGATAAGGCAACCATTTTGCTCCCAACTGCTTATGCAACTTCACATTCTCCACTTTGGTGCTGTAGGAGTTCTGGGCTAACATTTTCTGGACAGGCTCATCCTCATCCTCCCAGTCATTGGGGGCCATTAAGAGATTATGTAACCTCTCCGCCTCACTATTATATAAATGCAGAATGTACAGACTAGTTAACCCGTCAACACTCATGAGATGGGTTACAGAACAGTGTCCAATCTTCATGTCATAATTCTGGAGCTTTAGAGCCCATTGTGCTAATCGCCCAGTAGGATCCTTCATATTCTGTACCCATTTCAGGGAAGCGTGGTCTGTAACCACAGTGAAGGTGGTCCCATATAGGAAAGGGAGGTAGTGCTTTACAGCTTTCAAAATGGCAAGGCACTCCTTCTCTGTAACGCTATAGTTTTGTTCTGATTTTGAAAGAATTTTACTGAAATAGGATACAGGATGATCTACACCATTTTCATTTAGTTGGGCTAAGATGGCCCCAACGGCATAGTCTAAGGCATCAGTAAACAAGGTAAACGGTTTATTATAATTAGGATGCCATAGAATAAGCCGTTGTTGTAACAGTTGCTTCAACGTTTCAAAAGCAGCTGCTTGTTCTGTACCCCAATAAAAAGGGTGTTTTTAACCAATAGTTGAACAAGAGGCTCACTGAGCTGAGCGAACTTGGGGATTAACTGATGGTAATACCAACCATACCCAAAAATATCTGAATGTCCCAAAGGTTTGTATAAGCAGGCATTTTAGAGATAGCTTTGACCTTATCTTGCAAAGGCTGCATCCCTTCTTAAAAGATAGTATGTACGAGGAAATCTAGCTTCTTTTGGAAGAAAAAACCTTTTGACAGTTTCAACTTAATACTAGAAGCCTACAGGCTTTAAAAATCTTCTTTTAAATGTGAGAGATGATCTCTGAACCTTGCAGAAAAGATGGTGATGTCACCAAGATAGACATCCAAACAGCTTAGCTTGTAGTCCTACAGAATGTAATCCATTGCATGTTGGAAGGATGCCGGCGCATTGCACAGCCCTTGGGATAGACGGTAGGCTGAAATAAGCCTTCATTGCAAATAAGAGCGCATTTCTCCTGAACTCAGGGGCAGAGGCCCATTTGCCAATATCCGCTGGCCAAGTTCATGGATGAGAAGTATTTTGAGCTGGAGAATTGTGCAAGGGCATCATCTATGCAGGGGATAAAATAGCTGTCTTTTTTAGTAAGGTTATTTAGTTTATGGTAGTCCATCATTACCTAATGACCTCCTTTCTTCTTTTTGATTAACAAGAGAGGAGACGCCCAAGGGCTTTGGGATGGTACTAATAATCCAGCGTCTAACAGCTGCGTGAGTTCAACCCTCATTTGTTGCTCTTTAAGTTGGGCTTATGGTAAGGTTTAGATTGAATAGGTTGGGCATCACCAACATCAATGGAGTGGCTCCACCTCTTCTTATGCCCGTAATAGTGTCAGTCTGGGAGAAAATATCACTATATATATCTAGTAGAGAATGAACTTGTTTAAGCTCATCTGGGGTTAGGTCATCTGAGATGTGGACGTTAGGCAGAGTACACTATCTGATCAGTGGGTAAACACACATACAAAATTGACCCAATAGAATGGACACTATTAAAACTCTTTGATGGAAATTAGCAGACCTTTCATTATCTCTTGATGTTTTTTGACAAGATGGGTTATTAGTAAGGTTCCTCAATAGGGTGTTAATGAGTCATTTATAGGCGGGGTCTAGTATACCTGGCAATACCTGAGGTTCTAAAGAGCTTACTCTATCAATGCTCATTATGTGCAGCAGAAAGGCTCAGGGGATCTGAAAAAATATCAGTAGCAACCACCCGTTGTTCACCAGCCTTGATTACTGTTTCTTCTGAAGCATAAAAGGAAATGCCCTCTGAAGCATCCACTAACTCAGACAACTTTTTTGGGTTGCATCCAGAGGTCATGTAGAATAAAGATAAAGAAAAGGCCGGGTATTCAACTAAGCAGGAGTATTTTTTATGGGGTTCTTCATTGGTGAAGAGTAAAGAAACTTCATAACTGAGTAGAGAGGTAACCCTGTTTCATGTTAGTTCTATCATCATACTCAATCATAAACTGTGTGCCAATAAGCATATCATAAGCGTTATTATTCTTGGTCACAGCGGTAGCTGACAATATGAGTTTTCCAATCCAAATAGGCAAGGAGGAGTATGCTTCAATATCATGGGTGCTGTTGGGACCCGCTGTTTCAAACTCCTGCATACATTCAAGATCAGGAGCCAGCTTAATCTTCTTGATCAGCTTGGAAGAGAGAACGTTCATAAAGATCCAGTGTACAAGATAGCCCTACCTAAACTTTTTTAATAACAACCTCTACCTTAGTTATGATCCCACCAAAGTTAGGGGGGAGAGCTAATACTCCCTTGGGACGGAGAGTAGAGGCAAGCTTTTTCTCTGTCTCAGGGTAGTTATCTTTAATGGACTGTAGGGTGTGAACATAATGAATTGGTTGGATCAGTGAAAAAACAACCTTGTCAGCATCTCTATAGGTATCAATAACCTCAGTGCACCCCAGAACTTGATTAAGGTATGTTTTTTGAGGGATCAGGGCTTTATCTATTTATTCAGGGTTCAGCTAATCTGGTATACCTACTTCAACAGGGGCCCCTAGAACATTTATAGCCAACGTCCTCATAACCCCCTTCAGACTCATCATCCAAAGGGTTGTCCGCATCCATTTGGTGAGTGCTAGAAAAGCAGTTGGAGGTGGAGGCTACAAATCTAGTAGCAGGGGGCCCATCTGCAGTGATGATCCTTGGAGGAGCAGGCGGCTTAGCTTGAGCAGCCTTCTCATTGAGCCCTGGTTGTTGTGAGCAACTGTCACCAAAGGGAGAGGTTTGGATTTCATCATAGCTACAGGTTTTAGATTAGAAGTGGCTGGAGGAGATGGCATCATAGATATGGATTCTTTAACTCCATCAGCTTTGGGTTGATCAAAGGCTGTTAGCCTTGGGGAAACAAATTATCTAGCTTTAGCGACCTGTTTTTAAACCCATTGTTAGTGGGGGTGAATGTCATCTGACAAAGGGGTTTAGGATTAGGAGCAGGCTTGGAAACCACTTAGGGGTTTGTTAGATGGCACAAGCTGATTGTGGTGGCAAGATGAGGGCTGGGAGCATTGACTCATGGATGAGGATGTACTCTGATTTATGTAACGGACAGAAAAACCCCAGTTCTGACTGCCATATATTAAAATAATTCTTTGGTGCACCGACAAGCAACCAAAGCAGCCTAACCAAGTAGGGAGAGGTTTCAGGCACCAACAGCACCAAACATTGCATATTAATGATTGGTTATGTAAACTTTCCCTGGGGGTTGGTCTGACCCAACCCACTCAAAAAGCTCCTCAACCTGGAAAAGACCAACAGGTCAATGAGGTATGCTAACCCTGAAACTAACTTTATTTTTATTCAGGATAATAAAAATTCCCTGCTGAAAATAGCTCATCTGAGGAGCAACTGACAATGCTCCTCAGGAAGGGAATGCTAGGGTAAGAATTTTGAAGTGAACTTCAGAATGGGCAGGTGTGCCTTATAAAGGCTGCCCTTTGGGGGCCTCACCTGAATTGTTAATTATGCTTTCACAAGCCTAATCTACAACTCAGGTGAGGCACAACCCAGCGCCCAAAATGACCAAGCCAAAAGTATTTTTTTAAAATGAATCAGCTCAGTTTCGAAAAATCTAAATCTTAGCTGATATGCAACAATTGAGACAAACTCAATCATTACATTATCTCCCACTAGAGAAGGGCCCCTCCCTGAAGAGGGGCCTCACAGCAGAAGGATGCCATGGTGAGGGCTTCCTGGGTCAAGTTGCCTCAAGCCCCAGTAAAATAAGCCCACATAAACTCCAGAGCCCCTCAAGGGAAAAGGCAAATGGCGAGGGTGAATCAGGACTGGACTGCCAGAATCAGCCCACCTAGCTCAAGGACGCACACTCAGCACGTGGCTGTGTTGTGCACCCCCTCCCAGGCTCCTTTTGGTGATGATATTCTCATCCCGACCAGGAAGGCGCTTTCTCCAATAGAAGTATGAAATGGGTGCGCAGTTCAGCGCAGCTGGACGTTCAACCCCTTTCCAAGTGGACATCCATTGGTGAGGGAGCCTTTCTGGGACAGGTCCCCTCAGTGCCACCAAATCCATAGTGAGTGGGAGGCCCCACCAGAATTTTAAACTGACGGTCACTTCAGGTCCAGGGTTGGCCATCAGTCACCAGATCCCATCAGTGCTGGTTCCTAGACAACTGGGACCAAGTGACCACTGAAGCTGGCTAAACTGGGGATTAGTGGCATGCAATGCACAATGACTTCAGAATAATGTAAAAGATAAAAAACCCCAGTTCTGATTACCGTATATTAAAATAATTCTTCAGTGCACTGATAAGCAACCAAAGCAGCCTAACCTGTTAGGGAGAGGTTTGAGGCACTGACAGCGCCAAACATTGCCTACTACTGGTTGGTTATGCAAAGTCCTCTGGGGGGTTGGTCTGACCCAACCCACTTGAAAAGCTCCTTGACCTGGAAAAGACCAACAGGTAAATGAGATATGCTAACCCTGAAATAACCTTTATTACTATTCAGGATAATAAAAAGGCACTACTGACAATAGCTCATCTGGGGAGCAACTGACAATGCTCCTCAGGAAGAGAATGCTAGGGTAAGAATTTTGAAATGAACTTTGGAATGGGCAGGTGCGCCTTATAAAGGCTGCACTTTAGGGGCCTCACTCAGATTGTTAATTAGGTTTTCACAAGCCTAATCTACAACTCAGGCAAGGCACAACCAGCGCCCAAAACGACCAAACTAAAAGCATTTTTTTAAAATGGATTGGATCAGATTCAGAAAATCCAAATACAAGCTAATATGCAATAATTGAGATAAATTTGATTGTTACAATATACTGGTTTGAGAACCTCAGATTGGCTGGACAAAGGAAGATCAGGTGTGAGCTGCACCAACAGTGCTGGGCTTATAGTAGTAATACAAATAGGGGTCAACATAGCCTCTTCCATTGGGGCTTTACTTGTTCACTCCTCAATAGTCCAAACCTGGCGGTTCATCACAGCTTCGCTGGTTATTGCACAGGTATACAAATCAGCAACATCTAACAAGGCCTCTTTTATTCACGGACGTTTTAAAAGTTTTCTTTAGTGAAATGATATACCAAGCTAAAGAAGGTTGGGAAGCTAACCCAGATAACATAGCTGCGATGGCATCATCCAGGTTTAGCATACTAGATGCTGACAACCTCTGAGCAGCAAGATAGAATCGCTCAGCAAAAGGCAGTAATCCATTCACATTCATACACACTAAAGCGCATAAAAGCCTGTTTTTCCCTAGTTAAACTCTGTTTGGATCTAAATTCTGCTATAAGAGCTTTTTTAACCTCGGTCAGGTGTGTAGAGTATCCATACAAGGGACCATCAGTTCTTGGGCCAAGTGACTTAATTAAGGAAGGATGTCCACACCTTCTGGTGGTCAGTCGCCCCTTCCATGGATGCTTCTTAAATGTATAAGAACGAAGCAATACTACCCTCACCAGGGGTGAACTTATCCTTCAAGCAAAATTTAAATGGGCGCTATTTGAGCTTTTATGTCTTGATAAAGCGCTTGCTGGTTGAAGTTTATGGGGAAATAGCTGGGGTTTAACAGCAGAGGGGAGGTTGTAATGATTATTCACCCCAACACCCTCCGTTTTTGATAATATATTGTGTTGTAGTACCCCTGTAGTGAGCACCACACGTTGGATTTAGGATAGGAGAAGCTCAATTGGGTGCATTAAAACCTAAACTCCAACAAATGAGAGGATTAAAATCACTTAATTTGATAAATTAAATAAACACTAAAAATTAGAAAGTTGTAGATTTTATTTTTTTATTAAGTGTTGTGGGGAGCAAGAAAAAAGATGAACCACTCAATATCCAACCAGTCAGTTATTAAACTGCATCAAGGTTGAAGGGAATTCAATGATAAATTTGGAACAGCTTGTTACAGTCTAAATAAGGAAATATGTGAATTCAGCTTTTAAAAGCTTGGAAAAACTCGCTTCACTTTGGCTTTACAACAGATGGGAGTTAATTTTCAGCAAGACTTACCTTTGGGGACCTCCACCATGCCTATAAAAGGGGGTGTTCTTCACTTAGGTGTTTGAAGGGAATTGTACATGACAGAGGGAGAAGTTGCTGATGGACACCCCTGGTTCCCTTGCATGGTTGGGGCAATCAACTGCCCAACTTTGTGGTAGTTGCATTTTTCGTATTTATATTAGTTTTACCCCAATTTTCAGGTTCCACTGAGAATCATCCAGGGCCTTTTGGCCAACAAAATCATACATATCATTTAAATCATCCTTATTATCATCAGAAACTTATAAATGTCTGACATTTCCCCGCTTTAGCCCATTTTGACACTAAACATACTTTGTTGGATCTGTGAGGGCAAATGTCTGACAATAACTGCCTGTGATATTATAGATGTTATTAATCTAAAAATTGAGCTTTTGACTGATTTACAATTTGATGTAATCAAATATCCCAAAAGCTCTGTCAGAACTTGGATCTTCAGAAAATCTAATAGTTTTTAATATATTTACCTCAGCTTTGCATAATAAATATGGAGCACCCTTTCAATTGGATCAAAAGGTTCACCATTTTAAACATAAAACTTGGTCAACCCCTTAGATGATGCCTTTAAAAGGTCTGAACAACACCTGATCACATGCTTGAAAAATGATGGGTAAAAGTAAAATACCAAGATGGGAGGAGTTGGTATTGGGGATCAGGATTGCATATAAGTGAGTTTTATGAGCATATCCTGTGGTATGGGATCATGATTTTTCCAGGAAATTTATACAAAGTTCAATAAAGGTTTTCCAATAAAGACGACTAGTAAAGTGAAAAGCACTAAGATATAAAACTGGGTTAAACAGGGCAACTTATTAGATATTATAAATTAGTTGATGATCTTTCCCATTCCGCTAAGTTTTTAAACCAGAAAAATATAAAATAAGGCTGGCAGATTATTTTTAAAATTTCAGTTTAATGTCCTTTATAAACCTTTTTCTTATCTTTCAACTACTTTTATTTTTAGTATATAAAATTGATCATTAATACCAACAACCTGAGTTTAGAAAAAATTTCATAGTCTCCATGGTTCACAGATATGTAGTGATCATGACACACAAATGTTGTATAAGTGATTCTATTTGTCCTTCTACTAAAGCCTTATAAATTAAAGAGGGTCAACAATACCATCTAGTACTAAAAAAAAGAGGGTCAACAATAGGGATACTATTATAACTTTGCATTACATCAATAAAAACCAATATTCTCAACCAAAGCTAAAACCTGCCAAAGAAAGCTTTGACATGGTTTATAAAAGAAGGCACAATATTATCATCTATATGATGATTACTCAGGAAAAATTTAGTTATGTGGAGGAGGCAACTACTTTAGACAAACCTCAATTGGCAAATATTCTAAAACTATAAACTCATTCAAAGGCTATCTACCCAAAATAATATCAATTACTTAAATTTATTGGGCTTTATCAACCTGAACTATACTTTGTAGTCAGGGTAGGAGTTTTAATTATATATCAGTACCTTCCATACCTATCTACAAAACTCATTCATTCAAATTCTGATAGTACAATGCTTTGTGAGCTGTAATTCCAATTTGGTTGTTAATATAACTAATATGAAAGCAAAATATCTTTACAAATCAGATTTTATTATGATTGTCAAGGTTTTGGCTTGAACTAATGCTCACCAGTGCTAATGGAACAAGATTTAATAATTTTGAATAAATCAGGAGCAGTTAAACTCTTGACTGCTGTTAACTAAGCAGGAGAATTTGTAGACACCGCATAAATAAAGCAGGAAAATTAAATGTAGAAAAATAGAAAGGTTTTTTTAGTTATTTTATTAGTGAGGGCAATAGGTTAAAAAGAGAACCCTATTACTATGTTATTGATTAGTATATAAACGATCTGAGGTTTTAAGTGAGAAAGATAAGAAATTCAGTATAAGCTACAATTATCCAAATTAAGAAATATAGGGTTTCAACCTATCAGATCTCTCAAAACTCGCGTTGCTTCAATGGAATGGTCAATGAAGGGTCATAAGTAGGTAATACCAGTCTTTTAGGCAAGATCTACGTACATCTGAACCAATCAACGCAGGGGAAATTTTTACACCTGGTGGGACCCTCTCCTAGGCTATAAAAGTGGGTGGTCCACGCGTAGGTGATTTACTTAAATAGTTAATGGGATGGGGAGGAACCTTGGATAGACTCCCTTAATTCTGATGCATAGTTGGTGCAATCTGACTAACTAAACTCATGCTATTCTCCAAGTGTTCTTAATAAAAGTATTGCCACAATTTGAGGGATTTCACTGAGAATTTGCAGGGTCTTTTTGCAAATTTTATCTTTTTTCATCTAAAAAGCTCTTAACTCAATATCAGACTTGTAATTGTCTTACAATGACCATTACCTCCAAATTTTGATCCTGTTAGATAAACTTTAGGTAGGGGACTATTTGACTGCATTGTCATTGCGCAGCAATGCCTTAAGCAGAGTTAGCAAATAGTAAGGTAGTAATGGAGTTCCAGGTCTATCAAAACACTATGCGTGTATTTTACCAAGATTCATCCTCCTT
>JAKSZP010011904.1:0-219706 GCA_022478985.1 Massospora cicadina
TTTCATCCTTTAGGTAAGATTTTGGCACTTGGCGGTCCATAAAGCCTCCACTGATTAACTGGTGGATGTATTCAATGTGGCTTCTCGCTCCATTCCAGGTGTTGTCGTTGGTATGCACTGCTGCTGCGCTATATGACTTAGTTTTTGCACTAGGTTTGGGCACTTCAGCGGGGTTTTCCCTTTAAAATTCAGCTTACTGATTCATTGAGGCTGAATCCCCAATTAAGAAATGCTTCAATTTATGTATGCTGATTCCTCAGCAATTGATGCTCTTAGCCATTTGCGCTCTATCTGAGGTTTTGCCACTCAAGGGCATTCATTGGTGAGAAACCCAGTTGGTACCACTTGAGGGTGGATTCTGGGCCACACGTTGGGTGTAGTTATCTTTGAAGGACCTCCAGCGAAACTGAACTATGCTGGCACCAGTCCCTTACCGTGACACTATTCCAGCCCCCATCTGTAAATATCCATGCCATGGTGGCTGAAACCCCGCCTCGCTCCATTGGAAGGCTTCAGAGGGGGTGAACCCTTCAGAGGCGTATGAGGTAGCTAGCGTCAGTTCCAGGAAGGATTGTTTCCAATCCTGGATGTTTTTAATGCAGATCCCCACTTTAACCATTTGCGGCCCAGGTCTGAGGTCATGACCCCTTTCATCGCCATTGATGCCTGTGGTGAGATCTCATGTTCCATCCACAGTTGGGCTGACTCTAGGGTGAATCCCGCTGAGTCCCAGTCTTCAGATTTGGCAATTGTTATGACGTTGCACCATATATTCCACTTTTCAATAGGGAAAGGTAATCCTTGAAGGGTTTCATGGATCAGTTTCATCACTCCCAGGTCTGCCCATTCATGTACCAGTTCCATACTGGCTCCCGCTTGGAACCAGTATTTCATTTCCATTGGGGTGAATCTGTTGGCGGGCCAGTTAATGGCCTCTACCAGCGACTAATCCTGTAAGGGTCCCCACTCCACCGCCTTTTCCTTCCTCCATCCCACCTTCATTAGGTCTGATGCTGTGTCCAGTGGGATTTGGGTGTATGACCAGTGTAAGGCCTCAGTGGCCTTGAACCCAGCCATAATCCACAGCAGCGCCTCCTCTGGGGAGAATGTGGTATTATACCATTCCAGTGCTATGTCTACTGGAATGGTATGTTGGCCCTAATTGAGGGCAGTCAAGACATTTGGGAATTGTTTTGCATACTCAGCTAGTTCCATTGGATTGAGGCCTGCGCTCCCGATGGCTTGAGTGGATCTCACTGATATCCCAGCCTTATTATATTCCATTGCATTTAGAAGGTTGATGCCGGTGTCCATCCAGGCCATTACATCTGCCAGTTTCAAGTCTTCTCAAATTGCAGCTTTGATCACCTTGTTCTCCACAGGGATTTTCATACATTTAATGGCGTCTTCAGTATAAGCCCATGATGCCTTGAAGAGTACTGCCATGTCAATCAAGATTTGGGTATTGAGCCAGCGTTTGGTTGCCCTGGTGGAAAACTTATGGTCCCACTAAATAGCTGCGATGGTCAGTTTGATGTTTTTGGAGGCCCATTGAGTCGCCATTGAATATGGGAACTGAAAGGCCTCCCATTATTTAATTTTGCGAGTGGACATGCCACGGCATGCTAGCATGTCCATCTGGATGAGGGGTGTATTTTACCAGAGCCCTGGTTGCTGACTTGAATGCTGTCAGGGTTTCAGCCCCTTCTGGTAGCACTTTTAATTTTTTGGCCAAATTTTCCTGGGTGTCTTATCCTTCAGATTTGGTCCCCAATATTACTTTGTCCCCTTTGGGGTTGGTCCCCAATGATTTGTATTGCACCAGCAATTGATTCTGTGCTACTTTAGCCCCCTCCATCAACTTGAAATTGTCAGGGATTGTCCCCAATGGCCCATTCGGATTCAGTAATTAATTCTTAGTTTAGCTAGCCCCCACTGTCAACTTAAATTTGTTGAGATTGTGCCCAATGGTTCATTGGGGAACATGTCCGATGAGTTGTTCAATTTTGCTGGATCTAATATGGTCAAGGACCATTCTCCCCCAACTGGTCTTTGTCAGGACTGGTCCCTGACTTATCCTTCAAGAGATTATTTTGAGCATCATCAGTAGGTTTCTCCATATTGGCAGAAACCTTTTTTTCATTGCCCTGTTGGTTTTGGTGGCTGATTTTGTTGGTCAAATATGAGTCAGTTTCAGATTCAACCAATATTTTATCCAGATTTTTTGGTTTTTCCAAAAAATTGTTTTACCCTGCGAGGCCCTGATCCCCTCTACTGATTGAGGTTTGGTGGGGAATTTCCCCAACACCGCTGTTCTTGGCATCGCTCCTCACTCCCTGACAGTTGCTCCTATCTGCCGAATTCTGGTGGACACCAATACTGGGGATTTGGCTCCATTGTCCATGCTTATTGCAGAGGGATTTTTTGTGGCCCTTAGTCGAGTTCAAGCGTTTTCTCATAATTGTTCTGCCAAATCATTATTTGGCATGTATTTATTATTCAGGCCATCTCCATTATTAATCAAATGGGGCCTTGGTCAGTGGAAATTTGTGCTGCCAGTTTGTTACCTGGCATGCACTCATTATTCTGGCCTCCTCCATTATTAATTGCATGGGGGTCTTGGTCAGCTGGAAGTCATCTAGATGGTTCATCCATCTTAACATACTTCTTAATTAAATAGAAATTTGTGCAAGCAAGCTGTCCATATCTATGTGCTTTGCACTGACAGGCGGAGAGACTTACTTATGCTGGGAGGTTTTGGATGTGGTGTACTACTCTATATGTGCAATAATCAAACTTTTCTCTCTCGTTGCAATTACTTTTGCAACTTATTCAAGTCTGAATTTAGTTTGATAATCTCACAGAGGAGATTAGTTTGCGCCCATGTCAGGGAGCAGTTGGGCAAGTAAGGTAAAAAGCACAGGTGGTAGGCCTGCAACTTCCAATGTTCACAAACGCCCCAGAGAAGCTGGCGGATTAGATAAAAATAAAAAACTGTTAGTTACTATTTCCTCAGAAATCCTCGCTTGGCAGGCGTGATGTAACCAGTACATCAACACGCCACACTCTCAACCACTCTCATTGGCGGAATATGGAGTCTGGGTGCTCCTGGATATTCAACAAACAGCGTTGTGGGAAAAATTTTGTGGGGATGTGCACACTCATTTCCTGACTGCAATGTACTCCCACCTCACTCCATGTCATGCAGTTGGCTAGATCTCGGTTTTGAAAACAAGGAGGCAGCAGACAAAGCTGCTGCAGTGCGCGTTGTGATTGACCTCCCCGAAGGGCAGTGGGTTATCAAAACCAAGCGCACCAGATGGACAAAATCCAGCCAAATTTTCCTCACGTTCGACTTTTTGCCCACTACAGTCAAGCATGCCATTCTGGAGCAGCACCTGAAAGCTGGTCTAACCGTATATGGAGAAATACAATACTTTGAGATGCAACGCTTTACGCTGATGCCACACCTGTGCACTAGCAAAGCCATTGCAGTTCTGACCCCAACTGAGGAGATTGCAAAGGACCTAACCCAGATCCCGCACTCCACTTCTATTAATATCAAAGGGCATACCACCCACCCTTTCCAGGTAACTATAGACAGCGCACCCCCCATCTGCACCCACTGTGACGCGTTCAGCCATAAGGCACATGCATGCCCCACCAAGGAGGGCATCACATTCCAAGAGCACCCCTCGGCGGCCATGACCAATGGGGAGGCTCACTATGAACCAACCACCAGTATCAAAGAGGCCTTCCCGTGGGGAGCACAAGGCTGCTACTTACTAATAAAGCCTGTCTCCCCTCAAGAGCAAAAGGAGGTCAAACAGGCCCGCAGGGCCATGGCCAAGGAAGAGGCCAAGGTCGCCTCTGCTATCCTACACTCCCAACACCAGGAGGACATTGAAACCTTCACGGCAGAAGCAACTCAGGAATCCCTCAACCAATTAGATTGGGATGCCCAAGCTGATTGGGCCACCCAATCTGAGGATCTGATAGGCAACTCAATCTCACCTGACCTTTGCAATCAAGCCCCAATTAAAACCAATTTGGTCTCCAACCTACCTGAAGATTTTTTTTGACCCAAACATTGGTGCACCAAACTTTTCCACACTGCAAAAAATTTGTTTGACAGTGGGGAAACCAAAAGCGAAGGCAAAAGCCAACGCGAACCTGTCTGCTAAAATTAACAAATCTTCTGATAGCATTGCTGCAAACACCCACACCGCCGTGAAGGCCCGTGGGGATCCAGAGGAGGCTGGTGGGCCTGGGTGCCCACCCCCTCGCACCTAAGGTGTGATGGGGAAGCCTTTACTTTAGGGACGTTGAACATTTCCAGACTCAAGGCCTTGCCATCCTGGGCTAGGAAACTGAGTTTTTTACAAAAAAATTTACCCGTGGACATCCTGACCATCCAGGAGTCCCACTGTCCACGAGGTTCTGAGGATGCTTGAAAACCCATGCTCCTCCCTTCCCATTCCTTCTGGTCTGAACACTGTGGGGTGCTTGTTCAGAAAATCAATTTTGTTAAATTTTTATTGTCTGAATCCTTCCTTGATGGCTGAGTCCTCATTGTCACATTTTTGTGGGCTGATGTGGCACATGCTATTGTCAACATATATGCCCTGACCTGTGCATGAGATTGTCAGGAATTTTTCTCGTCAGTCAAATCCCCTCCATTACCCCCTGACCCTTTCATAGTTGGTGACATGAACTGTTGGTTAAACCCATCCACAGACTGCTGGCCTTCCTCATCCCATGCCCCCCCAGGGTCACATAGAACTTCGCATTCTAAAAGCCACCCTTGGGTTGTTAGATGTACTGCTGCAGCAAGCTCTGCTGCTCGAGAACATGACGTGCCTCCACATCCAAAATGGCCAATTAAGGTCCATGTCCCGCATCGACCTTATCCTCACACTGGTGAAATTTCAATCCCATATTTCCCACTTCCACACATCAAAAATTGATTTCTCCAATCACCGGCTGGTCTCAATAACCTACCACTTACCCATCAAAGTGGCTAGGGCTCCGCATTGGTGCAAACTCTGCCCACCCAAACTCATGTCACCAGGATTTTCCACATGGGTGGAATCAGCGACTGCGGCAAAAGAGTTTATTACACCGTTTTGCGCGGACCCAATTTACACATGGTCAGCCTTCAAAGTGGATACCATCCGCCACGCTCGCCACCTCTCCTCCTGAGCTTATGAGCTACATCGGTTGTCATCTCGCATGCACTGGCAGAGTTGGCACACCTGGAGTCCAACATCCCAGCCATGGGCTACAGCCCTGCTTGGGGCCAGAAGTGGGAAGAAGCAGCTGCCCACCTCAACGCGCTTGAAAGGCAACACAAACATCAGGTTTGTGTTCAGTACAGGGCCAAACATATTACAGAGGGTGGCACATGCTCCTCTTATTTTTTTAAAAATTCTTTGCACCACGCCAGAGCGTGGCCTGCACACAGGTGCGGAGGTCAGATGATTCCGTCGCAGATACGCTGGCCAAAGTGGCAATCAAAATACAAAAGTATTACTCCGAGTTGTACCAATCTGATCCAATTCAGCTGGCTGAAATGGCGAAATTTCTTGATAGCACTCACATCTGCACCATTTCCCAATACCCAGAGTTAATGAATTTGATTACTACAGACGAACTCTGGTCCACTGTCTGCGGTGCACCAAATCAAAGTTTTCCCAGGCCCTGATGGCATTCTGTATGAGTTCTATAAGAAGTACTTTATATATATATCCCCACTGCTGCTTGCCTCCCTTAACCAGAGCCTCCTGGATACGCGCCTTCTACCAGGAGGGCAAGAGGCCTTCACCATCACACTCTTCAAGAAAGGGGATAAGCTAGACCTAGCCAACTGGCGCCCCATTTCTTTAACTAACATGGATATAAAAATTATAACTAAAATCATGTTTAACCGTCTAGGGATTGTAGCCTCTGCCAATATCTCCCCAGAACAATTTGGTTTCATACCCAGAAGGTCGATTTGGGACTATGTGCACTTTGTGGCTAACGCATGCCAGTCCACAGCCTTTGGGGCACTAGTATTCTTGGACCAACAGAAGGCCAATGATAAGTAAAATTGGGAATACCTCAGGGCCTGCCTCCACCAATTCTGCTTACCCCCTTGCTTCATCAGCTGGGTGATGATGCTCACGGAATCTGCAACAATAGCAGTGCATGGCCCTGGCTTCCTCACGGAAGTAGTCCGCCCTCAAAGGGGCCTACTCCAAGGGGACCCCCTTAGCCCACTCTTATACAACTTCAGCCTTGACCCACTACTTTGAAACGTGAATGCCCGCCTCACTGGGGTCCATGCACCAGGCCAAGCCCCAGTCAAGATGATGGCGTTTGCAGATGATTGTGTGGTTGGGGTGTTGAATAATCAAGATGCAAGCGCACTGGAACCTCCCATCCAGGAGTATTCCCGGGTAAGTAACGCTGCACTGAACGCTTCCAAAACCGAAATAATCCTCCTTGGTAGGTCTCAAAACTGCTGGGCCCCTGCAACCAGTGCCCAGCCCGACCCATCTGCTTGCACATGTGCTCGCCTTCCCTGCTCACCCCACACCGCCCCACATGTGATCCTCTTCGTGCCACGCCCTACCATAGGGCCTGTCCGCCATCTGGGCGTGTGGGTGGAGGCAGGAGGGTATGCCTCAGCAGTAATGGAAAGTTATATTCTAGACAACGTGACAAAGTGCATCGCCTCCCTCAGAGCTCACCCTACTTCCTTTACTGGCAGGGTTGTTTTAGCCAACTCTATGCTCCTCTCCAAAGTTTGGTTTGAAGCCCACACCATCGCCTTCTCCCCGGGTTTTTTCAAATCTATGTATGCCCTTCTACAAGGGTGGCTCTGGTCAGGCCGTCCACCGCCAGTGCAGCTTGAGGTCATGTTTGGCCCTCGTCGTCATGATGGTATGGGCCTGCTCGACTTTAAATCCCATGCTGCAAGATCCTGGGCACCTGTATTGTAGCCACCACCGCCCCTATGCTCCCCTTCCAACACTGGTCCCGCGCGGCCCACTCCAAATTCTCCCGCGCCCTGGGCCTTACCAATCCATCGAACCCTCACTCCTTGATGAAATATCTGGCTTCCCACCCAACAACCACATGTCCTCACGGTACTAAACCCCACTTCAAACGAATCCTCCTCTCCATGCGGAGCGCTGAGTGGAGAATCCATATTTGTGGACACAAAGCCCAGAGAGGCCGCCCATCTCCTCAGTTCACACAGGAGGTACAGGGGCTACCCATTCAAGATGGCTTGATCCCCACATGGCCCCATGTCCTATTCAGGGTGGATTAACTGGACATGATGGACATCCCTTATTCCCTTGAGACCCAGAAGACTATTTGGAAATACGCACACCACCCCCTGTTGCTGCCTCATATCTGATCCCATGGGTGGCGCTGCCTGAGGTGGGTGTACCATACAGCTGAGTGCTCTAACGCTTTATACTCATCCTGCATCATGTGTGGACAGTATGGAACGCTGTTCCACCGCCTGGAGAAGTGCCCTACTTCTAAAGCGATATGGAGCGAGGTTCAACGTCTGCTTTGCCAGGATCAGGCACATCTTTCAGTCTGTCTAGGGATATGTTTGCTCTATCCATGGTTTCCCCTCTTCCACCCTCCCTCCATGCTCTGGTGG
This sequence comes from Massospora cicadina, assembly GCA_022478985.1. Taxonomy (NCBI): domain Eukaryota; kingdom Fungi; phylum Entomophthoromycota; class Entomophthoromycetes; order Entomophthorales; family Entomophthoraceae; genus Massospora; species Massospora cicadina. The sequence continues at coordinate 7,664 of JAKSZP010011904.1, forward strand.
TTGCAATCTCCATGTGTACTATCCACACGATTGTCTTGGATGCCATCGCCGGATCCATCCCCACCCTCCCAGAAGCTGTCCACAGATTCCAGTCCCATTTGGTGGACCACTTTCAAGCGTGGATGTTTGGGTACCTCCCACCGCATTGCTGTCAGCTGGTCTCCTCCTGGTTCCCAGTTTGGTTCAGCAACTCGGACCCCTTCCTCCACACATGTTCAATTGTGGTTATGGCCCCTTTACACGTTCCCCCTCCTCCCCATATTGGCGTTCCCGCTGGCAACAGGAGGTAGCATCGCTTCTCTGGGGTGCCTTCCCTGTTACTAAGATTTGTTTTCTTTCATATTTACTTTTGGAAGTGTCCATCCCCTGGTCAGCCTTCCCCACAATAAATTAAATATATGTGCAGTAATCACTGGCAGGCGGATATTCTCTCTAAACTTGGTCTAGTCACTTTTTAAATTAAAAGTGATGTTTGCAAGAATTAAAGAGTTAATCCCAACCACCAATACCTGGTCAATTTGACGTCCGTTCAGCAAAGCGGGATTCATTGAGCAATGGTACTGATATGAGAGGGGAGGGTTCCAAGTTGATGACAACCTCTTAATGATGACTGGTGCCATAGGTGAATTTTACTTCAGATCTGACATCAAGCACTCTCATCTTAGTAGATACAAGCCCGTTGGGCAATGTTTTTCAAAGCTTTGAAAGCAGATATTGAACTTGACAACAACATTTTTCAATGACCTGATGCCATTGGTGAGTTTTGCTGGGGATTCAATCCTGAACACATTTGTTTTGGTAGGTACACGCCACTCAGGCTTTGTTTCCGACGGTTTTGAAGCTGATTCAAACTGACATCATTTCTCAGTAGCTCAATGCCACTGGAAAATATGACTGAGGATTTGACCCCTGTTACTCTATTACCTGAATGTGCACGCCCGTTGGACCTCGTTTCTGAGGGTGTAAGTTTTCCAGATGTTTCAGTGCAAGTTTCTTCAATTTGCCATACTAATTTGGCAGAAGAAATTGTGGGGACAGGTGGAGAAATCTTCAGAGGGATGGCTGTTACCCAAAGCTCGTCTACCACTTGGGCAAGATCACCCTGTTTGATGAGAGGGACAGCTGCCCTCTTTGGATCCTTCTTAGTGGGGAATGGAAATACTTCCTGATCTAGGCAGAGAGGTCGCTCCTCCAGACTTACAATGTATGACTACCTCTACTCAAACCACCAAAGATCTGAACTGGGAATTAACAGCTAGCAAACTGTCAATATGGATTCATAGTGAAGCTTGTGGAGGATCCTGCAGCAGCCAATATTGGGGCTGTTCAATTTTTTGTAAAGTTTTATCTTCCAATACTTGGCTTTCCATAGAGGATCTGACCGCCAAAATTTGTTTGGGTAAATGACCAACATAAAAAGAAGAAAGTTAGAGTTTTTTATTCCCTTGGATAAGAAGGGATACATCAACTTTTGTAGGCGCCGCTAACACAAAGCATCCTGAGGTGGTGAGCATAGGTTAGAGCTAGTACAAGGGCCTTTGGGCACTTAATGTCATCATAATAGGGAGCCTCCTGCCCTATACTGATTGATCTTTTGCCAAAATAAGTAAAAGATGCAACAAAAGTCTACAGTATGGTTTTTTCTCTTGAAAAAAGTGCAGGATAATTCAGGGGTAGGCGACTTGGGGGATGTAACTGCTAGCACTTGGGGCCAAGGCTTATTATTATTAAAATGGGGGGCCCAATGGGTTTGAGTAGATTGGCCAGAATTTCCAAAAAGGCTTCTTTGATATATAGGAGAGACGTCCAGTTAGACTCCACCGCTGTTGGGATTTTTGCCCATATTCTCAGCCCGATAGATTACCAGGAATCGTTAGGGGATAATTCCCTAATGCGAGGTGAATTGGAAATCAGTTGACCCTGATTTCAGAGTAACTATGTTTGGGGGATTGTATGATATTCGCCTGGTTGTATCCGTCAGGGGATCAATCTAGACATATGCTTAAGATCTCATTGGGTGGACTTGATGATAAAATAGAGGCATCTGATTATGATTAACTATCAGTTGTACCAATTGGGATTGGTTGGGTTTTATCACCAACTAATTAGAATGTAAGTAGTAAGTTGCAAGGCGAGTGATGCTGCCTGCAACCAATAGATTGATCATTTGGTTTGTGACCTGCCTTAATGGGTAATAAGTCCCATTACCTAAGCAGGTCGCTAGCCAAATATGGTTGGTTCATTTGGATTAAGAGGAAAACGTTAGGGACACATTTTCTGACTTTTTCCATTTAGGTATTGAGGATGTCTAATGATGAAATCCTAGCCAGGATGGGGAAAACCATCGCTGCTGAGATGAGGATGAGTGATTCAACAGCAACAGATGCCATTTTATCTAAGAGGTGTCAACTGAGGTTTAGATGACCAAATCCCCACTATAAGTATCCTAGAATTCACTTATAATAAAAAAAGTAAAAACAAGTTATATAGCACTACAGGATACAGTTTTTATTTAGGATAAAGTACAATTAGTAAACTTTATCAACTTTATATTTGTTCTATTCTTCTCAAGGATGTTAATGCTGTGTGCAATAATTGGGAGACTCTTTAAAGAAAAGAGTAAAGATCTGAGCAGGGATCTAGAGAATAAGGAGAAACAATAGGGGATTGCTGTCAACTGTGTGTCAAACCAGTGAAACTGTCACCAGGGAGTCTCAGAGAACATTGTGTTGGACAGTATGAGGGAACAAATCCCTATATCAAGACATATCAAGTATTTTAAGCGGAAATACTGGCTGAGCGTTGGGCCGGGATCTAAGAATTCCATTCAACTACAGATAATAGTCATCATACTCCTATCAACTGATAATATCAAATACTATACAATGCGTATGAATTGCACAAGAACTGAGCCTGTGCAAGTAAAAAGTTTATAGGGGTTATTGGCTGTTAATAACAAGAACCAATAAATTTTTACTAATTGATGCTCACTACAGGGGTGTAGTTGAGTAGAAGAACTTAAAAGGATGTCATATAAAGATGAGTTATGAAAACTATGGACAGAGCTAGCTACCATTAATCAGAATGCCCTAAACTCAGTAGATCATTGAGAATTTGCAGCCTTTTAAGAACGAGTCACCAAGATGGAGGAAGGGATCGATAATGTCACAAGTTTCAGGAACAAGTTACTTGAAAAGTAATTTCATTAAAGAAGAAAGAAGGGGACTTAATTCAAGAGGTCTTGTATCTGAAAATGGAGTGGGAAGCAGATTGAGTTTTTTTAGAAATTTCAGCGCGGATTTTAAGTGTCTGTAAGCAAGTTGAGGAGTTAAAAACTCACAAATGTGATTGTGAACCATTTGTGGCAAGCGATGCCAAAGAAAGAAGTCCTCATACAATAAGTGGGAAGTCATATACCCCAAGAAACATGCCACCTGCTTTTACTGCCATCTCAGAGATGATGCCCAAAGTCACACTCCAAGTGAGCCCAGTGGCTGAATCTAGAGAATCGGCTAGAGATAACTTGGAGGAATTTAAAGCAACACCAAAATTGCCAACGTTTCATCAGGATAATGCCCCAGAATTTTTCCAACTTTTTGATATGACCATGTACAGCTATGGTGATTGTCAAAAGGAATTGATGGTCATGAACTGCCTAGAAACTGACTGCCAGAACTTAGTGTTACCCCCTCTGGAGGGGGACAGCTGGTCATATGCGAAGCCAAGGTGGCTATCATGAAGGAATTTGGGAGTCCGATGCACATTTCAAAGTGCAAACAGGAGTTTATGGGAATCCAGTTCCATAAAGATGAGTCTTTAGCAAGCTTTATTGATTAGTTCTACCATGAGTTGCATATCCTGGTTGGAGAGAAGGTACTGGATGACTTTGATGCCAGAATTGCATTACAGGCAGCCCTTAGACCCTATCGCAATTTTCACCACATGATGTCTTCTATGTTTGTGACAGAAATTACTACCTCTTAAATGGTAGATGATTTGAAATTTTGGGAGCAACCTTTGATGCCCCAAACAGAAGTTTCAAATCCAATCCGGTGTGCAATTCAAATCCCATGAAGGGAAATGAAGGTGCTAAAGAGACAAACAACTGCATGCCAGGGAATAAGCCAAAAGAATTTAGATGGATGAATAAGAAAGAAAAGGTCTGCTACCAATGCTGAGGGAAGGGACATTTCGCCGTGCACTGTAAGAAGCTGAAGGATCAAATCAACGTGGTCCAAGAAAAAGAGTTGGCTTCCACCAAGGAATTGTGAAAGAGGCCCACAGCTTAGACATGGACAGTAAGGAGCTGCGGAGAAGCCTGTTACTCCTGACATCATGAATGAGGAAATTGATATCAGTGATCTGGCCATGGATGAAGACATACAGGATCAACTGTATTGAGTGGTCAAAATGGACATAAACGCAGTGACCAGATCTGGGGCAAAGGGAATCGACCTCAAGATAATCAAGGAAGTTGTCTGGCCATACACTTGACAACTGGCAGACAAGATTCAAGCCACCTAGAATCCTGATGCATTGTCCAAAGTCCAATTAGATGAGGCAAACCTGTCAATCCCCCTCAGCATGATAAAGGAATCATTTCCTGATTTATTGGTGCAAATCATTACACTCTTAATTTGGCTAATAATGCTGATATACACTAAGTAAACACCTATATTACAATACTCCAAGTTTACATATATAGACATACAAGTGAATTGAGTATGGGTGAGGGCGATTGTTGACTGCGGAGTTCCCATTAACATTGTCTTGACCAAGATGGTAAAGAGGATGAAGATCTTGCCTGACTTGGAACACAAGAAGGAGTATGGGACAGCTGGGCCAAATACCACCATCTCATGTGGAGCGTATAATGCTTTGCGACTATGATTCAGGTCCTTGGTGGTATCTGCACCAGCAGTAGTTCTGGCCAACCAAAAATATGACATTCTGATTGGGACAGAATTTCTATGCAAGTATGGAGTTAAATGTAACTTTGAGGATAATAAGTTGACCATATTGGGGCAGACGTTATCATTGTTATATCAGAAGGATAGTGAAGCTCCACAGAATAGGAGAAACAACTTCATCAATTTAATATACAATGATGGCATTGTCCCAATTTGTTACCAATTAGTTGGACAGAGGCGACGAGAAATACTGACAGAAATCCTAGAGAACTGGGGAATTCCCCTAAGGATCAAGAATGAGAAGACCATACAGCCGGGATCCCAGATGATAGTCAACATGGGGTTGACATTAAAAATATTTGAGCTGCTGTATGGGGAGGTTAAAAGCCCCTGGAAGAAGTCCAGAGTAGAGTCTTGGGTGGCTCCTGGGATAATAACGCTGGGCCATGGAGAAATTCGAGTTCTCCTGGCAAATTTGTTTAAAACCAATGAGATCAGGAAGAATCAGATCATAATGTTTGTTCATCTAATCTAACGGCTAAATTGAGGAGATTAGACAATTTTGGGACTCTCAATGAGATGGGATTACTGGCTGGGGTAACTGAGAGTATTAACCTTTTGGTTGATCGAGAGCAACTCGCTGATCTGTTGGAAGTCCAGCAAGAGGAGGTGCTCAAATTGTTAAAAAAGTATTGGGAAGTATTTGCTCAGGATGACCATGATTTGGGATGCGTGAGAGATGTGATTCACAAGGTCAACACCGGGGAAAATTTGCCAATAAGGATGATACTAATTTGATGGTTGAAAGCAGCCAAAGCAGTAGTTGAAGATAAAATCAGCAAACTAGTGAAGCATGGGCTTCTGGTTCCATTGTAGAGTCCCTGGGAGAGTCCAATTCTAATTGTGAAGAAAAAGGATGGCTCCAGATTGGGTGGTGATTGACTACCAAAAGCTGAATAAGATTACAAAGAAGGATTTGTATCCCCAACCAAGAATTGATGATGTGCTGGATCAATTGGGAGAAGCGAAGCATTTTTCCACTATGGATCTGATCTCAGTATATAGGTAAATTGATTTTCCAAAAGAAGACCAAGAAAAATATGCGATTATTGCCGCGCAAGGCTATACCAACTGACGAGGATGCCCAAGGTCTATGCAATGCGCCTGCAACGTTCCAGAGGGCCATGAACGCTATACTGAGTGACTTGAAGTTGTCATTCATCCTGGTGTACTTGGATGATATCAATGTGTTCAGTAGGATATTTACTAACCATCTACACCATTTGGAAGAAGTATTCAAGAGGCTGTCCGCAGCTAACCTGAAGATTAAGCCAAGGAAGTGTCACTCCTTTAAGAAAGAGTTAAAATATTTGGGATTCGTGATCAACTCTAGTGTATTGCAACTTCAGGCCCAGAAGATTGAAGCCATAGAATAAATGGCTGTTCCAAAGAGTGTCCAAAACATATAAGTGTTCCTTGGAATGGTCAGATACTACAGAAGATTTATTCAAGACTTTTCCCAAATAGCCAAGCCCTTATAGCTTCTGTTGAAGGATCTTAAGATTCATATGGAATAAGGAAGCACAGGAATACTTTGATGAGCTACGCCGGTACCTAATAGAATATCTGATTTTATAATAACTTAATTTCGATTGAGAGTTTATCATACAAGCTGATGCTTCATTAACAGCAAAGCGGCACCATACTAATTTAAGTAGATGAACTTGAGGATGAACATCCGGTGGCATATGTGAGCTGGACACTCTCAGCCACTGAGAGGAACTATACTGTAACTGAGCGTGAATGCCTTGCAGTCATTTATGCCTGTAAGCAGTTTCAGGTGTACATCCATGGAACACACTTTAAAGTGGTGACAGACCACTCTTCGTTGCGTTGGCTCCATCCTTTAAGAGTACCAGAAGGATGACTGGCCCAATGGGCACTTAAGCTACAGGCTTATGATTACAAGATTGTCCAATGAGCGGGGGCTTCTCACCAGATGTGGATGGCTTATTGAAGTTACCAATGGTACAGATGGTATACCCACAGGAGGATGAGTTATTCCAGAGAATAGTTGACGGAGAAATTGGGAACAAGCCCTGAGAGATCCAAGGTGCACTTCAAAAAGTGATGGAAAACACCGAGACCATGGATAGACAAGTGTTTAAGACAATTAATGGGAAGCAGTTATTATTCCTGAAGCCATCGGAAAGAGCAGCTATCATTTAAGCCACTCATAAGGTTGTCAGGAATAAAGGCCTGAGAAAAACAACTGATCATATTTGACAGTACTACTACTTGGAATCAATCAACTACAATGTCGCCGACTATCTATCTTGTTGCATGGAGTGCCAGCTGCACAAGCCACATAAGGATACAACTGGATACCAACTGGTCCGCCCTGTATTTTCCTGGCACACGGTGTCCATCAATGTGATGGGACTGTTGATGAGCGCAGGGGGAGTCAAGTACATAATAGTTGCTATTGACCATCTGACAAGGTGTGTCAAGGTGAAGGCCCTAATGAAAGTAGACACTACCAACACCGCGAGGTTCATCCCGGATCAAGTAGTATATTGACATGGATGCCCGCAGGTCTTGCTTAGTGATAATGGGACAAACTTCACATCTCATGTGATACCACAACTGAATGAGATAATGGGGATCAGAGGAGTCGTGTCTGTACCCTACTGGCCAGAGACAAACGGAATGGTAGAACGAGTGAATGGAATGCTGGCTGAAATGTTGAAGAAGCTGGTCACAGGAAGAACTTCTGTGTGGGGAATGTACCTGAGTTCAGTGACATTCGCCTACAATATCAGTCATCATACAGCAATGGGAAAAATGCTGTTTTAGTTGTTATATGGTAGGAAGGCAGCGTTGCCACCAATTTTATATTTGGTGGTGGAACCAACATTGGGGATGAGTGCCAAAAAGTACTTGAATTGACTGACAAATACCCTAATCAAGATGAAATCACAAGCATTTGATACTATGTTGAAGAAAAGGATATAATAAAAATTGACAGATGATAAGAAATAACCAGCCTTAGCAGAATATCGAATAGGTAAAGAGTGGCCTATTGTGATATGCATGGTTTCAGAAGAAGAAACAAACTGGATGTGTTGTGATCAAGTCCATTTGAGATTATTGCCAAGATGGCAACTGACGCTTACTCCATCAAGAATCCCTTGGATGGAAGAATTGTAAATTGAGTCCATGCTAAGTATTTGAAGCGACGTATTAATGAAAAAAACAAAAGAGTTCCCAAAGGACCAATGAACCATTAAGTTGGTCATGTCCTGATGATTAGGTCAAGTCTGAAAAAGGAACTCTGAACTATTCCAGATGGTTAAGTCCAAGAAAAGGACCTCTTAACCATAGAAAACTGGCAGATTTAAGTATCCAGGACCCAGTTTGTAGAAAAAAGATGGACCTCTGAACCAAAACAAGGTCAAGTCCTATGGGAAAAAGAAGAAAGAATAAAAAATTGATAAAAGATATTAGTAAAAAAAGATTATAAACCGCATAGAAAAAACTGATATATTTTTATATTTTTTATCTATATTGATTACCCTCGGTATGTAGATGATTCCGCCTATGTCACCTCTTGGGGAGGGAGGATGGATCGCAGTAGGAATGAATAGCCCATCAAAACTTATGTGAGATCAGACGCTAGTGAGGGCTAGACCTACACAAAACCAAGTTCTTTGAGCGGGTGCAGATCCCTTCAAGAAAGCAACTATGGGAAAGGAAATTGAGATGTCAGAAGAAGCCAATCGCAAAACCCCAGAGCGGGGAGGGAAGCAACGGTATAGAAAGAGGCAGTTGCTGAATAACCCTGAGTAATCCCAATATGGTACCGGAGCTTGAAGATTAGTCTTGAGCGCCTGCCAGCAGGCTTCGTCAAGAACACTGGATATATGGGCTGGCAGAAAACAAGGGATATTGGACAGGGGTTGCTGAATCATTCCCCCTATTAAAGCCATCAGAGGAAGATACCAATGGGAAGCGCTAGAAATGATATAGTCATACAGGGAGCGAATGGCATCCTGCAAGTGATGACTACAGGCTTCTTGGAAGCTGAAGCTGAAGGAACAATGGAACTCAGGAGAGGCTGGAAGCTTCATGGACCAACTTCAAAGAACTTGGCCAGAAAAGCAAAGAGCATAAGCGGCGATATTTCAATCTAGGATGTTTTTAAGATCAGTTGGATTCAGCTCTAGGGATAAAGCCTCGGTGACTTAGGCCCATAATTTGGCATAGGTGAGTCTGAAATGAATACTGTTACAAATGTGAGCTCGGTAGTCAAGACAGCGGGTTTGTAGTATTGTCTGAGTCAGAAGAGGAACTCAGGAAGCAAGTCTGACCCAGCAAGTAAAAGAGCGATCAAGAGAGAAGGGTATAATTTCAGGAGCATCCATGATGATGTTTGGCACATCTGCAAAAGGATCTTAATACAGGAGAGTTTTGAAATTTAACTCTGGAATCAATGACTTAGAGAGAATTGGCCGCAAGTTGTTCAAAAAAATTGCTAGCCTAGTTTCAGAAGGATTGGATACTGTTTCCGGTAATTTGATGGAAGGACTAGCTGCTGGTGCTAGATTAGGCGTATGAGTCCTTGAAGGACCATAGAAGAGGTTCCCTTGTGCATCCTGACTCATCTGCTGGAAGAGCCAAAGATCTTGATTAGACAAACTGTTTAGTAGCTGTTGGTACCATGACTCAGAATTTGATATAAGAGCTGGATGAGAGAGGTGTCGAGCTTATATGGAAGTTGACATTATGCACTCTACAATCCATTAAGCTTCAATTTTGGAGAAATTAATCTAAAATTAATGGGATAAGCTCTCCAGGAGGAGAAATAAGAATGACATAAGCCAAGAGGTTTTGAGAAAAATTACAAGGGTGAACATAGGTAAACATTCTTAATTGGGCCACAATACAAACATCAATGGTAAGAGTCTCATGTCAAGGATGAGGAGAAAATTAGGAAATTGAGGACGCCAGACCAAGGATCCTGAATATGACAGTGGGTCATATGCCCTGACAGGGGAAAAACTGGATCCCAGGACTAATATCATCACGAGGAAATCAATCAGACCAGCATGACAGTAAATCATGGGGACCGCGCTCTGAGTAGGTGGCAGCAAGGAGGAAGAGGAAGAGAGCAGCATGCCAAAGGTCATACCAAGCAGCGTTGAGTATTGGTGATCATACTCCACTTGATCCAATGAAATATTTGACTGAGTGTCCAAAGCGGTGTTCTCATGCCCTGGTCCTTTTCTCACTGGAAATCTAGGCAAGGGGGGATGTGTTGGGATTTTTGACCATATTCTCAGCCTGCTGGATTACCAGAAATCGCTAGGAGACAATTCCCTAATGCGAGGTGAATTGAAAATCAGCTGACCCTGGTTTCAGAGTAACTATGTTTGGGAAATTTTAGGATATTTGCCTGGTTGTATCCATCGGGGATCAATCTAGAAAATGCTTAAGATCTCATCAGGTTGACTTGCTGATGAAATAGAGGCATCTGATAGTGATTCACTATCAGTTGTACTGATTGGGATCGGTTGGGTTTCATCATCAACTAATTAGAATGTAAGTAGTAAGTTTCAAGGCGAGTGATGCTGCCTGCAACCAGAAGATTGATCAGTTGGTTTGTGACCTGCCTTAATGGGTAATAAGTCCCATTACCTAAGCAGGTCGCTAGCCAAATATGGTTGGTTGATTTGGATTAAGAGGAAAACGTTAGGGATACATTTTCTGACTCTTTCCATTTAGGTATTGAGAAAATCTAATGGTGAAATCCTAGCCAGGATGGGGAAAACCATCGCTGCTGAGATGAGGATGAGTGATTCAACAGCAACAGATGCCATTTTATCTAAGAGGTGTCAACTGAGGTTTAGATGGCCGAAACCCACTATAAATATCCTAGAATTCACTTATAATAAAAAACAAGTAAAAACAAATTAAAAACAAGTTATATAATACTACAGGATACAGTTCTATAGTTTTCATCTGGGATAAAGTTCAAGTAGTAAACTTTAACAGCTTTCAATTGTTCTATTCTTCTCAAGGATATAAATGCTGTGTGCTTTAATTGGGAGACTCTTTAAAAAAGAGTAAAGATCTGAGCGGGGATCTAGAGAAGAAGGAGAAACAATAGGGGATTGCTGCCAACTGTGTGTCAAACCAGTGAAACTGTCACCAGGGAGTCTCAGAGAAGATTGTGTTGGACAGTACGAGGGAACAAATCCCTATATAAGACATCTAAAGTATTTTGAGCGGAAATACTGGCTGAGCATTATGCTGAGATATAAGAATTTCATTCAACTATGGATAATAGTCATCATACTACTATCAATCGATAATATCAAATACTATACAATGTGGATGAATTACACAAGAACTGAACCTGTGTAAGTAAAAAGTTTATAGGGTTATTGGACAATAATAACCAGAATCAATAAATTTTTACAACCGCTCTAAGATAAAGTAGAATGTTAGGCATATCTATAAATACCAAAAACAAAGCAGTGATAGCATCATCTAAAGTAAAGCATTTTCTGGCGACCAACGTTTAGTCCTCAAGGTAAAAATGGTGAGCGAACTCAGTGATGGTTTCTCCCTGATTAAAGCTTATGCCCATAAAGTATTGCTTTTGTTGGATAAAGTTAAGTAGCTCCCAAATTTTTAAAAAAAACAGTTTTAGCGTCATCCCAAGTCCAGAAATGTAACAGATGAGGTGCCATAATGTCTTGAGCTATGCGACTAAGACATTTGTTAGGTGTCTGAGCCGTTGAGTGTCAGTAGTTTCCTCCATGGAATTTTCATAACAAAATAGGAAAGAGAAGATACCACTTCACCTGGGACTTACTTCTCTTTGAACGGCGGTTTGAATGTGCCACTGGGGGATGGTTAATGGTCAAACAATGGGAATTGGCACTGGGGGTGCATTTTCACCTGAAGTGGAACTGCTATTGCTGGGAGATACATGAGGGTAGAGAGCGTCCATCTGACTTTGTAAGTCATTGATATCCTCAATTATTTAATCTAACCAATTGTGGGCAGCATGAAGGACTTATTTAGTGGCAACAAGTGGGTTTACTACCAACTGTTGATCTTTAGCTCAGTAGTTGAATCACAAAGTTTGAGTTGGCTTTGCCCAATGGTGAGAAATTTTTTGTTCAATCACACGTATCACAGAAAGTATTTTTAAAAACGTAGTTAAGGCGTTCCTGATCCAAAGAGGGATCTAATACTAAATTGTTTTAATTTTTATCCAAGGTGGGCTGACCTGGGATGATACTGCACCAATTAAGGGAATCGAAGAAATGGGAAAGGAGGATAAAACCTGGAAAACCTCCATGTGCGGCGTATGATAAACCAGGAACTCCATGGGCCGCCTTGTTATTTGCTATCTCAGTTCAGAACATTAATGTGCAATACCAACACAGTCATAATTGTCCTCTACCTAAAGTTCATTTACATGGATCAAACTTGGGGAGGCAGCGGTAGTGAGTCAGTACTCTACTACTAGGGTATTCTAACCACCAAATTGTTATTGTTCATTGTGTAATAGTTGCACCATGAACTCAGGGAAGACCTGGCAGGGAGCACCAGTTATTTTGGGAACAAGGGGTATAGACCTCTTGAACCTTTTAAATTAAAGGCCAGTAAACCTGAAGCTCCTGGGTTCTTGATTTATAAGTTTGTGCTTTCCTAAGCCAGAAAGTCTTTCTCGGGATAATGTCCCTGGAGGCATATATCCTAATTATTGGTTTTTCCCAAAATTAATAGAGTAGGCCAATCTTAACTTAAATGGCAAAAAGAGTGTAAAGTTTATTGCCTAGAAACGTCATCATATGGGAGTTTTCTCAGCCAATCTCCATGCATACTAAGATAAGACCTATTCTCTTTTCTTATTGTGGATTCAGCAGCAAGTAAGTCATTTCTTGTCAGATGGAATTCGTTTGCCGCATAAATTGGGTTTTAACCCCAATATTATGGCTTGAAATTAGTCATGGATTGTCCACAATATCTAGAGGGCTGGAATTTCGTTGTGAATTATCCCCAATAATGGTTTTAGCTATTTGACAGTTCAGGTTAAATCCCTGTCATGCAACTCATTTGAATCTCCAATTTGGGTAGGAATCCCAACAACAGCCCAACCCATTTAAAGTGTATCCACTGAACATTCCAGTAGAAAAATGAAGCCATTGGCTTTTTTGGGTAAGCTACTTTGTTTTATACTTTAGGAGAAATTATTTGTATGAGGATGGCCGACCAGGGGACAGACACATCCGATATGTAGGAGAAAAGAAGAGAGCGGAGAAAACAGAAGTGGGAAAAGAGAGCAAAGCAATTAAAGATAACTCAGAATATGACATGGCAAACTTTGGTGTGGCTGGGGGCCACAGGTGGTGGGTGACTAGACCTTGGGTGGTATGGCGACCCTGGCTAGTAGGGTGTACCGCCTACGGAGACTGTGAGGTTTTCAGTGTCATATCGGAGGAACCATATTGGAATCCATGTTCCCATCCATTTCTTCCATTTGTGTTGGAGTGAGCCGAACAGCCAGGCTTGGAAGTGGTCAGCCAAGTGGTTGTGGAACCTGACGATGGTTTGGTTAAGGTTGTGGAAGACCCCATTGAATGCATCGATGGTAATTGTGTGAATAGACCATATTGCAATGCACACAATTAGGGCCCTCAGTGTCTGGGGGATAGGTGAGGTCATGTTAAGTGCCATGATATCACGGGACAGTCAGAATTTGGTTGTGGGTGGTTGTTGAAACAAGTGCATCACGTTGGCCCAGATATGCGCAGATGGCGGGCATTCTTCTAGGCGGTGTGCTAGTGTGTTGGGTCCGCCACAGATGGCGCATGTCTTGAACATTGAGAACATACGGTCAGCTGTTCTGTATGTGCGGCGCATGTATCGCCACATTGTGGAGCACACTTGTGGGGATAGGAGGGGGCAGGTGACGAGGTTCCACACCTGTTTTTGGGTTTGTAGATCATATGGGATGTCTTGGTGGTCTAGGTAGTCGATCCTGGACAGAGGGAAGGATGGTAATGGGTTGGGCGTATTAGATACTGTTTGTCCTCTGTGGAGTTGCACATATACAGTTTGAGGGTGGGTGTCTTCAGATTGCTGTGAATATGCGAAACTCCAATTTCCTTGTCTTAGGTTGTATAGGATATGTTTGAAATATCGATTGGTGTTATGTGGTCCAGTGGCATTTGGGTGTGTTACAAGGTACTTCATCAGGGTCTTCGGGTTGGAAGGGGACCTCAGATGTAGTGCCCTTGCAAAATTTGTTTGGGCTGCCTTAGCCCAGTGGAAGGATGGTGGGTTGGGTGACGTCGTGGAGGCTATCCATGAGCCTAGTATTTGCGTTGCTCTTTCCATGAAGTTGAGCAGCCCCATCCCTCCTTTCTTCCGTGGGCTGTACATGGTCTCCAGCCTGATAGGTGCACGGTATCCCGACCATAGCCAGTTCTGCAGGAGTTTGTAGACTGCGTCAGTGAAGTTGGCAGAGAAAGGGATCGCATGGGCAGCAAACCATAGCTTTGATAGGATCAGGGAGTTGGCTAATACAACTCTTCTGGTTAGGCTGGCTTTATTCCTTCGCATACATGTCATTCTTTTTGTGATGTTGTCCAATATGTTGGTTTCTATGGTGTCAAGAGCATATCCACCAGCTTCTAGCCATATGCCCAGATGACGGACTGGGTCAGTGGCGGGGTGGGGTGCAAAGGGTAAGCACAGTGGTTTTATTGGCTTGGGTCTTTGTTGTGTGGTTAGGTGTGTGGTTGGTTGGTTTCTGTGGTGGTGTGGGGGTGGGGCCCAGTTTGAGCTGAATTTGCCCATTACAATTACCTCTGTTTTCTGTTTGTTCAGCATGGCATCACTCACTGATCCATATTGGTGAATGATGCGCTCAATCGTCCTGGCATCCCTATTGCCTGAGACTCCAATGACGCAGTCTACAGCAAAAGCGAGCAATTTGGTTGGTGGTTGTCCCTCCAACCTGATTCCGGTGAGCTTTGAGTTTGCAATGTGGAGAAGGGGGTCAAAGGTGAAGTTGTATAATAGGGGGCTAAGTGGGTCACCTTGTTTGAGGCCTCTTTGGGGGGTGATGGTGTCGGTTAGGAAGCCTGGGCCTCTGATTGCGAACTTGGCTGAGCGCATTAGGAGGAGCGCCCAGTTTATAAAGTGGGGTGTTAGGTTGAAAGCCTTCAGACATTGTTCTAGGTATCCCCAGTGTACTCGGTCATATGCTTTCTTTTGGTCCAGGAAAGCAAGGGCGCCTGTGGGGTTAGCTTGGCAGATATTGGTAACTTTATGGATGTTATCCCAAATTGAGCAGTTTGGGATGAATCCGAACTGATGGTGTGAGAGGGTTGTCTGGGCGATGTAACCCAAACGTTTGGCTAAAATTTTTGTTAGTATTTTTGTATCGATATTGGTGAGAGCAATTGGGCGCCAGTTGTTCAGATCTGCTTGGTCTCCTTTTTTGAAAAGTGTGACCACGTATGCATCTTGGCCGCCAGGTAGAAGGGATGTGTCTTCTAGGCACTTGTTCATAGTTGCTAGTAGTATTGGTGCGATATGTTTGAAGTGTTTTTTTTAAAAATTCATATGGGAGGCCATCAGGCCCAGGGCACTTGTTGTGTGGGGTTGATCTTATTACCTCCCATAGTTCTTCTTTTGTTATGGGTGCTGCCAGGTCTGGTTGGTTAGCTATGGTATTAATATTGGCAGATGATAAAAATTTTTCAATTTTGTTGGGTGATGCGAAATCCGCCGTGTACAGGTCAGTGTAAAATTGGTGTAATTCAGCTGATATTTCTGATGTTGTGGATGCCATTGTGTCATCCATTCAGCGGACCTGTGTGCAGGTCGCCGACTTTGAAATTGGTTTAAATTAGCGGAAAAATTGGGCTGTGTGAGTTTCTCCGGATAAAATGTATTTTGAATTATAGCATATTTCGGTGTGATGCTGGTGTTTTCTAAATAGGGAGTTTACCTGTGTTGATAGTTGAAACCACAGGCGGCCCCATTGGGGGTGTATCCCTCACTAGGTGTATTATTTTCTAGGTGTTGAAGCTGTCTGATAGCCTTGTTGATTGTCGCGGACATCGCGGCTGTTTTTGTGGAATTTAGGTGGCAAGCTTTCTTAGTTGCATGAGCCTTGAAAGTTTCCCATTCGGCGATACAATTTCCATCAGGTGATTGTCTTTCTTGCCATGTTGTTAGCACCATCTCGATCCAGAGTTTAAGTTCCAGAAGGTGGATGGTGCTTGGGTGAACTCTGTGCCAGGTGGGCGGTTTTTTGTATTTTTCCGAGGATGATAGCATTATCAAGACCATCCAATGATCAGAGAAAGGGATAATTGTTGTTGTAAAGTTTGATACTCGGTGCTGGAAGTCTATAGGGGTGAGCATCAGGTCAATCTGGGTCATTGAGACCAGCTGGTTATTGTTGTGGTGGGGTCTTGTCATGTTGGCCAGGGTGGGGGCTTGTTTGGGGATGGTGTTGCATATGCCCAGTGTTGCCTTTAGTATGCATAGTTCCATGTGGCCACGGGATATAGCCCTAGACCTGGGCCAGTGGTCGGTATTAGTGTTTAGCCAGCAGTTGAAATACCCCGCAAAAAATATTGCCTCAGGGAATGGGATTGATAGGATATCAGACAGGAATTTTTGGCGGTCATTCGGATTATTTGGGGCATATACACATGCCACGGTGAAATTTTCTCCATTCCATTTTGAGATCCGCTAGGAGTAGCCATCCCTCCAGGTGAGATGCTGTGTTTTGGATTTTTACTGGAGGGTTACAGTTTGTTTGAATTACCATCCCACAATGGTATGTCCAAAAGGATTTGGCTGGAAGGAGCATGGTTGATCATGACTCCTCCTCCCCCGGTGGACAGTGGGGTTCTTGGATGGCCAAGATATTCACGGGGATATTGTGCAGGAAAGCCATTTTTTTGGCCTGGGACGTGAGGGGCCTTGGCTCCTGCAGTGTTGAGCGTCCCTATGTTGATTGTGGTAGTCCCCACATCAGGAACGCTGGGGTGACCCACTGAGGTCACCCAGCTCCTTCTCATGAGTCATACTGCAAGTGTGAGGTCGATTAGCCATATTGTTATCATTGTGTTGATCGGCAATCTTGGAGCTGGCATTATTTGGTTTTTTCTGGCTTGGATTATTCCTTATGTTTTGGGTTTGGCGTGTGTTGGCTTTTGCCCCATCATAAAATTTTTTTTGCCGCTTAACTGTGAGTTTGATGGGTGGGAGTTGTGGGTCAGGATGGTTGGTTCCTGTGCATAGGTGTTCTCACATTGTGATTGGCTGAAGTTGTCTTCCATGTCATTGTTGAACATATATGATTGGTTGGGAGGATTTTCAGTGGTGCAATGTGGATCTACACCTGCTTGGTTGAGTGTGTTAGATTAGTTGTGTCCAACAGTTTCTTTATTTTGGTTGTTTTGGGTTTTATGTGTTTGGTCTGATTGGTTGTTCCGCTGTGCTGCCATGGCATCTGCTTGAATCTGTTCTGGGGAAATTGTGGTGCAAGCTTGGGTCTCGGTGGAACTCGCGGCCTGCTTGTGGGTGGTCTGTGAACGACGTTGGTCCTTTCATGAGATGGGCTCAACCAAGGCGATATCAGCTCTTTCACCCCAATAGAAGGTGAAAGTAGAGTCTTTAATTTTCCCAAAAGTTGGGCTTGTTTCATCCATATTGTCTTCGCAGAATTCTGGTGCTTCAATCCCGCATTTGATGGGGAAGGCATGGTCCTTGTGGCCTATTGCTGAGCAGAATTCGCAAATGGGTGGGGTGTGCTCTGGTGTGATATGGAAGGGGCGGGATACACTGCCATCGGGGAGGTTGATGGTCACTGTGCGGGGAATTAGGGTGATGTCCTCAGCCACATCTTGGTCGGGTTCAATAATAGCAATTGCCTTTCCTGTGAACAGGTGGGGCAGGAGGGGAAATTTTTTGAATTCAAATTGTTTGATCGCTCTGTAGCCTTTGAGGCCCCCGCGGAGTTTGTCTGTGAGGACATCACGGTGCATGGTGCTTGGAAGTCAGTCAAATATGATGAAGAGGTCATTTGCCTCATTCCATCATGTGCGCACCGTGCAGATAATTCTGTCTTCATTGCTGGTTTTTATAAAGAAAATTAATTTTTGCTGCTTCTGCCGCTTCTTCCATGGACATGAACCTGACGTCCACCCATCCTCTATGTAAATTTTTGTAATTTACCGAGATGGTGTTCAGGAAAGTCACAGAGAAGGCCTCCCTATTTTTTCCCATGACTCAAGGGAAGTATCACTGACCATGATTCTGAGGCCATGTTCAAGGGAGGATAAGGGTTGAGAGTGTTCAATTTTGGTATATGCGCCCATTTTTTGCAGGAATTGCAAAACTCCGGGTGTGGCGTTGTGCTCACCCTTTTTGGTGGGTGGGTGTGTCAATGTTCCACTGGGGCGTTTTCCCCTGGTGGGTTGGAAGGGCTTTGGGCCTTTTGCGCTGGCCATTTTTGCCTAACTGGTGTTGTTGCGGACAAATTTGCTCATATTCCAGGTTGATTGTCAATCTCAGAGAAATTGTGTAGAATCGTGTTATTATTAAAAGTGATAATAATGGGAAAGAAAAGTTTAGGAGAAATTAGATTCACCCGAATTGAATATTTTGGTGCCCAAAAAAAGTTTTCTAGCTTAATGGATGTGTAGCTTTGGGACTGGGATACCAACTACTTGGGGCTCTGAGTTGTTAAATAAAATAAATCAATCATACAATCAAAAAACGTTCTAGCTAAGAGATTACCCCATCTAATAAAGTAAGTAGTATGACTAGATAAATTAATACTTCACATTAAGAGGTGATTAAATGTGGACTGTGAGCCTAAAATTATAAACTTTCAAGTTCACCTTACCCACTAACCATCTGGAACTATATTAATGATAACTAAAAGAATATTTGCTTCCCATCCAGCAATTTTAGATGTCTAATTGACTGGAGGTCCATTCAGTCTATCCCAAACTATAGCTGTACCCTCTACTATGAGAGATCTATATGGGTACTATTCACTACATGTTAATAAGTTAGTTACCAGATAGGATTGCTATCTCATCACTTGATCCACCCAGCAACCTACTAACTTCTTCAGATCATTGGCGATCCATCAATAGGAGGCGGTTTGCCAATCAGGGGTGATGAAAACTATGCATGACAATGCCAATGATTTATATGAAGCTGTATCAAACTTCAGATGTGGCTTTCAGGGATAAATATAGATGTAAAAAGGCTGGGCTTCCTTACAGGTATAATTTAACCCGTTAAAAATGCCCAGAAAGCCAGATGCTTAGCCATCCACATGATATCTAGATAAAGGAATCTCTGGTAAGTTTTGGAAGGCAGTGATTTAACAGTACCCAGTGCTCCCACTTTAGCCAAAGGGCTGTGATGGCAATGCATAGCTTACAGGTACAGCTGCAAGGCCTGGGAGGGGTAGATGGAGGACAGCTATAAAGGATCTGCGGGTTAGCATCTGAAGCAGGATTGAATGTGGGCATAGTTTTATAAACAAACAGATTGGCAGAGATTAAATAGGGAAGGTGGAGCACAGACAGTTGCTGAGGGTAACGCTCTAGTAGTAAGATGCCAGAATAGAGCAAATTGGGCAAGCAACAATAAGCAATGCCCTAGGTTATCTACATTATGTTTCCTGATAAACTCCCAATTTGAAACATTAAACTGACCAATGCCATTAAGGGAAGGAGTCCCTAAGAGCTGAGTGAGCTTGGGTAAGAATTAAGGCAGATATCTATGTTTTAGGGAGCCATGGACTTGGCGGAATAGGACGTGGCATAAATGTTAGTTTTTCATCAAGCAGTAGGGACAGATCAGAACCTTAAAATTAGGGCTGACCATCATGATAAGGGTTTTAACCAAGTTTTATATCAATAAAACCTAAAAAATGGAGAGGCTTAGGCATAAGATAACTCTTAAGTTTATCAAATATAGTTGTATATCTGAGAGAAGCAAAAACAAACCTCATCTGCAATAATAATATATTGCTGGAGTTTTACTAGAATCAAACAGATATCAAAAACTGATCTCATTGAAAAATGATAACTTTTCAACAAGATCAAAATTTTCCAAACTCTGCAAAATTTGGTTACTTGTACCTTGTACCTAGTGATATTATGGATCTTTTGAACCAGTTTTCTCCTAACCTTAAGCTGTTTTATCATTATTAACTTCAAGCCTGACTGTTATTCTTTCCACTCGACATCACTATTCAGCAATTTTAAAAACAATCAATCTTTTTCAACACCACCTCACTGCATCAACTACCCAAAACATGTCCTCAGTTCCAACCACCAGCTGCCCATGTGTGGGCCAGCGGGGCTCCACCTGCTGGTGTTTCCGCCCAGAAGGTAAATGCGTGAAGACTGGCTTGTCCGGTCTGCCAAATACATCCAGTTGCTATGTCCCTCCAAGGGACTTAGCACTCAACCTCACACGATTCCACCAAACCTGCCCCCATCCATTAGTCCAAAGTCAATTCTCAATCTGCTTTTGCCTCTGAGTCGAGTATGGATGTCTCCTCCCATATGCTTACAAAGCGATAACTGAGCAGGCAACTGCCACCTTCATACCGGCAGGATTTATAAACTTTAACCCTTATCAGGGCTATTTGAAATACGCTTGCCCACCAAAGAGGACGCAGCCGCTGCAGCATCTTAGCCCTTAATATCAAAACACCCCCATTACCACCACCCAAACACGTCTCCCAGATGATACCACACTTGTGGTGACCTTTTAAATCTCCCCTCACACCTTTCCCCTCAAACATTTTATGAGAGTTTATGTTAGGGCTGTCCACTTATGACAAAAATCCATCTTTCAATTCATTGTCCCAAGTGGTGCTGAGCGCCTCGCAGTACCTTGGTTAATGGCCACCATTGCCCCCCACCAGCTGAACATGGCCCAGCACAACCCATCATGTGCCTATATCCCATATGCACTTGACCATTTCTTTTGGGATTGCATCAACAGCTGCACAATTTTTCTCCTCTGCCATGAGGTGGACCACACAAAAACATGTTGATACAAAAACCATACAAACACGGTCAACTCCACCCTTGAGGCCAAACCAACAGCGTTTGAGTGGGGATTTTGGCTGCCCCCACCTCCCCAGGTTGAGCGCTCAATGAATCAGCAACAAAATTGATTTTCCCAAATCCAAGTTGGCCAAATTCAAGCCGGCCAATCTACACCCATGTCAACCAATTGGGAGCAGGTTTGGACCCATGTTCAATCCAAAAAATCTTCCGCTCCAAAACTTACTCGACCACAGACACCTACCACCAAATCTTCCTGAGTTAACCATAATCCCTGGAACTTATTGGATGAAGAGACTGAATCTGGTAAAATTTTCCCACCACTGGGTTATACAATTGATTTATAACCTTATCTGATTCAGACTTTGATTCCTCATCTCCGTCCAACCAATATGTCCCAAACCCAAGGACGCCCCTTTCCAAAAAGCCCACTGGCTTGCTGAGGTCATGGTAGCCTTACCCAAAAATCCCTGTTTTTGCAGAATGTGTGCAAAATCTATTGCAGAATTTAAAAAAGGGCTGCACCCCCTTGTTCCCCTCAGATTTTCTGCCTACTGCAAAAGAGGAAATCCAACGCCTTTATGAAACTGCCACCACTTCTGTCAAGCATGTCGCTGAACTGGCAGATTTTCCCCATCCACATACGTTACAAGATTCAGTATTGCAAAATTAGAACGACTTCCTGACGTCCACATCCAGGCTGGACACCATGTTGCCAAACTAATAGATGCTTTGATCCAGGCCCAATTTGTTGATCTCAACAAACTATCTACTTCATCCCAACCCTCATCCCACGGATGCCACAAACCCCCTGCTCTCAGCATTGATCTGACTCTACAACGCTGAGCCTGATGATCCGCCTGAACCCCTACCCCTCCGCCATGGTGGGATAAGCGCCTCACTGCTGTGCCACCTGGAAGTTTATTTTCTCATTTCTTTTTCATGTCTCACTGCTCGATAAAGGCAGTCAGTTCATGTTTTTTGTTGGTTTAGTTTTGGAGTTTCAGTTAAGGTACTGTCTGTCCTCTGGTCAGCTTGCCTCAATTAAATAAAACTTCAAGCCTGACTGGCAAGGCTAGAACCCATTTGCAGACAATGGCCTTAAAGAGATCACTAGTGTCTTTCAAGCGTTTTGACCTTACTTCCTGTATCTTTAAAGTCTTAAGCTTGGAAGGGCAGTGTACCATGGGAAAATGTCACTAGCTGTGACATCATAACCGCTTTTGAAGGTTCCACTCCACCTGAAGGGACGTTGGCAAAGTCAAAGTTCTTCTGGGGGTGGAAAGCTTCATGGTAGCTAATGAGGCTCAGGTGGCAAGACCTACAGCATCAGGTAACCTTTCTTGGAAGTCACAGATCAGCTCCTGAGCGTTTGAGCAGTCTCTATGAGACTCAGCTATTTTCAGTTTCATCATAGCCTTCCAAGACACCAAACACTGAAGGTGTATTGAGAAAAATTTGAGGCAAGGATGAAATTGATTTTATGCTGGGGCTCACCATCTACACTCACTGGCTCAGGGTGGGAAGTCATAGGACCATCATATAGTGTCTAGAGGCATTCGTGGAGGGTGCTAAACACTTTGATGGAGGGGTATGTCAACTTGATAAAGCTGAAGGGTCAACCTTACTTAAGATCTTAAAGGGTTTAACGGACTTGGGCCTAACTTTTTCCAGAGTTTTCAGGTGTAAGTTATTAGTGGTCATTATGAAAAATTCACCTGGCTTTCACTCAAGGCCCTCATAGCGCTTGCATTCAGCATGTTCTTTGTAGATCCTCACAGTATTAGCTAGATGTTACTTCACCACCTGGTTTATGTATCTGAGCTCTTGGGCACACTCATTTGCAGCAACAACTGTTGACTCTAGTCATGGACTTTGGTTGATTCTGAGGCTGTTGCCATATTTTTGCAAATAATGATGAGGTGCTTGTTATAAAATGAGTTAGTTTACCTTATAAAAATTGCACCATAGGTAGATGAGAGGTCTAATTATACTTTTTGAGTTGGAATAGCTACGTAAGAATGCTCTAACCCTTGGATCACCCTCTCCACCTGTCTTTCTGACTGAGGGTGAAGGGCTGTGGAACGGCAAGGGCGAATTACTAAGATTGAAAGCAAGGCTTTCCAGAACTGTTCTGTAATTTAGGGCCATGATAACTAATAATCTCTTTTATGATGGCATGTAGGCAGAAGATGTGGGCCACAAAGAGGTGTGTAGTCTAGAAAAGAGGTAATGGTATTACTGCAAGGGACAAAGTGGGCCACCTTGGCAAAAAGTTCCACCACCACCATAACCACATCAAGTTCTGGGACAAGGGGAGTAAAAATTGAAATCAACAAACACCAATGTCTAAGGGCCCTCAGCGGCTTGGAGGGGGACAAGTAGGCAGCGTTCTTTTAACGGCTAGGTTTTGACTGATTGCATGTTAAAAAAGAATTTGTGAATTTAACAACATCAGCAGCAAGACTCCTCCGAGTAACTGGTTTACGTCTCATGGGGATAACCGCACAAGGACAACCAACAGTCAAGATACTGGCCTTTGCGGATGGCTATGTAGCAGGTATAGCAAACAATGAAGATGCCCAACAGCTGGAACGCACTCTAGAGGAATACTCCAAGGTGAGCAATGCATTGCTCAACAAAAGAAAGACAGAAAACATACTCTTAGGCAAATACACAAACAACTGGGCCACAACATCAGAACCTCCTACCACCACACGAAGAAAAAACCCAATCATTTTACCCTTTGCAACGCCTCCCACCACCACTCCTGTCTGACACCTTGGAATTTGGCTAGAATCAGGGGGATATGATAACGAGACAATGGAAAGTAACCTATTACAACGGGTATCCAAACGCGTCGCCTCCCTCAAGGGAAGAACCCCAGGATTAACAGGGCGAGTTACAGTTGCTAACTCGCTCATCCTCCCAATACTATGGTACCTGGCCCACGCGATAGCCTTCTCACCTACCTTTATAACTTCAATCCGCGCACTTATCCAGGGCTGGCTGTGGCCCAGCTCTCACCCTCCTATATGGATGGAAAACTATTTGGCCCACGCTCAAGTGGAGGCATGGGACTAATAGATCTCGAGAGCCACGCCAATCACATCCTAGGTACCTGGATAAAGGAAGTTCTTGCTCCAGACCTCCTGCAACAACATTGGTCCAGAGCAGCAAGGACTAACTTTGCACAGGCGCTCAAATTAACCAACCCACATAGTCCACCCAGACTACTTTCATAACTTGCCAAGCACCCTACTGCAATGGGTCCGCGTGGAACCTCCCCTCATTTCAAACATATCCTCCGGACTATCCGCCGTATGGGATGGACCATAGAGAACATAGGTACTATACAGGGAAGGGGACGACCCAGCCCCCAATTCAAATTAAGAAACCCAGAAAACCACCCCCAGAGAGATATGCTCGCAACAACCCCAAACATAGCTAGGATAGAATACCTAGATATGTTGGACATTCCCTATGATTTAACCACACAGAAGGCAGTGTGGAAAATGACTCACCACCCACTCCTACAGCCAAGGATAAGAGCAAACGCCTGGCGCTGTCTGAGAAGGACCTATAGGATGGCGGACTGCTCCAACTCCCTCCACAAAACATTTGCAGTATGTGTAGGGGAGGGATCCTTACATCACCGCCTAGAAACATGCCCCCAACCAAAGCTATATGGCAGGAAGTCGCACGCCTGCTTAAGATCCAAAACGAACAGGAATTCTTGATATCATAGAGCATCTTCGCGTTCCAGATCGAGTCACCAATCCCATCTACCCTCCGCTCCCTAATAATACCCATTGCAATGTGGACAATCCACACAATTGCATTAGATGCGTTCAAGGGCACGGTCCCAACCATTCATGGGGTTATTAACAGATTCCATGTCCACTTACTGGAGCAGTTCCTCCACACAGACCCTTTCCTTCACACCTGCTCCATAGCAGGGGAAACCCCCTCGGAGTAGCGGACCAACCCCCCATACCTGGCAGTCCCGCTAGCAATAGGGGTAACTTGAGTACCCTGGGGTGCTCAATTTTATATTTGTCAGTTATTTCCTTAGTTTTACATATATTCGGTAATGTCCATCCCCTGGTTGGCTTACCTCAGTTAAATAAAAACAACATCAGCAGCATGGCCTTTTCAGCTGTATGCGCGTCATACTAATCAAGCGTCTTGTCCTTGTCAGGGTGGCCAGCAGTGGGTAGGTCATGGGCCTCAAAAATTACCTTTTCTCTTAAGGGTCTAGGTGTTACCCACCATTTGCCCTGATGGAGGATGGCAAAATTATGCAGCTGGTAGCCCTTGTACAGCAGCTCACCATTTCTTTTACAGGCTTGCTTGATTTTATTGTAGTCTGCTGACAGGGGCTGAGGCATCCTAACTCAGGAAGAGGTATAAATATCTACGTCCTGGGCCACCAAAGCAAGCCAAGTGGGAGGGTTGACATGAGAGCTTTACTTTACCTGGTCCAGCTTGATCATCACTTGAATATATGGGCATCAACTAGCTCTGGATTGGGGGAAAAGATGGGGTTTTGTGACAGAGCATCAGGCAACCAGTTCTGGATACCCTCAATGATATTATATAAGAAGCTAAACATGGACAGGAATTCTAGCCTTCTGTACTGGCAAGGGGCCAACTTTTGGGGAGAGCGGTAATATAAGAGCCTTGTGGTCATTACAATTGCTATAAGGCCATATGGAGCCATGTAGATGGTGACTCTAGTGCTGTACCACCTTGACAACAGAAAAAGTTTCTTGTCATAGATGGTGTGGCTAAGATGAGACAGGGGCACCTTCTTGGTTTTTAGGCAATTGGACGCTCCACTCCATTTTCCCCTTCATGCAGAAGAGCCGCTACCACTGCAAATTAATAGCATCAATGGAAACAATAAAGAGACAGCTTGGATCCACATGTGCAAAGAACAGGTCTTAGTATGAGTATGAAATTCACTGCATTAAACGCAGCATTGCATTCTGTTGTCCAGCTGAAAAGCTTCTTTAAAAATGCGGCGTATAGGGGCAGCGACTTCAGATAACTTTAGAGTGAACTTCTTGAGGAAGGTGCAAGTTCCAAGGAAGCTGCGCAACTCTGTGAGAGTGGAGGGGGTAGCCCAATTGCGGATGGCTGTTTCCCTACCAGGGGCAATCATGTGGCATAAGAGAAGATAGTGCTTCCTAAGAACTCTATTCTGGGTTGAAATAACTCATACTTACTAGCTTTGAAGCAAGGTTTGCCTGTGTTAGCCATTCCATGACAGCTACAATGTGGCGTGTAAGACTCTGAATATGGGGAAAAGACCAATATTCTTCCATGTAGTCTATTGTGCAGGATCCAAGAAGGTCTCCCAGGACAGCATCAATGAACCTTTGGGAACAGGAGGAAACATTCTCCAAGCCAAAAGGCATGACCCTAAATTGAGAGCCTTTTATGGTGTTAAAAGTGGTCAACCACTCCTGGCCTTCCTTTATATAAATCTGGTTGAAGGTGTATAGACAACCCAGATTGCTAAATAACATAGCTTTCTCCACATAGCGGGAAATATGTTGCTCCAGAGTCAGTGGATGGGGGCAGGTATTTTACCGTAGTTTAGATTGCCATAATAAACGCATTGTCAAAGGGAGCCATCATGTTTCTTCAAAAATAGAAGTTGAAGCACAGAGGTAAATATTGTTCATTTCTGGCACTTGGAGAGCTTGTCGTCAACACAAACATCCAATGTGGCCACCTCCCTCATAGATAGGTGATAGATGGGAATGTGTATATTGATAAGGTCAATGGTCAGCTGAGCTCAAAGTCAAACTTGGTGTGCTCAGGAAGTTGGCGAGCCTTAGCATGATCAAACATTCCACATGTGTCTTGATACACTCAGGCAGGGTAAGTGTGAGCCATGGTAAAGTTCAATTGAGTAGAGTCCAGGCCAGCCTTGAGGGAGAGTCCTCGCCTCCTTAATAGCGCCACGGCGCCTTCTTTAATGCAAGGGATGGTAACTATTGCTCCTCCTGGGAACTTTGCGTGAAAGTGGCATCTGCAATATTAGTGAGAATGTCAAAGCGTCGCCACCAGTTTACACCCAGAATAACTGTGTACAGAAGGTTTTTTATTGCATATAAGGTCTCCAAAAAGTGTCTATTGCCTTCAACGAAGGGAACAGTGGACAGTACTCCGTAACTGTGGATACCTTGAAAAGCCCCGCCCTTTCCAACTGACCTAAAGCTAAGGGCAGGTATAAGGCTTCCACAAGCTCTTGGCAGATAAAGTTTTCAGTAGCATCATTTAAATCAAGGTGAGAGCTTAAAGGCCCTTCCAGAGGAGGAGAAGGTAGCCATTAACAAGAAAAATTCAGACATTGATTTATTAGCTGAGGAGTCAAAGGAAGATATAATAGTTTTAAAACCTTTTTTCACCTCTAAATTTCAATTTTCGAATATTACAATCACCCTGAAATTTAGCTTAACGAATCTAATGAACAATGGTGGTAAAGTCCACTGAAAGCACCTCCAATGCTTCAGAATTCACTCAAACTCACCCTCAAATCATAAAACCCTTAGTCGCCAACTTGTGCGTTAACCCATACAACCCGCTTACAAGCTTCAGCTGCAAAAGCAGATGCAGACCAATTTATTAAACTACGGTGGGATCACAAATGATACCACCATTGTACAGCCTACCACAGTCAACTCTGTGTTGACTGAGGATCACACAATTAGTGCGCCCCACCCTGGAGGCACATCTAAGGTTTTACCCACGGTAGTAGGGAGTATTACAGCTCCCAATACCGCACATGGGGTTTGGATGGCTTTGCCAACTGCCTCCACTTCGGAAATCAGCCTGGGCGCCAAAACTGAATCGTCAGAAAGTATTGGATCAGTTGGTCATCATTTTTTCACATCCAATATTACCAAAAGCGGCCAAAATGAATCTACGGTAATTGGTGAATCAGTTGGCCATCATTTCAATGGTTTGGAAGGCAACCAACGCGCCTCAACTGAATCAATACTAAGTAGTGAATCGGTTAGCCATAGTATTCATCAAAATCAAAATCAAAATTCCAATGGGACTAGCCAAATAGCCAATCAACCAGCTAAAAACCCTACCAGTATCTTCTGATGATCAGATGAAGGCTGGAGTAATAGATTGGTTTGATGATGAGCAAGAATTACCCAATCAATTGGCAGGGAATAAGCTCAAACCAGGTAAGCCTACCCAACCTTCAAAAAATCATTTACCTACTGGGAAGGCCCAGAAGGGGCCAGCGCGTAAATCCAGAGAAATGCCAGCGCCTCTGTCTGGGGTTCCCCCGTGGGGAATCCACTAAATTAAATTTAAATTTAAATGTAAAAAAATAAGCGAGTGAAGGATGTCTCAGGCGCATGGCAGAAAAAACTAGTGCCTGCATTACCCACCATTGACCCTCAGGAAGCTGCTTTTGTGGCTGAATTGAGGAAGAGATGGGCAGAAACTCGCTCACAACGTGCACTCCCTAGGTCCATTCTTGCTCATGCAATTAGAGTCTACTATGGGCATAATCCTGTTGAGCTTTAATCAAGGGGTTATTTTAGTTATTTAGAATCCATAGCAAGAGCTTTTCCAGTAAACACCACTATTTATGAAGTGGTGGAAAGCCACTATATTGATGTAGGGTTTGCAACTGCAGCGGATGCAGACCGTGCAGCCTCAGTTACAATTAAAATTCCGCATGGCTCTCTTTGTGTGCTGAGAACTAGATCTAACTTTGAGAAAATTTCCTGGGTAACTTTCTCAAATCTTCCAACTACAGTGGACCCAAAATCTCTAAAGCTTGCGCTTCATTGGGGATTGATGGAATTTGGGTCAGTTCTATCAGTAGACCTGTGCGCACCAGCCTATTATGCCCCAACCCAGAGGGCTCATATTGTAGGGCATCATTTATCCCCAACCCAATGGTGGCCCACAACATGGAGGTTATCTCACGTGTTGCAGTCATTGGATCCTGTTCAGAAATCTTCTTTGTTGATCCAGACCAGTTCTGACCACATTGCTCATGGTGTAATGCTTTGGCAACCTATATAATAGTTGCACAGCTTGTAAACAAGCTCTCTCATCTAGTAGCCAAGTCCCTGTGGCAGGTAAGAAACGCTCCCATACAGCAGCAGCGGAAATCTTACAACCAACCCACTGGGTGCCATAAAGGATCTCACCCCCTCTGCCCTTCGTGTAGCAGTTAAGAAGGCGAATCCAGTAGAGCAACTTTATTCCCTTAGTGCGGAAAACCCTCTCCCTATGGGAACCCCTTCTAAATTTCCAGACCCTTCCCCAGCCCAAAATAAGCGCAAATATGCTTCTCATCAAGCTAACCAGAGGAAGCCAGCCCAGGGGTGGCATCTAAAACGAATTCAGTAACACAAAATACCCCAAGGGTGGAACAGGTAGAGTACCCCATTTCGGGGTGGAGGCTCCAAATCATTGCCACCCCAATATCTACGGTTATTGCAACTCAGACGCCATTCTCAGTACTGAAGGAGGTGCCTATGGACTCTTATACATCAGATGATGCACAAATGGAGGAGTCTATGGAGAACCCTCAAGATACTCCTGTGCAAAGCAGCGGGGCAAGTATCTTGGGCTGGCTTACAGGCTCCTCAGCCCCATCAACTCAGGATAATCCTCCTCCTCATTGATCAGCACGGATTGCTGAAAAAGTCAATCTCAAGGACAAAAAATGAGCAGCCTTACAGATGCAGGTGGAAGCTCCGGTAACCCCCTGAGATATGGAGGGGGCCAGCTATGAGGCCCCAAAGGGGCACCCTGACCCTGCAGTCCATTAACTCTAATGGGCTGCAGGATTACAAGCGGAGAGCTCGCCTCCTCTGCAACTTCAGGTCGACTCACGTGGATATGGCAGCCATCCAGGAGCCCCATGTCCCCCTCTGATTTTGTAGCATGGAATGACCAATCTGGAGGTAACTCCTGTTGGACACACTATGTGGCCCTTATTATCCTCAACCCCCGGGTGAAAACCCGCCAATTTTTCAAACACCTTGATGATTGCCTTATATTGGCTAAATTATCAACCCCTGAGTTCTCCTTCTTTATTGAAAGTATATACATGCCAAATGCAGATCAAGAGCAGGACCGTCTTTTGGAAGAACTTGCTCTACTACAACTCCCAGGCAATACAGCGCTGATGGGGGTTTTCAACACAATATTAAGTCAGGTGCGTGACACCTTTCCTCCTGCCACACAAGACAGACGAGGTACAGCTCAGCCTCAAAATTTCTTCAGGTCAAGTGGTTTCATAGATGCCCTCCCCCTCAGCATCTGGCCTTGGCTGTATGTCTCAGATCCAAGGTGCAGGTCGGAGATTCACATCAGCTTCACAAATTGATATGGCCCTAGTGGGCCCCTTGCTAGTTGGTCGAGTTTCCTCTCCCATAACCAGAGATGACACTATAAGTGATCACAGATCCCTCAAGGTGATCCTGACAACAATCCTCAGATTATCAAGAAGATTTTGGTCAAGGATTGCTCCAGGGCTCTTGAACAACAGTTTGCGAGAGAGAAGATAAATGCAGCCATTTGTGAGCCAGAGCACCTGGCCTCACCTCATTTGCGAACTTTACAAGAAAAATGGGCTAATACAAAAGCAAGGATCCTAAAAGTAGCCTACAATTATGCTAAGGCTCGAATAAAAGCGGCCCAGGCTAAAGTCAGACGTGCTGAATCCAGAATAAGACATCTTGAAAGGAATTGCCGACTGGTGCCTTCCTCTCAATGGTTGGAGGCTTGGGAATTGGCCCACGAGACATACCAGCAGGAACTTACTGAGCAAGAAGAACGTGCATCAAACTTCACATTGTCATGTTACTACAACCAGTGGGAACGGCCCACCCGTTTCTTTTACCAGAAGCAGAAATCCTGCTCAAAGGATCAGGAGATTGCAACCCTGAGGGTGGGGACCACTGTCATCACAAACAAGGAGGTGATCACCATCGAGATCCACCGTTACTATTCAGTCCTCTTCGAGGCTTCCTGGGTAAGTCCAGCAGATGTTCATGGATTCATTGTAGGGGTTCCTGAACCAAAAGTTAATTTATCAGCGGATGAAGAACTTCTTGCACCAATTACACAGTAAGAAGTAATGAAAATTATACTCCACAGCCCACACCTGAAGGCCCCAGGCCCAGATGGTATCCCATTTGAGGTGTATCTAGTGGATCCCGTCGAAGTTACAAAGGCCCTCCAGCCCCTCTTCTTGACCCTCTTGGAAGAAGGGGGAGTACTTCCTGACTAGAGAGGATCAATTATGACCCTTATCCATAAGGAAGCGAACTGAGAGGACCTTGCAAGCTGGCGACCAATATCACTATTGAACATGGACTACAAACTATTTACTAAGCTTCTAGAAAACCGCATGATTAAGTGGGCAGCACCACGCCTCAACCCAGCTCAACATGGCTTTATCCCAGGGAGATCACTTTGGAACAATTACAATGAGCTTCTGGTAAACCTGTCAGCTACCTCGTCTCAAAAACATGGTTTTGTGGCGCTTCTGGATATGGAAAAATCATATGATTGAGTAAATTGGAAGTATCTGGACGCCTCCCGAACCCGCCTTCACATCCCACCACAAGTTAGGACATGGCTATCAGCGCTTTACGCCCAGCTTCACACTAAGGTACTGTCCCCAACAGGCTTTACAGCAGCGGTTATGGTTGAACAGGGTCTCCGGCAAGGGGATCCACTAAGCCAATCTTGTTCAATATAGTTTTGGATCCTCTTCTGGCCCTACTCCAGGAACAACTGGTGGGTATTCAGGTTCCTGGGAAACCCCCACCTGCACTATAGCCTTTGCTGATGACACAGCAGTGGCAGTTGTATGTAAGAAGGACCTAGACCTGGCCATGGAAGCCCTGGATTGCTACTCCAAAGCGTCCAATGCAAAAGTTAATACTTCCAGAAACCGTTATAGTGCAAGTTGACACCCCATCTTTTCCTCTGCCTTTTGGTTTGGAACCTACCCGGGACACCTTTTGGCATCTAGGTGTCCTCACCACACCACAAGGGGTTGCAATAAAGGATAATGAGGACCGCTTGCTTAATGCAATAAACTCTCATGTAGCTAGCTGTAGCAGCCGGCGTATCACCCCCCAGGGACGCGCCCTGATGGCGAATGTTTTTCTTCTATCAAAGCTATGGTTTCTCGCTCATGTCTGCCCCTTTACAGACAGTTTCTACACGAGGTTGAATGTGCTACTTCGATGTTGGATATGGGGATCCAACCACCCACCCACAGCTCTGACCACAATATTAAAACCCCTGCAGTGAGGGGGGCCTAGGTCTTTTGGACACTATTTTTCATGCCACTTCAATAATGACGGGGTTCCTTAAGCCCATCATTTGCTGGGATATGGCTACAATGCCACAATGGGCACCATCCTTATGCCAAGGTTTAGAGGCCTCTCTAGGGCTCCCATAAACATCTACAACAGCTGTGGGAGAGTGGCTAACAAACCATACAGGCCACCGCCTCAAACCTCCATCAAGTTTTTACTGGAATCAGGCTCTCCTTGCACTTAAGAGGGCAGGAGTACGGGTGTACCACGCCTTCCCTTATAAAAAGAGTGGCCCTGGGATCAGCCCCCAGAATCACACCCTGGTCCACATAGGGAGGATTGTTATCTCCCACCTCCACCCTTTGGACAGACCCCCAATGCGGCCTCGTCTCCTTGAACTTTTACCCCCGCTGTGGAATGTGATCTCAAGGCACTCTAGAAGGAATTTACCCACCCTGTTCTCTCAGCAAAAGTGTCAAATACACTGTGGAGTGTTCTACACTGCTCATACAGGACAGGGGATCGAACTGTTCCCACCTTCCAACACAAGGGTTGCCCAAGATGTGCAGAGCTGACAGACACCCACCTCCACCGCTTCTTTACTTGCCCCCTCATAGCCCCTTTCAGGAGCAAGGTCCACGAACTCCTGCGAGCAGAACCCTGGGTAGCGCACCCTGTCCAGGACTTCATGTTCAACCTCTCACTCTCCAATTACTCCCAATCATTAAGGGTCCTGGCATTTGGTGTAGTGATATGAATTATTCATAATTCATATCTTCGCGCCGCTTTTGACTATACTCTGTGGACGCTGCCCCATATGATCACCAACTTATAGGTTCATTTTGAGATGGCTCTGAGAGTATTGACCATGTCGCCATGGGCCAATAGGTCAGTTCGAGTGGACACCTGGCTCTGGAAAAGCTTTCCCCCACCCTTTCTTGACACCTCCGTTTACCCCTGCCTTCTCCTCAGGCTCCTAGGAGCTCAGGAGTGATTATGTAGAGATTGGTGTATCCCCCTTTAGGTTGGGACCACCTAGTGCTAAAAAAGATAAGATAGTTCCAAGCCCAGCATGGGGAAGTAGACGAGAGTATCCTCAGAGGATTCCACGGAGTATAACTTCAGTTTGCCTGTAAGTTCACTACGGAATTTGAAGGTTGTGGGGTAATTTGATGCTCTATGTTAAGCAGGGGTAAGGTCTTTGTCGCAGGCAACCACACCATTAAGAACAGCCAGGCTTATATAGGGGTCATCCAAGGGGAGCTTGTCTTCAATTATCCTTTCATGAATATTAATATAATTCTGAATGGAATCAGCCAAGGAGTGTGACTCTGGTGCAATAGGAAAGAGCTGTTTCACCTGACCAAAAAAGTCTATGGGTGGTTGGGGAGCATAGAGTCTAAATGTCAACAGAGGGTCCAGAGCTAGAGTAAAGTGAATGCTCAGAATAAAATGAGATAGACTTACTAACCTCTCTATTTTTGAGTACATAATCAAGGAGTATTCCATTGAGCACGGTGGTGCAGGGTCAGTGGTGAGGAGGCCTCCACCTATGATGAAGGTTTTGGTCTCACCTGAAACTAAGCTCACTGCCAGTCCTAAACAGTTATTTGGCATTGTAGTGGGGGAATCCGATTACTAGGGTGAAAGTCTCCAAGTCAGCCAACTTCTAAATGGAATAGGCCACATTGGATAAAAACTCGACAGGCATCAGTGTTAACAAGAAAGGTTTCAAAGCTGTTATTATCGCTTTCAAGCATATCACTGAATTGGCAGATTTTTCATCCACACGCATCACAAGAACCAACATTACAAAATTTGCCCAGCTTCCTGACGCCCACATCCAAGCGAAACACCAGTATGCCAACCTCATAGAGGCTATGCTCCAAGCCCAAATTGTCAATCTCACCGCCTATCTACTTCAACTTGACCCTCATCCCGCGGATTCCCCAATACCATTCTCTAAGAATTGATACGCCTCTTCAATTCTGAAGCTGAAATCATAGCTGAACGCGATAATATGCCTGATCCCCCCTCCCCATCCACCATGGTGGGATAAGCGGCTCGCCTCTGTTCCACATGGTAGGTTTTTTTTTCATCTTTTTGTGTGTCTCTTTGCTTTTTTTGGGCGGTTGATTCATACTTTTGGTTTGTTTTAGTGGAATTTTCTGTCTCAGTAATGTCTGTCCCCTGGACGGCATACCTTGAATAATTTTAATATAAATTAACAAGAAAGGTTCCCTGAAAATGCACAACTGAGATAGAGTTTTCAGTCTAAGAGCACAAGTTCATTGTTACAGTTAGGTTGATCAATGCAAATGCTGTGGGGCAGCATAGACGTAAGGATGGAGCAAGTTCCAGATAAAAAGAAGGGGGATTATACTATATTCTGAGGAAGGCGCATTTATCATCTAGGGATTTGTGAAGGAGGGCCATTTTCAACTTTTAAACAAATTCTAATCTTGAAGCCTTTTCTTGGAGCAGGCGCAAGTACTGAATGGGAGTGAGGTCTTCTTTGACCAATTGAACAAAGGAGCTGTAATCCTTAAAGGTAGAATGATGGAAATCACAGGGCTTAATAAATGTTTCCAACACAAAGGAATATTACAGGTGAAAACTATTAGTCTAACTAGAGACGAGTAAGCATTAATAAGGTCTTCCTGAGACCTTGAAGAGAAACAACTGTAATAAGAGAACATGAGCTAAGTCCTTGCCTTGGGACTCATGATGAGCCCTAAGGTTTGACAGCTTGTTAAAGTTTTTCTTTTGATTTTTGAGTTACAGAAAAAGATAGTGTCAAGTGGTTAGTGGGAGGTACTTCATACTGAATGAGCTCCTGAGTGAGGGGAGCAGCCAACACCCTCAGCACACCTTTTGAAGAAGGCAAAAACCAAGGCCAGGAGTGATACAACAGTATCAGCCCAGTGAGCAGTTTCAAAAGGGGACAATTATGAGAGGGTTGGCTGACTCTAGAAACCCAACAGGAGAAGAAACTCACAAATAAATATAGGATTTATCAATAATGGAGTAGAAAATGGATCACAGGAGGTTGCAGAGGGTAACGTACCAGGTAAAAAATGCTAAAAGAAGGCAAAATGTCCAAACAGTAAAAAACAACGTCCCAGAATAAACTCATGGTGTTTCATATAAATTTTTGAAACAAAACGCAGCCTAAACTGAAGCAAACTATTAAACAAGAGTCCCTGAGATTTGAGAGGGTTTGGTAAGGACTACAGCGGAAATCAGCAAAATAAGATGTGGTGGATTTGGTCTAATAGGTCGCGGCATAGGTGCTGGGTTTTCATACAACAGAAGGGTAGATTAGAACCTGACTTAGTCCAGGCATCATAATAGGTTTAACCACAGTTTAGCAGTAGAAATTTCCTTAAAAGCAGGGGAGACTAATATTAATACTTAAAACTTTATTTAAAAGTATCTGATAATATGAGAGAAGCAAATGATTCTCAGCTAAGAAACATATATATGGGAGAGTTTTACAATAGTTTCAAAGCAATTAATGAATACTGATCCAAGATGAAAAGTTTTCACCTTTCAATGTAATCAAAAATTTCCAAACTCGGCTAAATTCTTTTACTTTATATCTGGTTGTTTCCATACTTTTGAACTAAGTTTTACCAGATTTTCAGCCAGTTTGGTGCCATTTGCTTCAGGCCTGACCGGAAAAGCAAGAACCCAAGCGGTTAATGACCTTAAAGAGGTCATTAGTGTACCTCAATAGTTCTGGCTTTGATTTCAGTGGCTTTGATGCTTGGCCTTAGTTGGGCGGTCTAACCCAAATAAATTTCAATAAATGTAACAGGTCCAGTATAATGGGCCTCTGTAAGGAACTTAAGGCTCACATTAAACAAGGTCTGGTCACTGGCATTACACCAGAAATCGCCACTCTGCATACATACCTTATAATCAATATGACTAATAGAATAAATTTATTTATTATTAGTGTCCAGATTGTGGATCAAACTTGCATATCATCCAATTTGCCCCAATGTTTGCTTTATCAATTCCCTCAATGGAATGGGGTTCTTGCAAAACTAGTGGATAAAGTATACTAGTCCTGATATTTACGTTCAACATCAGTAGCATCCCTTTGGATTACTATTTGTTTTAATACTTGCTTTATTAATCTTTATGATGTGATCCAAACTTATAAAGTCTTACCCAAACTCACTGCACGCTTCCCAACCTACTTACTTAGGAGTTTTCCTGCAGAGGGCTAGACGTAAGCTTGTTACTAAACACTTTTTCAATTTTCCCCTCGCCCCTTTAATAAAATTAACTGCCCTCCTCAAGTTGCCAGTTTATTTCACTCATTTACTTCCCTTAAAAATCAACTTCCTATAATTTTTATAGTAAATTCCATTCAACACATCTGATTTTCCTTTGTATTAACATCATCTTTTAATGCATACCATTATCCTCAAATTACCTATATTTGTGAAGTGGGCATCACAATCAACTGATCTAATGATTATCCACGCTATAACTGAGTTAGAAAACCTGTATATTTCTTGTTCTGTCTGCCAATAAATCTTACACGCCATGTACATCTACTACATTAATACGCTCTGCCAATAGCCACCTGTCAGTCACGATCTGGATGACCTATGTTCCTCAGACTTTATTTATACATATTTATGTAATTGCCAACAGCTGAAGATTTTGAGGGGTGTCGCCCTCCCTTCCTTTCCCTCACTTAGGGCTGCCAAAGTAAAGCCCGTGGTTGCCCCCATTAAAGCCTTTTGGTTTGCTATAGTGGCCTTTGGTATGCAATTGAATTGGTTTGCTATTTACTCGACCCCTAATATGTCTCACCACCAAGTCTCTTGGTCAGCTGAGCCCTTGCCATTCTGATCCATCCACTAGACACTTACACATCATGTTTATATGGTCAGTTTCTTTTA
This sequence comes from Massospora cicadina, assembly GCA_022478985.1. NCBI lineage: Eukaryota > Fungi > Entomophthoromycota > Entomophthoromycetes > Entomophthorales > Entomophthoraceae > Massospora > Massospora cicadina. The sequence continues at coordinate 44,974 of JAKSZP010011904.1, forward strand.
ATAATTCTCACCATGATATAACAAACTGTCCATCTATATCAATGGCTCTCAGCCCTCCTCTCTGGAGTTAGCAAGGCGTTTAGCTATATTTTTGTTAGGAGCCCCCACCTACTCCAAAATCTTCATATCTTCTCCCATGTTAGAAAGCACCTGAGTTTAACCCAAAGGTTTTCCTGATCATATAATCAGGTAGAGCAGACCAATGTTCCTAGGGAAACACGCACATTTGGCCAGTTAACAAGAGGCCGCTTCTCATCTTAGCTCCCTCTTCCACTACTGCGACACTTTTTCCAACATCTCTCAACAATGATCAGATATCTTTCATGTTCCCATTACATTCTGTACTGAGTCTCTTAAGGTTACCCTTCAAACTCTCCTTGACACAGGAGCAGCTGGAAATTTCATATTACTAGAGTAGCACAAGATCTAGACCTAGACACAACCGTGGCTCCTTTAATATTGGGTGCATCCTTTGAGCCTATGAAATGTCACACTGTACAGAGATGAGTACTGATCATTATCCATGACTTTTGATTGCATAAGCATTTATTCAGCAGTGCAAGATAATGTTTCCTGTGATTATTGGTGTGGGTTGGTAGCAGCACCAGCTTGTAAAAATTAATCCTTCTTTTAACTCTATCTCCTTTGATATTGTTGGTCTCAGTGAGTATTTCCTTTAATCAACACCCTCCCTCCTGAGGCCTCTCTGAGTTCCATTTCACCTTCAACACCCTCCTTTATGGGACTTGCCACCATACTTTCCACATTTGCTCTCCACTTTCAAAGATGATTTTAATATGAGCCTGGCTTCCAGGCTACCACCACATTCAAAGCATGATATGACCTTTCAATTAACGTCAGTCAAGTTAAAATTAGTCGTCCCATATATTTCTACGCCAAAGAAGTGGATAAAACAATGGGATATGTTTGGCCAAAATGTTAAAGAAGGGATAAATTGCAAAAAGGCCTCTACTATCGCCTCCCAGTTGTTTTTTCCCAGAAGGGAGATGGTTCCCTGTGCCTCTGCATGAACTATGAGCACCTGAACATAAATGGTCCTGGAACCCTATCCTCTGCCCCTGAAAAATTCATTGCGCAGGCCATTGTCACGTCTTTAATATTTTTCCAAACTTGTCCTGGTCATTACATATAATCAAGTAAGGGTTGCACAAGGACAGGATTGGCTCCTGGCCATCCATACCAATTGGGGGTTGTTCTAATTCAGTGTGATGCCTTTTGGATTGAAAACGCACCTGCAAGCTTTCAGCATCTTATTGATAATATCCGTGGGGACCTTATATTCTGATGAACTGTTGCATATATTGACAACATTCAAATTCATTATGACACCCCTTAGCAAAGTGTAAAAGATCTGGAAACTGTAATGGCCGCCCTCCATAGGGAAAGGCTATATGTGAAACCCTCTAAATGAGAGTTCTATTATGAGAGAGACTTTTTGGGAACTAGTGCTGAAGGATGATTATGCTGTTATTCCTTGTAAACTAAATTCTATCCAGGAATGGTTTTTTAACCAGTGCTTAAGCGTCAAAATACAACTGCACAGGTTGGTTACTTTTTAACAAAGTAAAGGGAACTTTAAGAATACAGTAAATCTAAGATAAAAGGATAAATATTAAAGCAAAAGGATTTTACTTAGCAGTTGTATTCAGCTAATTGAAAGAAAATATCCCTTCAAAATTGCAACTCCTAACATTATAAAAGATACTTTAGAATACTTAGTGCATAATTATTCTGGAAAATGGTGGAAACCATTAGATTAAGCTGTGGGAATAATAATCCTTTGCCAAATTGTTTTTACGCTGGTCCTAAGGACTGGGTGAAAATATAATAAAAAAGTAATTAAAATTTATGTTTAAAGCCTCATATATTGATCTAAAATGATTTCGGAAATTTTGCAGTGGAGAGTTAAGCCATTAAACCCTGAAAGCTATCCTTGTTGTATCCCAAAGCAAAAATGATAGTAATTTACTCATCAATTTATAGATACATATAAGAAAGTGAGTGAGGAGGCAAGGTAATCCACGTCAGCTTAACCTGGCAGATTGACATTAGCGTCAAAGCAATCCTATTGTAAACTAAAGCAATAGATTAACATTGGTGACAAGGACTGAGGAATTAACTATTTTGTTTAAATATAAGTGTAAAATAAAAATAATATATATTTAATAGTTGGTCAGACCAAATCACATCTCCCCACTTGACCAAAAATTCAGCAAAAAATGAGTAAGGTCTGATACTCTCTTGGAAGATGAAGCTGCTAAGCCAGGTAACAAATAAACAAAAGTGATTAATTGATGATTATTGATGTGCAATGGGTAAGTATAGGTGCTTTCCAAAGATACCCTAATTTTTTCCTGATGAATATGGGCAGCACCGGAGGAGGCAATGAAATCCATCTTGGATTAAAAATTAGTGGAACAATTTTATTATACACACCGTCAGGATTAAGTAAAGTAATACTAGTTCTGACAAGGGCTTGGAGGACTGATTCAAAACTATATTTCATCCATTGCGGTGGGGATTTCATTTTCCTTCAACATATGCTGTGATAAATTTATGGTACTGCAGCAACCTTAACAATATTCAATGGGAATGATACCCTCACTAGACTCAACATTTACAATAAAAAAATATTGATAAGGAGGCTCAAGCTGGGCAGTAAAATCAACCGCCAATGTCTCTGGAAGCCGCGTGGGCACAGTAGAAATGTTGTCTACTAGTATACATTACAAAACTGATGAAAATCCGTAGAAATTTCAGTTAATTTGATTGTAAGGGCCACTCATCATGGCATTATCTGGCATTAGCAATGCAACCTCAGTTGTTTCAGCAGAATGTATAGTAACTGCGCTCACCAATAACGTTCATCTTCTGAGGGATTCCTTGGTATAATACAATATAAAATGTTGTCCCCCACATTCAAAGCATCCTTTTAAAAGTTGGCCTTAAGGCCATATTTCCTCATAAAAGAGGCACCAATAAGTAACTCATAGTTGTCATGAAGTAAAATGAAACGCTGGAGCAGACAAGACTCTTTACTAACCCCCTAGTGGAAAGGAGTTATATGCTCCTAGTGAGGTAGTGGCACTAGGTCCTGTGGTGCCATATTGCTTGCAATGGGTAATATTAGCCACAGCCTTAGTTTTTTATCAATTTTTAAGAAATAATGTTGATTGTGGCCTGCAGTACAGGATTGCCGCACTGGTACATTGTACAAATTGATATCAACATAAGAAAATATGGCATGATTATTTGCACTGGTAAGAGTATAAGTATCAAGAGTATCTGCTTTATCAGGCATCCTAATAAGGCATTATTTTCCTGGGGCCGTGGAGGCGTAGCAAACTTTTTTCCATAAATATTAGCCACTCTGATGATGAGGCAGCGTTACATTTTGGTTAAGCCATTATTTTAGGCATTATATTATATTTTTACTGAGATACACCAACAAGGGGATGGACATCACCAAAATGGAAACTCCAAAACTAACCAAACCAAAAACATGGACCAACCGCCTTAAACGAGAAGCAAGACACACAAAAACGAAAAAAACAACCAGAAGATGGCACAGCAGCGAGACGCTTATCTCATAATAGTGGAATGAGAAGGGAATCAGGAGGCTCATCCGCTGTATCTGCATTGTACAAAGCGCAGGATAAGGAAGAGAGAAATGGCATAGGTTTACCAGCAATATGCAAGGCAAGATTGCAGAGGATTGGTTGTTCATAAAAATCATCATCATGTCATAAATCGTGATAGGTAAGTGGACAATTAATTTTCTGCTTTTGCAGATGACAAGAAATTTGGAGCTTAAAGCAGCTCTTTATGGGTAATCTTTACTTTGGATTTTTAGTGCAGTCACTTTATGAATGGCATCTGCGGCATGTTTATGAAACTGGAGAATGGTTTTTTTGCTCTGTGGGTGGAAGGTCGGGACAATAATGGAAGGGGGGAGACCTTTGGCAAGCATCTTTGCTGTTTGGTAATCATATTTCAGAGGATACTTTTTTCAGGTTGGGCAGCAGCTGCGACAGCGAAATGGTGTTGGGTGCATAAAGAATTGTCATTTAAGTGTGGGGCATAAAAGCACCAAGGGATCTCAATGGGGGATTGTGTAGAGATAAATTCTTTTATGTAGACTTCACAGTCTTCAATCACATAACCTGATTCGTTGGTTTCATCCAATGAGAACCATGGGTTCAAGTCTACAAGTCCATGTTTTCCTCAATAGGGATGGCTGAGGCTGGCGATTGGGTTGGGCTCAGGAGCAAACATGTTTATAAGCCAATTCCTTATTGGTGGGAGCATTGTTGGCACTGGACTTAGGATGGGTATGATTGGCTGCTGTGGACGCAGAAGCACCAGCAGGCTTTGGAGGAGATGGGAGTAAGATTGTACCCCATTCTGAGAGGGCAGCTGGGTGGTCAGCAGATGAGGAGCTGGTGGCCAAGACAGCAGAGGCATTAAGGAAGGGGAAACTGATTCAAGTGGTCCAACTAAAGCATGACAAACTGATGGTCCGCCCACCCTAAAAGTGATCCCATAATGAGTGGTCAGGGGCAGAAGCAATGAAGGTACAAGGGAGAATCTGCATAGCAATATTTGTAAATTTAGGGCTGATTGTCATGGTTGAATGACATGATAGTGGGCACCAGCCCCAAGGATAAGGCTGGGCAGCAGGAGGCCCAGAAGATGAAGCTTCAGGCCCTCCCTGACCTCAAGTACACATTAGACCAACGCTGGGTAAAAACCAAATATGCCCAGGTTGGTACTAGTGTGGCGCATAACGCCCAGCTCCTTTCGTCAGCCCAGGCGTTAAAACGAACGATTTATTCTATTAGCAAAGACAGTTCAATTCAGTATTTTGAGGAACACGGTTTGAAACACAATCCATTTACAAAACTATGCGTTTGGGTCAGATACAAATTCAATTAAATAACTTGAATGAAGTCTGTTTCAGTGTATTCTACCAATTCAGAAGGAATTGTTTGCCTATTGGTGAATCAGTGATTGGGACTGCTTCAGCAGACCCCAAATTATCCTGAAAAAGTTTAAATTTGATTTCCTTGACCAACAACCCTTGTTGGTCGACTTCAACAATAATCTTCCCCATTTTCCGTTTTTTATTATAATGTTATTTTGGATGATCCTGTACGTGGACCTCTTTGAAGAGGTCTCACACTACATTAACCATTCCATTTCAAATATGATGAGATTATCCCCTAGTGCACCATTGGTTCGCCCAGGTTCCCTCCAACCTGGGAAGCTTACCCCTTTTTCCCTTGTGCACTGCGTTGCTTTTGGTTGGTTAATTATCGCACTCCTTTACTTAAGTTATTATTGCTCCAGCACCCTCTTCTGGACTCTAGTAACTTTGGTTCTAATGGCTAGTTTCCTTGAGATGGCTCTGTGCACCGTGCACCACCACTCTGAAAACAGGAAAGCTATAGACACTCTCCTTACATTAGTCAACCATACTCTTAATTTTATGTGCACAACTTTTTTCTATGTGGGACTTTTCCAAAGCGCAAACAGTGGGCGCCAGCTGTGGGCTTCGGCTGTGGTCAGTCACACTTCTATTTCCTCTTTTTCCAAAGGGTTGGAGCATCTCAGCGTTATTCTGGTTGCCTCCAACTAAAAAGTACTGTCATGAAAACGGCAGAAGAAGTTTAGACCGACCTGCTAATTGGGATGTTTAAGCACCTAAAAAGAAAGCCAGAAGCCAGAGGCATTGCTGCATGTACAACGTTGTATGGAGCTGGGTATTGGGAAATGATAAACTGTTGGTGTAGAGAAATAGTGAACAGCAACATGAGAATGTACTAAATAGAGACAACCCCAGACACTGGTGGTCTTGCTGCAGGGGGTGTTACCACAGGTATATTTTCCACAAGGTCACTGGTGGGTGGGTTCAATTCAACTGAGGAGACAAGGGGGAGGATCCTTGCTTGGAAATGGTGGATGTAAGGCCACGAGATCCCAGTATATTGTTGTTGGAAGTTTGAAATAATGGGGTTGAATTGCCAGAATTATCTAGCTCTCTGAATCCAGTTGATCATGGTAGGGGCCATAGTAACCATCAGTACTGGTAAAGCCTATCCGGTATAGGGACTGACAGGCCACCAGAGTAAAGCCATTGGGAATTTGACCAGAAGGATATCAATAAATCAAAAATTGATAGTTTTTTGAGGCAAAATTATTGTAAGGAAAGTGAAGAAAATTGACCAACAATTTTCTCAGTGCAATGCAACTGATTAAATAGTGGTCAATTGATGTGGGAACAAGAAGGAATTGGAACCCTTGGTTTTGACCTAACTGGTGAATTATTTGGGAATGAGGCAGATAAGTTCACTGGGAACTGACATCGAAGAACTTAGTGGTAGGCTGATTCACTTTCAGTTCAACCTTGAATGCCTGAACTGAGGCTCAACTGCACTTCTGGCAGTTGGCATGGTTTCGTCTGGACTGATGAAAAAAGGAATTCCCCAGGGCCACCCCATCTAGGGGAGGTCCCAAATGTTTGGAAACTGGGTTCAGGATGCCCAACCCACCCATGCCTGGTTGATGGGCCATTTGTTTGGTCAGAATCGTTGCTTCAGGCGCAACACCCAATTTGTCAGCAGGGAGCTTCAAACTATCGTTGATGGTGTCCAATGCTGCTGCCTGCATGTCAGGGATCATCCCTGAAATATTGAGAGAGGGTTAATTTTGATGATCATGGTGTTGACCAAATTGAAACTGTTGGCGATTCCAGCTGATGAATCGATATTCATTTCTTTTTTGACTATGTTGAAAAGATTATTGAGTTTGTATCCACTCATTTTGGAATGATTGACTTCATTTCAGCGATCTTGGTGCAAATTTCCCTGATCAGATGTACAAGTTCAGCTGAGGTGAGTGTGGGCACCGGGGGAGGGATCCAAAGAGAGAGGGCTGTTACCCAGCGCTCATCTACCACATGGGTGAGGGCACCCTGGGTGACGAGGGGTACAGACACCCTCTTTGGAGCCTTTTTTTACTCAGAAATGGGAAGAGGGCCCGATTGACACACAGGGGACATTCCCTGGGACTTACAAGTACCCATCCTTTATGCTCATACCTGGTGGATATGGACGCTTCCAGGTCCAAAAGTTGTGATTCCCCTACTTTTCACAAAATTCACAAATTCAATTTAAATAAACGGGGCTTACTTTGGCAGCGCTTTCTGACAATGCCAGTGGAATCAGCTTATATGGGACTGGGGGCGTTGGCCTTGGATAACGTTGGGAATTACATTGCTGTTAGAAGAATAGGTTCATTCACATTAAAAACGCGTTTTATAATGAAACCCTTATCTACACCTCTGAACCGTTTATTAGCTCTTATGGCCTGGATGATGACTCTATTCCTGTATATCAGATTACCACTGAAAACCCTCGTTTGACCCCTACCATGATCCGTGGCACTCAGGAAGTGGAAAGAGAATTTAGTTTCAAATATGATAAAGTATATGCACCTGCAGAAGGTGAGGTGGGATATGTGGCCTCAGTAGTAAGAGTGACCAACTATCCCTCCCCCTTATATGATTCCAAAACATACCCTGATGGTATGCTCGAGCCAGAGGAGAATTTCTGGTGATTTACTGGCTTTTTCTAAATTAAATAAAGCCCATTTGGGGTATTTCTAATGACTGCTATCCTTTCCTCCCCTTTAGGGAAATTCAGCGCCACTATTCTAGTGGATACTGGCGCCTGAAAACTTTATGGACCAGACCCTAGCCGACTACCTTGGGCTGAGTTACTTGCCAGGTAGTATGGTTAGAGGAGGAGCGTCCCAAGGTATTTCCACTCTGAAGGTCTTTGTGACAGTGGACTACCAGGTTGGCAAGTACCACTTGTTCAATCACTTCCAAGCTATTAAAAACCTCTTGTACCCTATCAATTTGGGTGTGTAGTGGTGGCGGAAGTTTGACTTTAGAACAAACTTGAAAGAGAATACTCTATGCCTAACATTAAAGAATGGTCGCACATTAGTTGTTCCTTTGTCTGAGGCTGACGCTCAGGGTAATTTGCCCTACTGGCCCCATTTTCAAACCCTTAGCCTTACCTCTATGCTGAAGCCCACAGTGGTAGTTCCCCTACCTTCTCGTTTGGAGGGTTTGGAATCTTCCTTTGATGCAACATCAGCTGATGCACAACCTGATCATTCCAAGTATGACTGTGACCTCAAACTCACTGTGGATCTGGTGCGGATTTCTTCCCCTATTTGTCCACTAAATGTCCAGGAGGAAGAGGCGTTAGATGTGTGGGTGAAAGAGAAGTTAGACAAAGGCGCGATTTTTCAGTGTACCTCCCCTGTATGCTCCCCACTTCTTTTTGTTGAGAAGGCTGATGGTACTCTGTGCCCATGTGTAGACTATGGGAACTTCAACATCACTGTACCAGATCTACATCCCAACCCTTTGGATTCTCAAATTGCGCGCTATGTGGAGAAGGCTAAAGTATTTTCCAAGCTGGATTGCCTCAATGCATTCAATCAGATTCGGATTAAAAAGGGACTAGAGTGGTTAACTGCATTCTGTACCAGAAAAGGATTTTCCAGTTTCAGGTCATGCCCTTTGGGCTTAAGAATGCCCCTCCTATCTTTCAACGCCGCATTGATGCAGCGTTGGGGACTTATTAGGGGTATGCGCGGTGGCCTACATGGATGATATCCTGGTCTTTTCCCATGATCATAAGTCCCATGTGGTACACCTTCGGCAAGTGGAGGAGAGGTTAAGGGCAGCCCGCCTTACGCTAAAGATCAGCAAGTGTGAATTCAAGTCCCAGGTCACCTTTTTGGGCAACGTCGTGTTTGACCAGGGACACATGATAACTCCAGACAAGGAGAAGGCTATTCATGAGTGGCCCACCCCCACATCAGTCAAGGAATTGAGGAGCTTTTTTGGGACGTGTACGTTCCTCAAGAAGTTCACGCCCAATATTTCCAAGGTGGCAGCACCCTTATATAAGGCTAGAGGTGCAAAGGCGCTTCAGTGGTCCTCTGTTTTGAAGGATGCTTTCCAAGCTGTGAAGTGCACCCTGTTGTCCACATCAGTCCTTCGCTATGTTAACCCCAATAAAGAGTTCATTGTGTCTACTGATGCTTCCAACTATGCTATATCGGCTGCCTTGTTACAAGTAGGTGAAGATGGGATAGAGCAGCCAGTGGGACATTTTTCTATTAAAAAATGTCTCTGCCTGAGTTTAATTACGCCGTTTATGGCAAAGAGTTATAAGAAGTGGTGGAGGCGCTGACTTATTGGCGTCACCACTTGAATGGCTCCTCCCAACCTTTCCGTGTATGTACAGATCACCATGCCTTGCTGTACTACCGCGCCCCTCATGTCCTAACCCCACGGCAGACCCGTTGGCATGAGACCCTTGCCCAATTTGCATTTTCTTATGAGTTTACTAAGGGCAAGAAAAATGGGTTGGCGGATGCTTTGAGCCGCAATCCTGCATTAACTCCTGATCCAAAAAGGTAGAGTTTCATATTCCCAGTTGTTTTTCTCTCTTGTTGCAAACACTTTTGCAACAAAATTCAATTCAAGTCTGGTAAAAAGTTTGATAATCTCACTGAGGAGATTACTTAACGCCCAATGTCAGGGAGCAGTTGGGCGAGTAAAGTCAAGGGCTTAAGTGCTGGCCCCATGACATCCAAATTTTGCAAATGGCCCGGCGAGCCTGGGGGAATAGATAAACTTAATAAAAAAAACCAGCAGTTACCATTTCCCCAGAAATTTTAGCTTGGCAAGCGCGATGTAACCAGTGCATCAATATGCCGCACTCCCAACCACTCTCTTTGGTGGAACATGGAGTTCAGGTATTCCTGGATATTCAGTAGACGACACTTTGGGAGAAGTTTTGTGGGGATGTACACACTCATTTCCTGAACACAGTGTACGTCGCACCTCATTCCATGCCATGTGGTTGGCTGGATCTAGGCTTTGAGAGTAAGGAAGCAGCGGATGAAGCTGCAATGGTTCGCATGGTAGTAGACCTCCCAGATGGTCAGTGGGTCATCAAAACTAAATGCACCCATTGGACAAAATTGAATCAAATTTTCATAAATTTAACTTTCTGCCCACTACGGTCAAACGCACTGTACTCAAACAACACCTGAAGCTGGGCTCGCCATATATGGTGAAATACAATCCTTCGAAATGCAGCGCTTTATGCTAATGCCAAACCTGTGCACAGGCAAAGTGATTGCAGTCCTAACCCCAGCTGAGGGGTTACAAAAGGATCTGACCCAAATCCTGCATAATGCTTTTGTCAACATCATGGGGCAAGCCACCCACCCTTTCAGGGTCACCGTGGACAGCGCACCTCCCATCTGCGCTTTCTGTAGCACTTTTGGCCACAAGGCCCACACCTGCCCCACCAAGGAGGGCATTACATATCAAAAGTTTCCCTCAGATTCAATGGGCGGAGGAGAAGCGCACTATGAACTGACCTCCAACACAAAGGCAGCCTTCCCATGGGGAGCGCAAGGATGGTACGTTCTATTAAATCCAATATCCCCTCAAGAGCGGAAGAAGGCCAAACAGGCCCACAAGGAGGCGGCCAAGACACTTTCTGCTATACCACCCTCCCAGCTCCAGGAGGACATTGAGACTTTTGTGGCAGAAGCAGCTCGTGAATCCCTCAACCAATCAGATTGGGACGCCCAAGCCAATTGGGCCTCCCAAGCTGAGAACCCATTGGGCAAGTTGGTTTCACCCAACCAATGCGCCCAAGCATCAATTGGGACCAGATTGGTCACCAACATTCCTGCTGATAATCCACCTCCAAGCGATGGTGCACTGCAAATGCACGCACTGCAAAAATCTCATCTCACAGTGGGGAAAAAGTGAAGGCAAAAGCCAAAGCAAACCCAACTACTAAAGCTACCCATACCATCTTGGGTTGAGACCATCTAGTACTAAAAAAAAGCTACCCATACCATTGATTACACAGTAGCATCACATACCTGGGGCGCCACCAAGTGCCGTGAAGAAAATGAGGAGGCTGAAGGGCTCAGGTGCCCTTCCCCTCGCACCTAAGGTGCAATTGGGGGAGCCTTTACTTTAGGAACGTTGAACATCGCTGGACTCAAGGCCTCGCTGTCCCAGGTTAGGAAAATGAGTTTTTACAGCATAATCTACCCGTGGACATCCTGGCCATTCAGGAAACCCACTGTCTGCGCAGTTCTGAGGAAACATGGAAATCCATGCTCCTCCTTCCCTCTCCTTCTGGTCCAAGCACTTTGAGGTGCTAGTTCAAATGAACAAAAATTTTAAATTTATATCATCAGACTCCTTCCTTAACGGCCAAGTCCTTGTTGTTACTTTTTTGTGGGATGACAAAGTGCACGCTATTGTCAATTTTTAAGCCCTGACCTGTGCATGAAAACGTCAGGAATATTTCTTGTCAGTCAATTCCATTCCGTTGCTCCCTGACCCTTTCATCACTGGCGAAATGAACTGCTGGTTGAGCCCATCCACAGACCGCTGGCACTCATCACTTTCACCCCCACAGGGTCACGTAGAACTCCGCGTTCTCAAAGCCATCCTAGGGTTGGTCAATACTTTGCCGCCTCATGCTCCACTAATTGAAAACATGTTGCGCCCCCACGTCCACAATGGCCAGTTAAGGTCCATGTCCCGCATCAACCTTATCCTCGCGCCATTGAAATTTTGTACCCAAATTTCCCATTTCACCATGACGAAAATTGATTTCTCCGACCACAGGATGGTATCAATCTCCTTCCATTTATCCAACCCAGAAGCTCGGGCTCTGAAATGGTGAAAACTTTGACTGGCTGTAATCACAACACTAAGATTTTCATCATGGGTGGAATCCATGACCGCGGCTCTAGATTTTATCACACCGTTTTGTGCTGATCCAATTTCCACTTGGTCTACCTTCAAGGTGAGCACAATCCACCAGGCTCACCATCTTTCCTCCCGCTGCTCACAGTCCACCTCGGCAGTCATTTCGCGCGCTCTGGCAGAGTTGGCCCACCTGGAGTCCAATGTCCCAGCCACAGGCTACAGCCCAGCGTGGGGTCGCAAGTGGGCGGAAGTAGCCGCCCACCTAAATGCTCTAGTGAGACAACACAAGCATCAGGTTTGTGCTCAGTACGGAGCTAAACACATTACAGCGGGTGACATGTGCTCTGCTTACTTTTTTTGGAAATTTTTCACACCACGCCAGAACTTGGCCCGCACACAGGTGCGAAGGCCAGACAATTCCGTAGTGGATATGCCAGCCAAAGTGGCGATCAAAATAAAAAAATATTACTCCAAGTTGTATTGATTTGAACCAATTCAGATGGCCAGTATGGCAGATTTTCTAATAGTGCACACATCCAAACTGTTTCCCGTTTCTCAAAGTTGATGAATTTGATTACTTGGGATGAACTCTGGTCCACCGTTCGCGGTGTACCATATAGGAAATGCCCAGGCCTTAAAGGCATTCCTTATGAGTTTATAAGAAGTATTTCGAGGATTTATCCCCATTACTGCTTGCCTCTCTTAACCTAAGCCTCTTGGAAACGCGCCTCCTACCAGGAGGGCAAGAGTCCTACACCATTACGCTATTCAAAAAATGGGATAAGCTGGACTTGGCCAACTGGCGCCCCATTTCTTTCACCAACACTGATACTAAAACTTTTACAGAAATCATGGCTAACCGTCTAGGGATTGCTGCAACTGCTCTCATCTCCCCTGAACGACTTAGTTTCATACCCAGAAGGTCGATTTGACACATACACACCATAGCTAACGTCTGTCAGTCCACGGCCTCTGGTGCACTTGTATTTTTAGACCAACAGAAGGCCTATGATAGAGTTAACTGGGATTACCTCAGGGCCTGCCTCCACCAGTTCCGCCTACCCCCTCGCTTCATCAATTGGGTGATTTTGCTAACGTAATCCACCACAATGGGTGTGTTTGGCCCTGGCTTTCTCACAGATGTAGTCCGCCCTCAAAGGGGCCTACGCCAAGGGGACTCTCTTAGCCCAATCTTGTATAACTTCAGCCTTGACCACCTTCTTCAAAACGTGAATGTCCGCCTTACTGGTGTCCATGTGCAAGGCAAGCCCCAGTCAAGATGTTGACATTTGCTGATGATAGTGTGGTTAGGGTGTCTAACAATCATGATGCACAGCGCTTGAAGCTCTTATCCAGGTTTACTCCAGGGTAAGTAATGCTGCACTCAACACCTCCAAAACCAAAATCATTCTCCTTGGTCGGTGTCAAGCCTGATGGGCCCCAGCGCCCTGTTTCTGATCCGCCCCATCAGCTAGCGCACGAGCTTGCTTGCCCTGCCCACCCCACACCGCCCCGCTTGTGCTCCCCTTTGTTCCAAGCCCCACCGTTGGCCCAGTCCGCCATTTGGGGGTGTGGTTGGAGGCAGGTACGCCTCATTGGTGATGGAAAACCATATTCTGGACAATGTGATGAAGCGCATAGCTTCCCTCAGAGCCCGTCAGACTTCCCTTACCGGTAGGGTAGTACTTGATAACTCTATTCTCCTCTCCAAAGTTTGGTTTTGGGCCCACGCCATCGCTTTCTCCCCAAATTTCTTCAGATCACTGTATGCCCTTCTGCAAGGGTGGCTTTGGTTGGGCCGCCCACCACCAGTGTGACTGGATGTCATGTTTGTCCCTCGCCATAGTGATGGTATGGGCCTGCTCAACTTTGAGGCCCATGCTGCCAAAATCCTTGGCACCTGGATCGCTGCCGTTACCAACCCTGCAATTTCTGACCAGCACTGGTCCCGCGTGGCCTGCTCCAACTTCACCCACGCCCTGGGCCTCACCAACCCATCCCACCCACACTCTCTATTGAAATATCTGGCTTCCCAACCTTCGGCAGTAGGCCCACATGGGACGTCACCCCACTTCAAAAGGATCCTCCTCTCCATGAGGAGCGCTGAGTGGAGGATTCGCATCTGTGGGCACACAGCCCAGAGGGGGCGCCCCTCTTCTCGGTTCACCCAGGAGATACAGGGACTTCCCATTCTGAACGGAGTGATACCCATGAGGCCCCATAGCTTGTCCAGAGTGGACTACCTGGACATGATGGACATCCCCTATCCCCTTGATACCCAGAAAGCCATTTAGAAGTACGCCCACCACCCTCTTATGCAGCCTCATATCTGCTCCCATGTGTGGCGCTGCTTGAGATGGGTATACCATAATGCCGAACGCTCTAATGCTTTTCACTCATCCTGTGTTATGTGTAGCCAGTATGGAACGCTGTTTCACCGCCTGGAAAAGTGCACTCCATCTAAAGCGATATGGCGTGAGGTTCAACGTCTACTTTTCCAGGATCAGGCACAGCCCCTCAGTCTGTCTAGGGACATGTTTGCTATATCAATGGCCTCCCCTCTCCCACCCTCCCTTCATGCCTTGGTGTTCGCAATCGCCATGTGGACTATCCACAAGATTGTCTTGGATGCCATATCAGGCTCCACCCCCACCCTCCAGGAAGCTGTCCACCGGTTCAGGTCGCACTTAGTAGACCACTTCCAAGCGTGGATGTTTGATACCTCTTACCACGTCGCCGCCAGTTGGTCTCATCCTGGTTCCTTGTTTGGTTAATCAAATCAGACCCCTTCCTACACACATGCTCAATAGTAGGGCCTGCCCCTATACATGTGACCCCCCCTCCCAGTCTTGGCGTTCCCGCTGGAAACAGGAGATAGCATTAGCTTCTCTGGGGTGCCCTCCTCTTGCATGAGTTTCGTTTTCTATGGTGTCTTATCAGAAGTGTCCATCCCCTTGTCGGCCTTCCCCACAATAAATTTAAAATTCATATACCCAGTTGATGATTCCACCGGGTAATATTGTGTCTCAACTTCCCTCTTTCAAGTCCAACAGGCCAGCGCTCTCTCCTCTGAAAAATGTGGAGGAATAAAGTATGTTTAGAAAGTTAGACCTTTCTAAGCCATTATCAGCCGAATATACTATGCTACTTTTTAAGATCACTTTGTTTCAAGAGGATCTATCTAAGGTTTATCATGTGAAGGATGAGATGGTGTGGTTTTAGGGGCGCCTATAGGTTCCTGCTGGACCACTGCGCCTGGAAATCATTCGGGACCATCATGATGGACTCACCATTGGTCATCCTGGGAAAGCAAAGACCTTGGAGATAATATGATTCACATACAATTAGAAGGGCTTGCCTGCTCAGGTGGGATGGTATTGTAAAGAGTGCTTTTGCAATCAAATGAAACCAAACTGTCAACCGTTAGTGGGGTTGTTGGTACCAGTCCAAAAGGCTGAAGGGCCCTGGACTTCCCTATCAGTGGATTTCATTGTGGAGTTACCCGTTTCAGATAGTTATGATGCCATCATGGTGGTGGACCGCTTTACAAAGTTCTCCAACTTTATTCCTTGCAGAATGACTATAACAGCAGCTGAGATGGCTAGGTTTTTTGTAACTCATGTGTTTACGCTTCATGGGGTTCCCCAAGAGATTATCAGTGACTGGAGACCCCAGTTTACCTCAATCTTTTGGGAAGAGTTGTGTAAGACTCTTCAGATTCGCCCCTGCCATTCAACTGCATATCGTTCCCAATCAGATGGGAAGACTGAACGAGTGAACCAGTGTTTGGAACAGTTCCTGCTGTGTTACACCGCCGTGGATCATTCAGATTAGGTTTCTCACCTTCCTATGGCCCAATTTAGCTACAACAACACTTTGCATTCTTTAAACAGTTGTTCCCCCTTTTTGCTAACCATGGTTTTAACCCTGCCTTTAACATGGAGCCTAGCTGTGGATCTAAAGTTGAAGCGTTGGTGGACTTTTCCAGGACTATCAAAAAGGTCCACCAGGGGGTTTCCACAACTTTGGAGGTGGCAATGTAAGTTTATAAGGAGAACGCTGATGATAAGCGCCAAGTGGGTCCAGTGTACAAAGAAGTGGATCTTGTGATGCTTGATGATCATAACATTCCTTTCAAGCAGCCATGCAAAAAGCTGGGAACAAAGAGGATTGGCCCTTACCGCGTTGTCATAAAAGGTGGGTCATGCCTCATACCAGTTAGATCTTCCCTCTTTTTTCAGATCTTCTCTGTCTTTCATGAGAGCAAATTGACGTTATTTGAGGGCCCCCCACCAGAGACTCCTGAGGACTATCATGTGGATGGGGCGCTAGAGTGATAAGTGGATGAAATAGTAGCCTCCCAACGTGTTAAAAGAAGACTTGTTTCTTGGTATCTTAGAAGAGTTTTGACGCTGCAGAGAACGGTTGGGTCCTAGCGCGTTACTATGTGCATTCCCAAAATCTGATTGAAGCCTTTCTTAAGCGTTTCCCCCAGGCCGCTGAATCTCAACACAAACCAACCGTTGCCACTATGAAGTTGGCCCTGGCCCACAAGAACTTTTCTTTTGTGCAAGCCCCTGGAGGTAGGTTGATACCCATCATGAGGAGAGGATAATGTCATGGTTGAATGACATGATAGTGGGAACAACCCAAGGATAAGTCTGGGCGGCAGGAGGCCCAGAAGTTGAAGCTTCAGGCCCTCCCTGACCTCAAGTACACATTAGACCAACGCTGGGTAAAAACCAAATTTCCCAGTGTCATGATTCTGATATGACTGTATGATAATCGTGGGACATCTAGGGCTGAATCCGCTGAAAATGGTATCAGTTATGATTATTCGAGTGCCTCAAGATGAGGCAATATCGGGACATAAGGGGTTTTTATAGGATATAACAGGTTTTATTGGATCGCCTCTATATAAGGCGATAAGTCGATAAGGTGATGCCAACATTCACAAATATGAAGTAAATCGCCTACAATTAGGGTGACAGAGGATTAGAGAATGACAAGTCAAATTTGAGGAGAATCAACAGAATAGAATAGCCCAAGCCATGAGATAAGTATCGCCTGAAGCTGCTGTGTACAAGCAAGATGGACAATTGAGAGAAGTAGGTTGTTAGTAGAAAAAAATGGGACAAAAAAGGTAGCTGGATTTATTAAAATAAATAAAGAGTTGATTGTGGCAATTGCTACTATTTTAAGTATATTTTCAAGTTGTCTGAAGGACTGAAGATCCCCACATCATCTGTCTGTTGCTTAGTAGGTTCAACATGTATGAACAACATGACAGATTCTAATGATACCATCCAAAATTATAATAGTGATGCTCACTACAGGGGGGCCCATTGATCAACCACCTAACACTCCGGAACTCCAGTTGCAAGCCATGCCATACACAAGATGTGTTGGGTAATCTTAATGGAACACCGCACCAGCCAAATATGAGGAACTCAAAGTTACCTTTGACGCGGTGCTCAAAAACCAAGAAAACTTCTTCAAGAACGAGATGCTGTCATGCACCAACTTGATAGTACGTTTAGCCAGATGCAATTCTTGGGACAACAAAACAAAGAACTCGCCAACCAATTGAATGATACTATTAAATGGCTGCAGTGTTTAGAATGAAGATTGACCAATACCTCTTAGTCTTCTTGCTGGGACAATGATGACCATCAAGGGGGCATCATATGAGGAATAATATGACACTGGTCAGAGCTAATACACCCAGGATGGTAGTACTGGATACAAATTTGAGTCAGAATGATGCTTCCCTCAAGTAATGGATAGTACTGCCCATAGCAGAAGGTCACTCTACCCCTGAAGCGGCGGACATCCCAACTTCAGACAATCCAGCTCCTCATCAAGAAACTGCTTTTGGATCTTGATTCATTCCTCAGTATTGCCCAAAACCCCATGAATGGGATGAGGAGACTAATATCAAAAAATTACCTCCATTTCACTGCAACGGGAACATTCATGGGTTCTTTAAACGGTTTGAGTTTGTAGTGGAAGGTGACTCTGATAGATGGAAGGCTAAGTTGTTAATATCTGCCTGGATGTTGGAAGTGCCGATCAGGTCACCTGTTACCTCCCAAGTAGCTCTGTCATCTATAAGTATGTAAAGGATACTGTACTCCTTCTGTTTGGGGATACTTCAAAGATGTTGCAATGAAAAGCAGAATTCTTTACAATTGGATTCCATTGAAAGGAGACTCTCCTAGAGTTAGCTGATCAATTCACAACAGAAGCCCATGTGCTGATTGGAGCTAGGTACTTAGCGGAAGTTGATGTGTGCATTGCCATGACCTCCGCAGTGAAGCCATATCATGAACTTCATAATGTTATTTTTGCCGCTTCTGGATGATGACGTACCTCTGCTCAAGATTGTACAGTTTTTGCGTCATGTATCCCCTAACTTTCCACCACCAAATATGGAATAGAAGACTACCGCTGCTACTGCACCCTCTTATTCAGGAGAATACTCTCGTTTTCCTCCAGATACAGTTAGTAATCCGCAGCCTTTATATAACTCTGCGCCTCATCCTTGGCCGAATTATACTCAACAGTTTGATCAGCAACAATGGGCTGGCCATGAAAACTGTCAGCAACCCAGTTATTGACTAGGACCTAGCTATGATGACCGTCAACAATCAGCTTACCAACCTGGGTCTGGTTATGCTGAATTACTCCAAACTTTCCAGTCTGGACCTTCTTATGATAATCAAGGACGTGGCTCTTATGGGGATAACTTCTATGAATGTGATCAACCTGGTCATTTTGCAAAGTTCTGCCATAACCGCCATGTGAACTACATACGCCAAGATCAATACTTTCATGGAAAAGATGGAGTGGAGTAGAGATGGGACCCTCTACCTCCGTGATACCCACTCAAAACGTTCCTGAATCAATAGTAGTATACCCTGCAAAAGTCCCTCAGAACGATGATGGACTTTTATATCAGCAGCCAGTTGGAGGATTAAATGTAGTAACCCGAGCTCAAGCCAAGCTGGCAGCAGAAGAAGAGTCCCCCAAACAACCAAAGCCAAATGCCTGTCAAATGCTTGATCAAGCTTCCTTTGAACAACTTGAATCCGCCGCGGATGCGCCAACTCTGAAAGGAGTAAACGTCGCCCTTCTAGTAAATGCCATTGTCAAAGAATACCCCCAATTCAGTGAGGGGATAATGAGTTTTCTTGGAAAAAGAGAGCCCATAAATGTTCACATATTAAACAGTCAATAATCTTCTTATTCTGAGTGTACATACTGTGATATTTTTGTAGCAAAAGATAGAGTTCGCGTTATAATAGAGACTAGTGCTCCAGTCAACATAGTTTCCACTGTATTGATGGCAATGTTGACGTTGAAACCTGATGTGGACCATCGAATGGTTTACATAACTGCTGGAGCAGTAAGCACTTTCTCTGAAGGGGCTTACAGTGCGCTACCTCTGCAAATTGGGTCCATTGTCATTGTATCCCCATCAATTGTGCCGCCAAATGAAAACTACGACCTTTTAATTGGGACTTCTTTCCTGCGCCATTTTGGGGATGTTGTTAATATGATGGAGGAGACCCTCGCCATTCTGGGTCAGCGGATCCCAATTTACTTTACCACTAGTGGAGTACCAAAGGATCTGGTGCATATGAGCCATATCAACCTTGCCTATAGTGATGGGGTGATGCCAGTTCGCTAGCTCTGACTAAAGCGCAAGATTTGGGCCCTTCCCCAGCAGATATATGAATATCAAGGGATAACTCTTAAAGTGGCAGGGCCCATATCTATCCCTTATGGCCATCAAGTCTTAGTGAACATTGAGCTAGAAGTGAAAGTGCCGAGTGGGTTAAATGGGGAAGTCATTGGGCTCTATCATCAAACATGGTTTGAGCTACATGTGGCTCCAGGGATTATACTTCTGGACTTGGTGAGATTAAGGTTTTGTTAGCAAACCTCCAGAGCAAACCAATGCAAATCCGCCAATACCAAATTGTAGCGTATTTACATCTGATTTCAACAGATGAGGTCCATAAGGTTCATGATTTTGGGTCATTGGATGAATTTGGTCTACCAGCCGAGACACCTGCTAACGTACTAATGGTGGTACCATGAAGTAATTTAACTGGATTATTGAAAGAACAAAAAATCCAAGCAATAGCTTTATTTCAGAATTATAAGGGGATTTTTGCTGTTGAAAATCATGATTTAGGGTGTGCTTGGGGGTGGTCCATTGAGTATACACAGGAGATCATCCTCTTATAAGGTCTTGGCTGATCCGCCGATTGTGGGCAGTGGAAGACAATGTTACTGGTAAAATTGACAAGTTTCTAGAGCAAGGGATGCTCTAACCATCCAAAAGCCCATGGGCCTCACCTGTTCTAATTGTAAAAAAGAAGGATGGCACCAACCGCGTAGTAATTGACTACCAGAAGCTCAACAGTATTACAAAAAAGGATTTGTATCCCTTACTAAGAATTGACAATGCTCTAGACCAATTAGGGGGAGCCCATTATTTTTCTACAATGGACTTGATAGGTTACTGGCAAATTGAGTTACCCCCGGCAGAACAGGAAAAATGCGCTGTGACCACCTCTAAAGGCCTTTTTCAATTGACGCGGATGCCTCAAGGGCTGTGAAACGCCCCATCTACATTTCAGCAAGCCTAGGACACTATTCTTAGTGACCTGAAACTGTCATGAATCCTTGTATACCTCAACAATACTAGTGTTTTCTCTCAAACCTTTTCAGAGAATCTTGACCACCTCAAAGCAATATTCCACTGGTTGGCTGAGGCAAACATTAAAATTAAACCTCAAAAATGTAACGTCTTCAAAGATCAGCTGGAATAACTGGGGTTTGTGGTAGACTCTAAAGGGCTGAAAACACAGCTGGCTAAGTTAGAGGCCATCAGCAAAATGACTACTCCCAATAGTAAGCGCGACATATAGGTATTTTTGGAATGGTCAGTTACTACTGGCACTTTATCCCTAATTTTAGCTGTATTGGGGGGCCGCTATTTGAGTTGTTAAAAAGGATGCTGTGTTCAAATGGATGGAATGTCATCAATCCACTTTGATACACTCTGTATGGCATTGATCAGTGCACCGGTGTTATGATATCTGAACTTTGATTGAAAGTTTATCATTCTGATGGATGCGTCCCTCTCCACTGTTGGGGCAGTACTTTCTCAGAAAGATGATAGAGGAGAGGAACATCCTGTAGTGTACTGTAGTCAAAGTCTGAACTGTCATGAGCATAATTATGCTGCGACCGAGTGGGAGTGCTTAGCAGTGATCTATGCATATAAGCAATTCAGAGTCTATCTGCATGGGGTAAAGTTTAAAGTCATAACAGATCATGTGTCATTATGCTGGTTGAAGAACCTCAAAGAACCTGAAGGCTGGTTGTCTCGATGAGCTTTTAAGTTGTAGGCTTATGATTTCAAGATTTTCCATCATCTGGGAGTAAAGCATCAGAACGCTGACTGTTTATCTCAATTACTGACTATTGTGGTAGCAGCGGACCTCAGCGACGTGATGTATAATAAGATGCTCAGTGGAAAATATGATGACGAACTGCCCCAGGTGATCAAAGTGTTAAATGAGATGTGAACAAATACCTTCCAACATAATGGGGAACTGTACAAGTGGATCGTGATTCTACAGTGAATTTTCTGCGCCCCTCAGCACATCCAGGAATCATTATGAGCGCTCATAAGGCAGTCAGGCATGGTGGAGTGTGTAAGACTATGGAGTTATTATGCCCCCAAGTACTATTGGGAAAGTTTGAGCTTTGATGTGCTCAAAACTATTTCCTGTTGCCATCAGTGCCAAGTGGAGAAGCCATTTCGCCTTATGACGTCATATCAATTAGTAAAACCACATTTTGTATGGCACACAGTCTCCCTCAATGTCATTGGCCCCTTGCCAACTGAAGCCAAACGTTGTAAGTAGATTCTTGTGGCTATCGACCACTTGACCCAGTGGGTTGAAGCAAGGGTGATAAAAGACTTGGGGCGGTTACTGTGGACAGGTTTGTGATTGAATGCATTATTAGTGACATGGCTGCCCTCAGTTTATTCTCACTGACAACGGAACTAACTTCACCTTGCACATCCTACCAAAACTGAACGAGCTTATGGGAATCCGTGGGGTTCTGATGACCTCATACCACCCCAAATCCAATGAATGGTTGAACGGGTGAATGGAACTCTGGTGAAAATACTACAAAAATTAGTAACAGATCAACCTTCCAATTGGAGCTCTCTCCTTTCCACTGCCATGTTCGCCTATAACATTAGTTACCATTCCGCCACAGGGAAGAGTCCCTTCCAACTACTATACGGCCAACACCCGGCTCTTCTGGCGTTACTTTATTCATGTTTAGAAGACACTGGTATACTGGAACCCTACCACTATTTGACTGACCTCATGAATATTCTAATTGAATTGCAAGCCGAAGCATTTTTCTTCAGCTTAGCTAAGAAGATCAGGAATCAGGCTGCTGATCAGGCATGTCTTAGTGGGCTGGTGCTGTTCAAGGAAGGCGATATGGTTCTCTTCCATGACCAACATGAATTTGGGAGGAGACACAAGCTGGACAGTATTTGGATTGGTCTGTTTGAAGTTATAGAGAAAATTGGAGTTGACACATAAACCATCAAGGATTCTGCAAGTGGTCAATCATTAACTGAGTACATGCAAAGTTCCTCCGACCTTACAAACAATAGGATCCTATCATCTAGTTAAGGAGGGGGTAATGTTGTGATTCTGATATGACTGGACAATAATTGTGGGACAGACAGGGTGGAATCTGCCAAAAATGATATCTAGTTACAATTATTTGAGTGCCTCAAGATGAGGCAATATTGGGACGTAACAGGTTTTTATTAGATATAATGGGTTTTATTGGATTGTTTCTATATAAGGTGATAAGGCAATAAGGCGATGTCGACATTTGATGTAACAAAGTAAATCACCTAGAATTAGGGTGACAGAGGATTAGAGAATAACAAGCCAAATTTGAGGAGAATTAGAGGAATAGAATAGCCTAAGCCATGAGAGCAGTATCGCCTGAAGCTGCTGTATATAAGCAAGATGGGCAATTGAGAGAAGTAGGTTGTTAATAGTAGAGAAGGAATGGGACAGCAAAAGGTAGCTGCATTATAAAAATAAATAAAGAGTTGATTGGGGCAATTGCTCCTATTTTAAGTATATTTTCAAGTGTGTCTGAAGGACTGACGATCCCCACATCATCTGTCTGTTGCTCAGTAGGTTCAACATGTATGAACAACATGACAGATTCTAATGATACCATCTAAAAATATAACACCCAGGTTGGTACTAGTGAGGTGCATAACGCTCAGCCCCTTTTGTCAGCCCACGCATTAAAGCGGACAATTTACTCTATTGACAAAAACAGTTTAATTCAGTTTATTGAGGAACGGGGTTTTGAAACTTGTTTCATTTATGAAACTATGTGTTTGAGTCAGATACAACTTCAATTGCTTACTCGAGTGAAGTTCATTTTGTGTATTCTAAATCAGATGGGAGTGTTTTCCTATTGGTGAATCGGTGCTTGGGACCGCTTTGGCAGACCCTGAATTACCCTGATAAAGTTTAAATGTGATTTTCTTGACCAACCTCTTGTTGGTCAACTTCCACAATAATCTTCCCAAAATTTCCATTTTTTTATTATATTGTTATTTTGGATGATCCTGTGCATGGACCTCTTCGAGGAGGTCTTGCACTACATTATCCATTCCATTTCAAATACCATGAGATTATCCCCTAGTGCACAATTGGTTTGCTCAGGTTCCCTTCAACCTGGGACGCTTATCCCTTTTTCCCTTGTGCACCGCGTCACTTTTGGTTGGTTATATAATGCACTCCTTTACTTAAGTTATTATTGCTCCAGCACCCTCTTCTGGGATCTAGTAACTTTTGTACTAATGGCTAGTTTCCTTTCTTTGGCTCTGTGCACCATGCACCACCACGCTGGAAACAGGAGAGTTATATACACTCTCCTTACACTGATTGTGGCAAATGTCCAAGGCTCAGCGAGGCATGTGGTAATTGGGATATTAAACATATGACAGAAAAAGAACATCCTTTTTCTACTCCACTGGAGCTTTTCCCACGTTGTTGTCCATAGTTGAGGAAAAATCATTTAACTAAAATTTTATTTGAGTTGGGCTGACCTGGTGATGATACTGCACCAATTAAGGGGATTTGAAGTAATTGGAAAGGAGGATAAAACCTGGAAAACCTCCACGTGCAGAGTATGATAGGCCAGGAACATGGACCGGCTTGTTATTTGCTATCTCGATTTAGGTATTGGTGCACAATGCCAACACAGTCAAAATTGTCCCCTACCCAAAGTTCATCTACCAGGTTACTCAGGAGGCAGTGGTAGAAAGTCCATATTCTACCACTGGGGTACCTTCCCTACTTGAGGAAAAATGATGATCCCAAGTTCCTTTTTAGAAGGCTTAATATCAGGAGCGCTAAAAGTAAGAACACAGCAGCAGATGTAATTTACCATCTTTATGATGGTAAGTTTGGAATTCAACATGGGTAGCATAGCCCAATACAATTTGTTGTGAGGCTCGCAGGCATTGAAGAAAGCAATCTGAGCATAATAATGACTCAGAACCTGGGCCCATACAATACTAAATCTTCGTAGTTAAAGCAATTGATAAAGACCAAAACTTCTTCACCAGCTTTAAAGTTAATAGATAGGAATGCGGTCATTTGTCCTATCATCAGTTCAACCCTACCAAACTCATCATTAATAACGCTTTTAAAGTTAAGGTATAACATGTCAACTTCAGATATTTTAGCGGAACTAATTCCTTACTATAGGGATCCAGTAATTTATTAATGTGCTCAATTAGGGCTGTTCATTATTGTTCCCCATGATGATTTCCTATAAATTTTTGAAGGTATAGGTTTTCAATGTTGATCAACTTTGGGTAGGTTAGAAGGCTTAATTTTAGTACGCTTGGAAAAATCCCCACAGCAATCAATATTGCCCGCTTGAGGGTTTGGACCAACAGAAGTGGTGGCCACTGCATCAGGGCTAGCAGTAGCCTTGCCAGGAATAGCAGAAGATAGGGGTACAGTTGTCAATATGTTAAGCAAGCTAGACACAACTGACTTCATATGGTCATCAGAATTATTATCTGATAAATCGTCTTTACTATGCCCTTGTCTACACTTAAAAGTGGTGTGTTTAACGTCTTGTCAGTGTTGCTTTAATATGCTAGTAAATTGGTGCCATTCTACCATATATTTTTGGTCACCCTAGATCAAATGAGAATTTAAATCCTGGATTTTTTTCCTCTGGGATTGAACCAGGATTTGAAGTAATAAGCTCCTGAAATAGATCAGTAATAGTAACTGCCCCTTATATTGGTAGATCCAGGCACTAAGTCGGCGTGGGGTCTTAGAGTTTCCTCATCAAATTAGAATGTATTAGAAAGTATGTTTATAAGGCCAGAGCTAGATGGGCCCTCCCTGTAATTGGGTTCATTATTTAAATATACAGCGGGTCACCCAAGAAATCATCATCCATGTATGACATCTTTGAAATAATTTTCACATAAGACAGGATACTAAAGGTGGCCCCTGTAGTGAGCATCAAATGTAACTGACGCTTGGACATCAATGTACAACTGTACAGGCTGGCTACTATTCGAATAAAATAAAGGGAACAGTATGAAGATGTAACCCTAAGATAAAAAAGTAATTATTTTATCACAAAAAGGTTTCATTTAAAGCTGTATTCATCTAGGTGACAGAAAAGATCCCATCAACATTGGGAATCCCATTAAAATAAACTATACAAGAGAATACTGGTCAGTTCATAAAGTTTTAGAAAATGGTGTATCCATTGGCCCAAATTTTGGGAATATAAATCAAAAGAGATTTTTTATGCTGACTTGGGAACAGGGGAGAGAATATAATAACTTTTTAGCTTTTCTGTTAGTAGGATGCTTTTATGGTGCTTTAACCCTCAGAAAGCAAACCAAGATAAGTTGAAGTGGGGTTGCCAAAGTCAAACCAACAATAGACAATTCCGTTTATATAAAGATTAAACAGGATACTGAAGAATATATATTCTTAAATTAAGTTCATTAATAAAATTCAAGTAGCTTATATATGTTAGGCACACTTGAAAGTTACTGATGTTTGATAGGTAATAAAAGAAGGATTTTTATAGTAAGTATCGAAGTTTGATTATAGAGGGGTAAATATCGCAAGATCTCTTTTATCTCATATATTTGCTATGTATGAGGCATAGCATATTATTATCATCAGAGGAGATCAAAGTGATCAAACTTATGATATTAAATAGCTTTAAGTACTTCTAATTTCTTTTTGTTGACACAGTGAGTTCTCTTCCAGAGAACCCATAATTTTTAGTATATCTGAGAGATGAATTAAAATTTTAGTCGTTATAATATAGGATAGTAGTTGATCCCAGTTTAATAAATCATCCAAACTAGGGAGAATCCTAACAAAGCTTCTTTTAAGCTTAGACTAGGGTGACATTTGCTTTGCATGAAACTTAGCCAGAAATAAGCAAGGTGAAGTAAAACAGTGAAGAGTTGGTACAAAGCACATTCCCTTATTCCAAAGGTTAACTTGGTATTCAGTGCTTGAGAGTCAACTCAAACTGACCAAAAATGTAGTGGTTGGGACTTCAACTGTAATGGATTTGTGTTTAGGATTAGGTGGCTCAGCGTAGAAGTTGATACAATGGTCAATATTGATGAGATTTAGGTAAACTGTATTGATTGATATTTTGGGTTTATGTTCTAGCTGCAATCCTTGAGATCATCTTTAGTTTGCAAAGGTAAGACAGGAGATTTTAAAGTTTTTCATCAGCTTGAGGTTGGAATAGCTTATTGACAACACCTAATTTATTCTATTTGATGACCATATTGCTTCTTTTAAAACTTAAATTGGGAGCAGACCCCATTTTTATTCTGAATTGAAGCATGGGAGTAATATAGAAGGTAGACCCAATAATTCTGATTTTTAATCATGAGAGCTCCACATGATCATTGAAACTAAGTTTGTGGAATTTAGGTAATTATTAGGTTGAACGCGGAAGAGTGAAGTAATTGGCATTTGAGGCAGTTGGACATCTCAGCTGACTTGGTATTCTCCATCAATCCTTCACATGAGATAAAGTTTAGGGTCAAAATTGGAGGTATAAATGCTAAATTCTTAATTTTAGCAAAATTGAGGTTTGGATTATGTGGGTTGAGGATTAAATAATTTAAATTAGATTTTTAGTTAGGTTGATTAGCTTTCATATAAAGACCCTTTTTGAACTCTTGAGTTTTTGGTTGAAATTAGCCCAAATATTATTAGAAGCATTGTAATTAGATAATTGGATGGTTTGGCCCTTAAATCGATTTTTAGGCAATGATCATCTCTCTGAAAGTTGGGATATAGTTTTAGGGATCTAACCTATCTGCAGTTGGAGTTTCTTCATTTATTAGGTTCAGATTAGTAATAAAAATTCAGCAGCTCTTGGTAAATTATCATTAAATTGTAAGGATTAGGTATAATTTGATTTGCTATCGTTCCTAATGGCTAGATCAAGTGGCTTGAGTTTTAAATCATACTTGAAGCTAAATTCAAGGGTTGGATTGATTGTAAGGTCCAAATCAGGTATTTTAGCTTTCAACTCAATTCTACTTCTAATTTCAGGTGGCATTTCCATGTAATATAAGGTTTGGTGATAAAACAATCTCATCTTGGATTTCTGAAAAAAAAACATTGAAGCTCGTTGATTGAGCCAATTGAAAATTCATCTCAACATAATGATTGGTTGGGTCTTATTATTTTGGTTTTGCTCTGATTTAAAGTTTATTAAATCTTAAGAGTTAAATGCTGTTTTATCATTGAAAATGTTATCCAATACCCAAGTTGACATTGGATTTTAGATGCATTGTTGCTGGCAAAAAATAGGTTTCTTTTTCTGGACTAATAGAGACATCATTCTTTGTTTGTTTGAAATGATCATCAGAAATTTAGTGGGCCTCGTTTTGATTATATGAATAAGTTGTAGAAATATAAATAGTTAGGTAAGAATGATGCTTAAAATCATCATCACTTTTTCCCCAAAGTTAATGCCATTATTCTTGTAAGGTATATTGTACTTTATCACTAGCATCTGATCCAGGAGCAAGAAGAACAGGAATTTTCTTAGAATTCATAAGCATTGGTTTCTATGATAAAGAAGGAAGAATTTTTAAAAAAATTTCAACCTTCTTATCTGCTAACCAAGCAAAAGGGCTAGAGAAAGAGTTCAGGTCAATACTTGGTAATATATTTCACCATTCTTGTCTAACAACCAAGCGAAAAGGCTAGTGGCAGGAGTGGCTTCTATTTTAGTTATTCTTATGGTGTCAACTATCACTGTAGTGAGCAACACTTTCGCTTTTCTATTAGGTGGGATGCTCATATGGTGCTTTAAACCTTAGAAAGCCAACAAGATGATATTTGAAGTGGGGTTGCTAAAGTCAAACCAGCTATAAAAAATTCTGCATATATAAAGATTAAACAGGAAACTGAAGAAAATATGTATTTAGAAGAAAGTTTATTAGAATTCCAAAACTTATATATGCTAGACACACTTCAAAGTTATCAATGTTTGATATGAGAAAAAAGAAGTTTTTAATAGTAAAAGTAGGAACTTGATTATAGAGGGGTAAAGGATATAGTAAACCCTTTTTTATCTCAGAGATTAGATATATATGAGGCATAGCCAAATCATTGTTGTTAAGAAATTAATATATCTGGATGATAAGCCATATATCTGGCGGATTGTAGTATATGTGTCAAGGTGAGCCTCAAGATATAGCAGAAAATTATATTGATGTGAATTAGATCAATTGTAGTACCAATAGTTTGGTAAATTGAGTGAATTCCGCTAAAGCCTCGTGATAGAACAAAAACTCCTAAAAATGGAATGAATTGGAGATTATAAAGCAGAAGGGTGAAATTGACCAAGAACACTGAGGATAAGAGTTGAGCAGAAGGATGAGATGGGGAGGTTTTTTAGTAGTCTGTAGAGAGGTTCTGTGACTTTATATTATAATAAAAGTGTTAATTAGGGAGATTGCTCCATATCTTATATATAGGTTTATATTAAAGATCAGCAATCTGCATATCGTCCATTCCATTGTTCAGTAGTGATTATCCTGTGAAGCCAACTCAGCGGATTTATCCAATACCGCCAGAAGTTAACAGTAGTGCTGTAAAAATTTACTCTAAGTTGATTATTGGTTGTCAACCCAGTAACCTTTTTCACTGCACAGGTTTGGTTTCCTCATGCACCTCACATTGTATAGAATGTATTATCTGATAATAGTATGGAGACTATTATCCATAGTTGAGTTTGAACTATTATTTGTCCCAACGCTTAGGCCAGTACTTCTGATTAAATAATTGATAAGTCGTACTTTTAGGGATTTATTCCCTATATTACTGTCCACCTGATCTTCGTCAAGATCTCCTAATGACAGTCTATTTTGACCCAACACAGTTGACAGCTATCCCTAATTTGTGGTTCCCTTCATCTTTAGATCCCCACTTGGATCTCTACTCTTCTCTCTAAGAGTCTTCCAATTATTGCCTTCTGCAATAATATCCTTGAGATGGAACTTTACACTGGATGCTGATAGTCTAACTATAACTGAAATGACAGTATTACTAATAAAACTAATAGTAATGTTTTAAGTCTGTTAATCTGTGTTTTTCAATGTTTTTTATTAGAGTGAATCCTAGGGAATTATATAGTAGGGGATTCGGCCATCTAACCCTCAGTTGACACCTCTTCTTTGAAACGGCTCCATTGCTGTTGAATCACCCTTCCTTGTCTCAGCAGCAATGGTCTTCCCTCTCCTGGCTAGGATTCCGTCATTAGACATCCTTGAGACCTCAAACAGAAAGAGCTGGAAAACGTGTCCCTAACGTTTTCCTCTTAATCCAAGAGAACCAACCATAGTTGGCTAGTGACCTGCTTAGGTAATGGGACTTTTTACCCCTTATGGCAGGTCAATTCACCAACAATAAATTTGCTAGTTTCAGGCTGCATCACTCTCCTATCAACTCACTATTCATTCTCAATCAGTCAGTGATGAAACTTGACTGATCCCAATTAGTACACCTGATAGTTAATCACTATCAGATGTCCCTATTTTGTCAGCCACTCCACCCGATGAGATATTAGGTATTCATCTGGATTGATCCCTGATGGATATGACCAGGCAAATATCCCAAAATCCCCCAAATGTAGTTTCTCCAAAATTCAGGCCAACTGATTTCTGATTCACTTCGCGTTAGGGAATTTTCCCCTAGCGATACCAGGTAATCTAGTAGGCTGGGAATATGGGAAAAAATCCCAACACATCCCCCTCTTGCCTAGATTTCCAGCAAGAAAAGGACCAGGGCATGAGAACACCGCTTCAGACACCTGGTCAGATACTTCATTGGTTCAAGCGGAGTATACTTGTCAATACTCAATGCTTCTTGGGATGACCTTTGGCATACGGCGTTCCTCCTCTTCCTCCTCACTACCGCCTACTCAGAGTGCTGTTTCTATGACCTTCTGTCATGCCAGGCTGATCAATTTACTTGTGATGATATTAGTCTCAGGATCCGGTTTTCCCCCCATCAGGGCATATGACCCATTGTCATATTCAGGATTCTTGGTCCAGCATCCTTGAATTCCTGATTCTCTCCTCATCCTAGACAGGAGACTCTTGTCGTCAATGTTCAGTTCACATCTTTTTGCAGTGTGTGGCGAAATGTCCTTTCCTGCCACACTGGAAGCAGACCTTCTCTTTCTTATTTAACCATTTGAATTCCTCAGGCTTATTCTTTGGCACAGTTTGGTTAAAAGCCTCTTTTGCTCCTTTACTTCCCTTTGTGGGATTTGGATTTTGGACCGGATTAAACTTGAAGCTTCTATTGGGGGCATCAAATGTCACTCCCAAAATCTTCAGGATATCTACCATTTGTGAGGTAGTTATTACAGTCATGTATACAGTAGACATCATTTGATGCAAATTACAATAGGGCTGAAGGGCTGCTTGTATGCTATTCTCAAATCAAATTCATCTAACACTTTAGCTCTTGCCAGGATCTGCGACTCCTGGTAAAATAAATCCGCAAAGCTTGCAAGAGACTCATCTTTACAGAATTGAATTCCCATAAATTCTTGCTTGCGTTTGACATGCGGGTTGGACTACCAAATTCCTTCATTATGGCCGCCTTAGCCTCAGCATACAACCAGCTGTCCCTCTCCAAGTGTGGTAACACTAGGTTCTGGCAGTCTGTGTCCAAACAGTTCATTAATATCAACGCCTTTTGACAGTCCCCATATCTGTTCATGTCATGTCAAACAGTTGGAAAAATGCTGGGGCATTATCCCAATGGAATGTTGGAAATTTTGGTGTTGCTCTAGATTCTCTGAGTCATTTCAGGCTGATTCTCTTGGTTTGGCTACTCATCTCACTTGTGGAGTGACTTTGGGTTTCATCTCTGAAATAGCATTAAAGGCGGGTGGCATATTTCTCGGGGTATTCAACTTTCTAAGTATTGTACAAGGACTTCTCTCTTTGGCATCACTGGGCATATTGGGCTCACATGCGCATCTGTGGGCTTTCAGGTCCTCTACTTCTTTCATCAACTTTTCAATATCCGCACCAAACTTTCTCAAATGAACTTGATCCGCTTCTCACTCCATTTTAAGGAATAGGACCTCTCAAATGAGGTCTCCTTCTTTCTTCTTTAACAAGTTTACTTTGCCCAGTAACGCATTCCTGAAGTTGGCTATTTTTTCTACTTCTTCCTCCACCTTGGTGACTTGCTCTTCCAAGGCCACAAACTCCCGATGGTCCGCTGAGTTTAGGGCATTCTGATTCACTGTGGTGATCTCAGTCCACAACTTGCGCATTTCTTCTTTATACAACATTGTTAATAAATTCTTCACTCAACTACCCCTATAGTGAGCACCAACTTGTAAAAATTTACTCTACGTTGATTATTGGTTGTCAACCCAGTAACCTTTTTACTGCACAGGTTTGGTTTCCTTGTGCACCTCGCGTTGTATAGAATATATTATCCAATAATAGTATGGAGACTATTATCCATAGTTGAGTTTGAACTATTATTTGGCCCAACGCTTTGGCTAGTACTTCTGATTAAATACTTGATAAGTTGCACTCGTAGGGATCTGTTCCCTATGTTACTGTCCACCTGATCTTTGTCAAGATACCCCAATGACATTCTCTTTCAGCCCAATACAGTCAGCAGCTATCCCTGATTTGTGGTTCCCTTTGTCTCTAGATCCCCGCTTGGATCTCTACTCTTTTCTCTGAGAGTCTTCCAATTATTGCCTTCTGCAATAATATCCTTGATAAGGAACTTTACACTGGATGCTGATAGTATAACTATAACCAAATCGACAATATTACTAATAAAACTAATAATGATGTTTTAATGTCTATTAGTATGTGTTTTTCAATGTTTTGTTATTAGAGTGAATCCTAAGGAATTATATAGTAGGGGATTCAGCCATCTAACCCTCAGTTGACACCTCTTCGATGAAACAGCAGCCATTGCTGTTCAATCACCCTTCCTCGTCTTGGCAGTGATGGTCTTCCCCATCCTGGCTAGGATTTCATTATTGGACACCCTCGAGACCTAAATGTAAAGAGTCAGAAAATGTGTCCCTAACGTTTTCCTCTTAATCCAAATGAACCAACTATATTTGGCTAGCGATCTGCTTAGGTAAAGGGACTTTTTACCTATTATGGCAGGTCACTTCACCAACCAATCGATTCGCTAGTTGCAGGCAGCATCACTCGCCTTGCAACCCACTATCCATTTTTAATCAGTCGATGATTAAACCCAACTGATACCAGTTGGTACACCTGATAGTTAATCATTATCAGATGACCCTATTTCGTCAGCAACTCTGCCTGACAAGATCTTAAGTATTCTTATGGATTGATCCCCGATGGATATGACCAGGCGAATATCCCAAAATCCCCCAAACATAGTTCCTCCAAAATTCAGGCCAACTGATTTCTGATTCACTTCGCGTTAGGGAATTTTCCCCTAGCAATACCAGTTAATCTAGTAGGCTGGGAATATGGGCAAAAATCCCAACAAGTGCTCACTACAGTGGGCCACTGATCAACTGAAGCACATCAGCATTAGGGTATCATGGTGAGCCCTCACTCTTTATGACGAAATTTAAATTGGATTTTACAACTGATACTCTAGGGAAACAATGGAGTCATCCAATGAAGAACTGGCACTATTCACGGTTATGGAACCAAGGGACAAGGGTAATAGGAAGGAACTACAGTTAGGTGCTTGTCACATCTTGGAGTCAGATCAACAGGTCAGGTCCACTAACGTGACCCCTCATCAACTACGGGTTATTATGGAATGGCTCTTGTGGGGTTACCTCCTCTATAAAGATGATGTGGGGGAACATGCTCTGAGTATGTTTTATAACCAACGGGACCAACAATCTCGTTATGAGTTGAATATGTCTTACCTTGATGCTACCACCACAGTGTTGTCTCTCCAGCTCAGCACACATGGAGCTGAGGAATACTTGGTTGCGTATGTCCAGCCTTCAATCTACCAACTACTATGTGTGTTGGCCTAACATAATATTGAGATTGGGGACATAATGCAATTTTGTCCAGGTGAAACAGAATGACACTCACCTCTTACTTAACCGCCTCAACCACTCTTTCTCAAAAATCCAGGGGGTGCTAGTGCACGTGGACAGCTATATCATAAATTTCTGCCATCGCTTGAATGAATTAGTCTCACAATTGAATCATGAGTTACACTGAGTATTAGGAGAATAGTTGGACTGGTGCAGGCTGTCAGCTGAATGTATTTTGGATGTCACCACGTTGGGTAGTAGCACTGGGCTTTATGGTGACCTGGCGGAATGGGTTGAAGGGATTGAAACAGCAAGGGCTCAGACTGGGGGCTGGGTTACCCCGGCTGAGCGGTGAATGAAAGATCACGCTGACTCTGTGGCAGTCAAATTTAGTCAACTTCGTGCTGTGTGGAGCAACCAGCGGATGGCTGACCATATGACTAGCTCTTTTTTGGCATCCTCAGAATACATCCAGTTGCTGGGTTAGATTAACCAGTTAGAGAGTGCCATTCAGGCGGCTCAGAGCTGAGCCAAAACTAATTTGTTCATTAAAATGGTGGAGTACGCTGATATGTGAGTGCACTTGGATAACCTTCAATGGTCCAATGAGGAGATGGTGTGGGAATGATCTGTTCTAGTTAATAATGTGGATGAAGCGAACTGACAAGCACGTGACACCAGATGGAAGAACGCGAGAATGTAGGGCACATTGGAGGATGTCCTCTCATGGCTTCAGGTAATGGAGCGTAGACTGGACTCTGAGCAGGAATTTCGCTGATAATTGCAGAGTGAGTTTAAAGCTCTTTAACAGGGGGTGTGAGACAGATGATATCAGTGCTATTCAGTCAAAGCTGAGCAAACAATTGACAAACATTTTGCTGAACAGACAGGTATGGGAGGAAAGGGTGCAGTCAGTGGTGAGTCTGGAGAAGAATGCTATGGATCGGCCAGCAAGTACCCCCTGGGGGTAATGAGTGTTCCTCCTTGAAATCCAACTTCTTCTCAGTCCACTTTAGTGGATTTGGATCCATTTCTGCGACCTTATTCTTGTCCACAAGGGGATGTTACCCTTGGCCATCCTGAGCCTATTCCGTCTGTTCCTCACACCCAAAGCATGGATCAAGGTGATTTTGTTTGGATTAAGAAGTTACCACCTTTCAGTCATGATGGGAACATGCACAGATATTTTAAATGGTTTGAATTCGCCGTGGAAGGAGAATTGGTTCAGCGAAAATCTAAACTGTTGCTATCCGCTCTGGATGTTAAGAGCACCTACAAAGTAGTTATTTATCATATCAAGAGGTGAAGGAGACTGTGCTCCATCTGTTTGGGGGCGTAGTAAAGATGGTGCAGAACAAGGCCAAATTTCTGACAATAAAATTCACAAGAACTACTCCTAGTGGAGTTTACAGAGAGATTCACTACTGAAGCTCATGTGTTAATAAGAGCAAATATCTTAACCAACAAGTATGAAGGCATAGCCCTGACGTGGCAGTAAAATCATATTGTGAACAGCATAATGCTATGACTCACATATTGAACAAAGACATGGGGCTTTTTGAATTTTCAACACGTTATGCCATCTCTCTGCCATGTTCAGTGCTCCCAATATGGATCAGAAGGCCCCTGCTGCTGCCGCATCCTCATCTGGAAATGGACTACGACGATAAAGTTATAATCCATTGGGTAATATTTGTCCACCCAATATGTCAGTGGATCATTTCCGCCTACCAGCACTCAGCCGCCCCATCCTCAGCCTAATTTCAATGCTTTGGTTAACTTTTGGCCTTAACCTTCAAACGTGAATTATAGATGAAAGCCATTTATGAATGCTTATTTCTTATGCGGATGAAAATACCATTATGCAGCTAATTTCCCAGGCAACTATCATGTTCATGCAGTGCCATCTGTTTTGATCGATCAGGGAAAAGCTTGAGTGGAGTAGAGAATTGAATCTCTAACTCTGCTAATACAAATTTATTTGTCACTGACGATTCCCTTGAGTCTCTTTGTGTTGGCCCCAGTACCTAACCCAATGTCTTTTATACCAACAACTTCCACATGATACCTTAGCCTCCATTCAAGAAAGCGATCATCTCTTTTAAGGTTCTGAGTTCCGCCAAGATGTGCAAAAGCCATATGCTTGGAAAATCCTTGAGCAAAATGGCACAAGTGACGTTGGACACTCAACAGACGTTTCCTCCCTAGTGGGGGTTAATTTAGCTATTCCAGTAGAAAAGATTGCCCATGAGTATCCTCATGTTGGTATGTGTTTAGCCACTTTTTTGGTAACGAAAAGCCCTTAGATGTTCAAGTAATAAAAATCAATGGTTCTTCTTATTCAAAGTATACCTACTGTGATATTTTTGTCAGGACACAAAAATCCGAGCTATTATAGTTACTGGTGCCCTAGTTAATATAATCTCCACCAAGCTCGTGGCTAAGCTTCCGCTGAAGCCTGATGTGGAGCACAGAGTAGTGTATGGCACCATGGGGGCACAGAGCACTGTGTCATAAGGAGCTTACAGTGCATTACCTCTGAGATTGTTCAGTTAGGGCTTCCGCTCCAGCAGTGGTTCTGTAAAATAATAACTATGCCATGTTGATCAGTGCTGCATTCATGCAGTGATTTGGGACCATGGTAGATATGGTGGAAGTAATTATTAGTAACTTTGGGACAACATATCCCCATTTACTATAGCTCTACTGGAGTCCAAAAGGACCCAATCCGCTCCAGAAAGATCAACTTGGAGTATAATGACAGGTGATTCCTGTCCAATATCAGCAGATGAAGTGGAGGACCAGAGTCATCCCCAACCATATCTATGAGTACAAAGATATTCCGCTATGAGCTGTGATCACTGTAAGCATACTTTCTGAGCATCAGGTCATATTAGGGACGGAGCTTAGAATTGACATATCAGAAGGTTTATATGGAAAGATTATGGGGCCCTACCAGCAAGCCTGGCTTAAACTTTATGTGGCTCCTGGGCTCCTGTTACCAGGGAAGGGAGAAGTGAAGGTGATGATATCAAACCTGTAAGAGGAGGCTATGACGATCCAAAGGCACCAAGTGATGGCATATTTACGCTTGCCCCTATTGACAAGGTTTATTATATTAACAACTTCAGTTTGTGGGAGGACCTCAGACTACCTGTAAAAACCACATCTACCATAATGAATGTGGTTTCACGTGAGGATTTAAATGGCCTGTTGGAGGACCAGAAAGACAGGGTGATGGATCTGTTTAAAAAATACTGATGAATTTTTGCATCCAACAATCACAATTTGGGATGTGGACGTAGAATTGTGCATCAGTTGGACATGGGAGATCACCCTTCAATTAAGTCACAGCCTACCATCGCTCAAAGGTGGCGGAAGATGTTGTATCTGAGGAGATAGATAAACTGATTGAACATGGAATATTAGAGCCGTTAAAGAGTCCAAGGCATCGCTAGTGTTTATTGTTAAGAAAAAGATGTCACCAACTGGGTGGTTATTGACTAACAAAAGCTTAATAGTGTCACGAAGAAAGATTTCTACCCCCTTCCATGGTTTGATGATGCATTAGATTGACTGGGAGGGGCTAAATATTTTTTTGCCATATATTTGGTAACAGGTACTGTCTGATTGAATTGACAGCAGCAGAATGAAAAAAATGCACTATAATCAGCTCTAAGGGTTTATTCTAACCCACGCATATGCCACAAGAATTATACAACGCCCCAGCTACGTTCCAATGGTCGATAGACACGATTTTAGGTGAATGAAAGCTGTCCTGCACCCTAGTTTACCTTGACGATATCAATGTATTCTCTTATACCTTCATGGAAAATTTGGGCCATTTGAAACAAGTGTTCCAGCACCTTCTGACACTAACATTAAGACCAAGCCTCAGAAGTGTCATTTATTTAAATAGCAATTAGAATACCTTGGGTTTGTAATGGACCCAAAGGGCATTAAACCTCAGCCAGCAAAGGTGGAGGCCATACTTAAGATGGCTTGGCCAGGCAATAAGTGCAATATTAAAATGTTTTTGGGAACCATCTAGTACTAAAAAAATGTTTTTGGGAATGGTCGGGTACCACTGGCAGTTCATTCCTAACTTTCAGTTGAATTGGGGCACTTCTCTTTGAGTTATTGAAGAAGAACGCCACCTTTGACTGGACTGAACGATGTCAAAAAGCTTTTAATGACTTTCAAACTGCATTGGCAAGCGCGCCCATTTTGCAATATCCAACTTTAAAAACAATTTATAGTGAAAATGGATGCATCACTTTCTATTGTGAGGACAGCTTTATCTCAGAAGGATGATGATGGCGTATAGCACCCTGTTGAATTTTGTAGCCAAAGCTTAAACTGTCATGAATGGAATTACACCGTGACCAAGCAGGAGTGCTTAGCAGTGACACATGCATAATAACAGTTATGGGTATATATACCCTGGGTGAAATTCCAAGTGGTAATGGATCATGCATCCTTGTGTTGGCTGTAAAATCTCTGTGAACCTGAAGGATGGCTTGCACGATGGGCATTGAAGAATCAAGCCTACAATTTTGATATTGTACACCAGTCTGGGGCAAAACATCAAAACGCAGACTGTCTATCATAGCTACCAATGTTCACCATTACGGTGGATTTGGCTGACATTAAGTATGAGAAGAAGGTGGTGGGCAAATATACAATGAGCTGCCTCAACTTGATCAAAGCTTTAGATGGCTTAGACAGGATATCTTCTTATGTGATGAGGAATTATATAAGTGGATTATAGAATTGATGCTGAGTTTCCCTAAACCCTCTGCTAGGCCAGTAATTATCTTAGATGCACATTGTACAGTAGGGCATTGAGGGTTGCAGAAAACGTTGGAGTTCTTGTGATCCCCACTACTATTGGGAGAGCATGCATTATGATGTGCTGGAGACAGTTAGTTGTTGTCATCAGTGTCAAGTGAAGAAATATTTTCACAATAAGACCACATATCAGATGGTTAAGCACCATTTTGCATGGCATTTTATTTCTCTTGATGTGGTGGTGCCTTTGCCAACTGGTGCAGATCATGCTAAGTATATAATAGTAGCAATTGATCATTTGACAAGATGGGTGGAAGCCAGGGTGATTAATAATTTGGGAGCAGTCACCACTGCCAAGTTTATCATGGAGTTTGTCATACAGTGACATGGCTGTCTGCAGTTTATCCTCACAGACAATGGAACCAATTTCACGTTGCATATCTTGCTCAAGTTGAATGAGTTGATGGCAATCTGCAGGGTCTAGATTACACCCTACTATCCAGAATCCAATGAAATGGTGGAATGGGTCAATGGAACATTGGTAAACATTCTCCACAAGCTTGTGAAAGATTAACTTCTGAATGAGTACCTTCCTACCCACAGCTGTCTTAGCATATAATATCAGCTACAACTCATCAACTGGCAAGAGTTCTTTTCAATCTCTCTATGGTAGACATCTTACTTTACCTGCTCTGCTCTACTCATGTGTGTGGAGGATACTAGCCATTTAGAACTGCAGCTTTAGTTGACCAATTTAATGGAGACGCTGATCAAATTACAAACAGAAGCATATTGTATCAGCTTTTTTTAGTACTAGATGGTCCCAACACAACATATTCTATCAGCTTAGCTAAGAAGATTTGCAATATGGTAGCTGACCAAAGTAGACTCAGCGGACTTCCCCAGTTCACATAGGAGACCATATCTTATTCCACAACCAACATAAATTTGGATGGAGGAACAAGCTCACTAATAAATGGAACATGCCATTTGAATTAATTGAGAAGACTGGTATTGATGCATACACCATTAAGGAACCTGCAGGTGGTCAGATTATCAACTGAGTCTACATGAAGTTCCTCCATGCTTACAAGCAATAGATGCTTATTGTCCAGTCAAGGGGTGAGTAATATCATGAAATTAATATGACTGTATGATAAGCCATATATCCGGTGGATCATAGTATATATATTGAGGTGAGCCTTGAGATTTAGCGGAAGATTATATTGATGTGAATCAAATTGATCATAGTACTGATAGTTCATCAAAATCAAGGGAACATTATCAAAACCTTGAGATAGAAAAAAAACTCCATAAATAGATTGAATAGGAGATTACTAAACAGATGGGTGAAATTGATCAAGAGTACCAAGGATAAGAGTTGAGTGGAAGAATGAGAAGAAGAAGGTTTTTTATTAGTTGGCAGAAACAGTCTGCAATTTTATATATAATAAAAGTGTAGGTTGGGGGCAATAGCTCCATAATTTATATTGGTTTAATTAAAGGATCAGTGATCTGCATATCATCCGTTTAAATGCTCAGTGGTAAGTATCCTGTGCAATTAACTCAGCAGATTTAGCCAATACTAACAGAAGTTAACACACCCTCAAAAATAAATTAAGTACTTTTTGTGAGCCTTAGACTGTCAAGTATTGACTTTCAGGATTATTAGGCACAGCCCCATAAGTCACAAAATATGCAAGCCCTACAATGATGATAAGAACTAGCATTTATTTATAGATCTATAGTTTTCTGGTAATTTATATACAGGTATACCCAATGTCACAAAATTGACCATGGGCTCCACTAGTGTACCAGGCCAACCAGTATGAAGACTGGTTGGCCCTTTGCCATTTCACCTTCATTGGTGTACCAACCCCTACAAGTCCACATCCAACCCACCAATCAACCACCAACAACTTCACCTTAGCCCCAGGTGTCCTTGGCGTGTCCCCTGAACAGACCTACCCCCATCCTGGGTGGCTCAGGCACTTCCGTGCTGCCCCACCCTCACAACTCTTCATTAACCAATCTGAGCATTCCCTGGCAAGTCTATCCCCCAGCTTGGGTAGCTAAGGCACTCCTGCACTGCACCCCACAAGGTTGGTGGCCAGTCAGTTTATCTGCTAGTAGCCAGCTGGCCAGGTTCCCACCAGTTCCTCATAGGGAGGAGGTATGGGAGCTGGTAGCACTGGCCACTCCAGGCATGATCACCTGCACCTATTGGGAATTCCTAGTACTATTTACTCCTACTCTAGCTGATGAACTACTATAAAACAAAAGTAAGATTGGTGCAATAGAGATGTATATTAGGAGGGAATGAATGACTTTTTATACTACTTCTGGGCTAC
The DNA here is from genome assembly GCA_022478985.1 of Massospora cicadina. NCBI lineage: Eukaryota > Fungi > Entomophthoromycota > Entomophthoromycetes > Entomophthorales > Entomophthoraceae > Massospora > Massospora cicadina. The sequence continues at coordinate 85,681 of JAKSZP010011904.1, forward strand.
TGCACCCAAGTACTCCTTGGCCAGTCAATACCAGAAAACCCATCAGCCACTTGATGCCAAAACTCTATCAGATCATTTATTCATACTTCATAGCAATCTCCTCTAGATCCACTCATCTGACCACCAAATTCTATATTAGGTCAATCCATCCTTGGCATGAGTCACCAGTTGATTGTATATAAACTTATTCTACCTAATAAACATTGAGCATCATCAGCATGAGTCAGCAGTGCTCCAAATTAGTCAGCAGAACCATTTTTGGATGATTTGTAATAGATCCATCAGCTTTCCACCAGCAACTCCCACAACAATCTTTGGATGGCATTTCAGTGGCAAATGCAGCTTCTGTTAAACCTAAACTTGATTATATATAACATTAAATAGTATCAAACTAGGCAATTAGCTGGCAATCACGCCTGGTTAACCAAAACCCCTAATTCTGATAGTATTGAAAGGATCCATCTGGTTAAAATCTTGACACCCCATTTTGAATACCCCATATAAAATGAATTTGCTAAACCATATTTTTTACCAGGAGATTATCTAATCTGTATTTTAACAATTACTATGCAGTGTCAATAATATTGTATATGTATTATTGAAAATGTAATGGAAATATAAATTTTGATAAATAAAATCTATGTGAATTGCTGAGTAGAGTATCCCTCATGGTAAGTGGGATATGACTGTAAGAAATTTTTTTACAAAAACCCTTACCTACTTAAGAACCTCATTTAAGAGGCATATGCATACCAAATTTTGTATATGTAATCATAATTATTTTAGAAAAATACAAGTTTAATATATTTTTGCATATAGATTCCTGTTTTTTATAATTTTTGCCGTTAAAAATTAAATTTTTAGGAACCTTTACCTACTTGATATCCTAACATTTAAGCTTCATCTGCATACCAAATTTCGTGTACGTAGGGTTTATGTTTGGGCGATATAAATTTTTACTGCGATTTTCAAATTTGGATCTTGTAAAGATTTATTGAGTTGTAATCAAAACGGATATTTTACATCAAAGTGATCTATAAAAGTCAACGGTTTTTTAGTAATGCTTATGAACTAAGAACAACCGACATGCCAAATTTTAAATCCCTAGCTTATATAGTTCAGGAGATATGATGCTAATTGTTTTATCAAGATTATAGATAAACTTGGCTATAAGTATACTTTTTATCTTAAATATCAATATATATTAAAACGTGTATAGTAATCCCTTCCCGATGATACTCTATTTTTTAGAAAAGGTTTAACAAAGTTGATACAAATTAAATTTTTGTATAGATTTAAATAGACTGAGTTTTATTCATGTAGATAGAAAAATATAACGAGCTTAGATGAGATTTGATCTAGCCGACCGAGCTTAGCAGTTGAGGATGAAAGTTTAAGGGCCATCGGGTATCCGAGTCCATCACCCCCTGTATCCTGATTAAGAGACGTGAGAATCCTATTGGCTAATAAGAAACGCTGGCTATCCCTTAAAGGCAGACACGATTAATCCGGATGAGCCGACACCCCTATAGCGTTAACTTTTTGATCGACCCACCCCGCCACCTTTTTTAATTCGGCCGATGAGGTGATGATCAGAATGGAATCATCCATGGGTGACGCAAGCTGGACCACGATGGGCTAAGTTTAAACGTGGCTCAGCTTATCACCAGCCTGGTTAGTTTGATAGCTAAGCTTGGCCGAGCCAACCTCTTCATCCTTTAAGAGCGTCTTCCCTCCACCCCACGCCCAAGTTTTAATTTGTGCGACGGAACCATCCATCCATCTCGTAACAAGGTAACTTAACTTTGGTTTGGATTTGCCCCATAATTTGGGCATGGGCAGTTAGTTTAGAAGCGACTTACTTTCAAAGTTAAAGTAGCTAAACGTCTTTAGTTCGCCGAGCATAGATGGTTTCTCCCGACAGTAAAAACTACCCGCCGCCAAATCAAGAGGGATCCGGTTTTTTCGGTAACCTTATTTTAATTTGATCATTAAATTTTGGTTAAGGAACTCTAGCCAACGAATGTTTAAGCGTAGACCAGGTTGATGATGCCATAAGACGTAAGCCTTACCAATCAACCTTAAATATTTTATAGAGATGGATAAGAGGTTTCACACCCAGTTTTATGGCTGGATTCTGCAACGAAAACAACGTGGACTACATTTCGTACTACCTGAGGAGGGTCATCACCGGATATGAGCATCGGCAGTTTTCCAGGATCTGCCGTGGCATCCAGTGGTTGGTAGCCGGATGGTCGGTCCAGAGGACGGCCGAGCTTCTCATCAAGCTGTTTTATCACTGGGGGATCGGGGACGCCAAGTTTGCTGGGCTGGTGACTCAGATCACGAGGCAGTGGCCGGTGGCACCCGATGTGGTGGATCTGGTGGTGACACTGGTTATTGGGGAGCGTAGCAACAAGGCAGCGCGATTCATCTACCATCTCACCGCCACCTGGGATGCCCGTCAAATCGCAGAACTGGTGGGGGCGATCGGCATCCGGCTACGGTGGAGTGAGCGCTACTTTAAGCACTTTTTGTTGCAGTTCGCGTGCCTAGGGAGCCGCAGCTGGGAGAAGAAGCGGGGGCTCGTTTATGCTGTACGCCACCGCTTCAACTCGCGTAGTTTATTGCTGCAACACGCGGCTATCCTTACCGACGGCGCGAATACCACCCCTCCTCCCTGGTTGAGTTTTCTATTGCCATCTTGTGTATGATAGTGGATCAGAGCGGCTCCCTCAGGCCTCGCGCCACAGATGCCGCTCTCTCACCTTCCGCCCTTCGTCTACCCAAATCAGCCCCGTCATCGCCCTTCCCCTCCTCCTCTACCCCGAACCGGGAAGTTCAAGAGCCCCACCCGAAATCTCCAGGCGGCTCTAAACTTTCCCTCACCACTCGTTGAACTTATCCCCCAAACCAAAACTATGCTGACCCAGCCGAAGCCGGGATTGAGCTAAAGTTGATGCGATAAGCATCCGCCCTTGCGAAAAATTAACAGCCTTAAGTTGTGGCGGTACCTCTCGAGAATTTCCTTCAACTTACTAGCGCGCACCAAATTAACGAATAAAACTTGGACGATCGGCTCCGAGCTAATTAACTGAGTTGGATCGATTTGATACTCATTATCGCTTTTTTTCAACGTCAACATCGGCCTGCGAATGCCGCGCTACACAATTTAATTACGTGTTTATGTTAGCACCCAGTTAAAAACTTAGATTGGCTGCAGGCCACCCAACCGAAGATCACTCCCACGTCACGATAGGATAAGCCCACTGCCGTTCTGGATTATACTCCAGCCTACTTAACAGAATTCAAGGATATCGGGTAGGCTTAGCGCCGATACCCGGCGTTAATCCACCCGCCATAACGAACTGGGGTGGCCGCCACTTAACCTTTTAAACCTCGTCTCAGAATTTGATTTCAACTTACAAAATTTATCATCGAACTTTATATCGATATCCAAACGGGTTCGGAAGGTTTTAAATTTACGGCGAACCCGGTAAGGTTAACGAGTTGGTTGTGGCCAAGTTGAATGGTCTCGGTTTCAGTGGATCCTACCCCTTAAATGAAACCAGGTAGGTGCGGTGGGGTTCACACCTTGGATTTAAGGGGGTTTATAGCGTCATCTATACCGCATCTTAAAACATGATCGGCTAATCTGTAAAGTTTGTATCCCCCGACTTATCCTTACCGCCGTAAAGGTTGGGTGTAATAAGGTGAAGGTACCGAATACAAACCTCATCCTAAAGCCAATAAAGCCGATGCGGCAGGTTATAAAGGTACATCTGTTAACCTTGATAAAGTTCTTCCGCTTGGCCTCCAATTCGGTTAATAGTGTCAGCTGAATCGTTAGCGTAGCTTAAGTTTTTCCGCTTGACCTCTCAGATTATAAGGGTAGATTGTGGTTGTAAATCTGTGGCGTGGCCCTTAAATCTGAACGGCGGCCTTCTCTAGGAGGAAAGTGGCTAACGACCTTCTGCCCGCTTCTTTCCAAAACTTGGTAGATTATGGGATACTTGCTGAAAGGGAGCCTTGCTTTTAGTTAACCCATTCTCCTATATTTTGTATTGCTTGCTTTTAGGCTATTACTAAAGAGGATGTCTTGGGCACCGGAAACTTAATTAGGGCGTCACCCCTTTAGTCCAGCTACACCTATTTAGGATTGTTTCCTTGCCCAACGAATCACTTCAAACTTCTTTATTAGTTAAATAGATTGCTGGTATATGAATTTGAAAACATGTCAAAGAATCTAGATATGTATGTCAATATAAGTTAAACTATTGTGTCTAGAATGACTTGCAGTTTGCATCACTCTTACTAAAGGCTATGGTTAAATTGTAGATTAAAATCTTTAAAATGTCTTAATTGATAAAAGACTAAAATTTGTTAGCTTCAACTTGAAATTACCTTGATCCGATCTATACGCTTTATGTCCACATCTGATGTGCCAAGGAAAGTTTTGGCTTCCATTGAGGGTGCTCTAGTACCCACAATAGCATCTATAATCCTAATTACCCTTCTAGATAGGGGAGTAGGAACTGCTGGGCAACAGCTAGGGGAAGTGCTGATTGATGAACATTGTCCCAGTCCCAAATGCAATAGGAAACTGAGCACATAAGGTGCAAAGGAAAAATGCCAGGCAAAAGATGCCAGAACAAGATAGTATAGCCAACCAGGAGATAGCGATATCCCAGGTTATCACAGTTCTAGTCCATAAAAATCATCGGTAAAATGCAGGCCATACTAGAGCCAAGCATCAGGTACAAGAATCCCTGAGAGCTTAGTTAGTTGGCATAAGTGTTGCAGTGGAAAGCGGCAGAGTACAGTGCAGCAGACTTGGCAGAATAGGCCACAGCATGGGGGTGACTTTGCAACAAAGGGGAGGGTCAGACCAGAGCTGGAAGCTGAGTCCAGATATTATGGAAGGTTTTGTCATGAAAATGGCAGAAGAAGTTTAGACTGGCCTGCCAGTTGGGATGCATGAGCACACAAAAAGCAAGCCAGAATGCCAGAGGCATTGCCACACATATGACGTTGTATGGAGCCACAAATTGGGAAATGATAAATTGTTGGTGTAGGGCAATTGTGAATAACAACCCAAAAATGAACCAAATGGTGACAAACCCAGACACTGGGGGTTTTGCTGCAGGGGATGGTACCACTGGTATCATTTCTTCAAGGTCACCGGTGGGTGGGTTCAATACAACTGAGGGGACAAAGGGGTGGATCCTTACTTGGAAGTGGTAGATGTAAAGCCACAAGATCCCCATATATTGATGGTGTATAGTCAAAATAAAGGGGTTGAATTGCCAGAAGTATCTGGCCTGCTGAATCCAGTTGACAATGGATGAAGCCATAGTAATCATCAATACTGGTAAAGCCCATCCGGTATAGGGACTGACAGGCCACCAGAGTAATGCCATCGGGAATACAGCTAGAAGGATATCAATAAAGTAGAAAATTGATAGTTTTTAGTGGCATAATTTTATTTAAAGGAAAGTGGAGAAAATTGACCAACAATTTTCTCAGTGCAATGCAACTGATTAAATAGTGGTCAATTTGATACAGGAACAAGCTGGGATTGGGTCCCTCAAGTTTGACTTAACCAGCGAATTTTGGGAAAGGGGGCAGATAAGCTCAATGGGAACTGACATCAAAGGATTCAGTGGCAGGCCAAGTCACTGTCAGTTCAACCTTGAATGCCTGAACCAAGGCTCAACTGCAGTTCTGGCAGTTGGAGTGATGGCATCTGGCCCAATGAGCAATGGGAATTCCCCAGGGCCACCCCATGTAGGGGTGGTCCCAATTGATTGGAAACAGTTTTGGGATGCCCAACCTGCCCATGCCCACTTGCTGGGCCATTCGTTTGGTCAAAATAGTTGTGTTAGCTGCAACTCCCAATTTGCCAGATGGAAGCTTCATGTCAGGGATCATCCCTGATGATTTTGAGCAGAGATTAGTTTTGATGACTGCACTGCTGGATGAATCAAAACTGTTGAAAATTCTGCCCAATACTTCAATATTGGTCCCTTTTTGATTGTATGGTTTCCAATCATCAGGCTTGATTTCCATCAGTTTTGGACCAATCAACTTTGATTCAGTGATCTTGGCACAGATTTCCCTGATTCAGTGGACAAGTTTGGCTGAGGTGAGCATGGGCACCAGGGGAGGAATCTGAAGAGGGAGAGCTGTTACCCAGCGCTTGTCTACAATGTGGGTGAGGTCACTCCAGGTAACAAGGGGTACAGCCACCCTTTTTGGACCCTTTTTACTCAGAAACAGGAAGATTGCCTGATCCACGCACAGGGGACATTCCCCAGGACTTAAGGTTTTAACCAATATTATTATTATAGATTAATTGAAAAGTGTTGGATATTAAAGCAATTATTCCAAAAAATTTAATATAATATATCATTATATCTGAGAAAATCAAAAGATTTTTTCAGCTTGGGTATAAATATCAAGGGACGATTTGTGACTGTCTCAAACCGTCTAACAAAAACTGACCCAAGCTGAGTTTTCACCTTTTAGCAAAATCAGATTTTTGTGAATTTATCCAGATCCTGTAACCTCATACTGGCTTAGCGTTTCATATTTAAGCCAAGCTTTGTCATTTTATGCCACTATAGCACTATCTCCCTCAGCTCTGGCTGGAAAAGCCTGAACCCATTTTTAATCAATGACCTTTGCAAGGCCATTGATGACCCTCAAGGGTCCTGGCCTTGGCTCCAAAAGCTACTGTGCTTAGCTTTGTGGACATTCTATGTCAAGAAAAGTGCCACTAACTGTGACATCACCCTCCACTCTTGGATGGGGTTATACAACTCCTGAGGGATGTTAACCAAAAAAAGGTCTTGTGGGGGTGGCAGCTCCATGGAAGCCACAGAGGCTTGGGTGGCAGGGCCTACAGCGTTGAGGAACCTAGCATGGAAGTTGAAGTTTAGGTCCTGAGCGTTGGATCAGTCACTATGTAATACCCAGCTGTTCTCAGTCTCATTGTACCCTTTCCAGGACACCAGATACTGGAGGTGAGGTTGGAAGAGGTGGGAAGCAAGGGCAGCATCGATCTCCTATTGGGGTTCACCAACTACTATTACAGGCGTTGGGATTTTTTCCTGTATTCCCAGCCAACTAGATTACCTGAGATCTCTAGGGGATAATTCCCTGATGCAAAGTGAATTGAAAATTGGTTGGCCCTGATTTTGGGGTAGCTATGTCTGGGGGATTTTAGGTTATTCGCCTGGTTGGACCCATTGGGGATCAATCTGGATGCATGCTTAAGATCTCATTGGGCAGAGTTGCCAATGTAATAGGGGTATCTGATAGTTGATTAACAATCAGGTGTACCAATTGAGATTGGTCCAGTTTCATCACTGACCAATTGGGAATTTAAGGAGTAAGTTGTGAGGCGAGTGATGCCGCCTGCAACTAGCAAATTGATCAGTTGGTTCATGACCTGTCTTAATGGGTAACAAGTATCATTACCTAAGCAGGTCGCTTGCCAAATATAGTTGGTTTGCTTGGATCTAGAGGAAAACATTAGGGACACGTTTTCTAACTCTTTCCCTTTTAGGTCTCAAGGATGTCCAATGATGGAATCCTAGCCAGGATGGGGAAGACCATCGCTGCTGAGATGAGGATGGGTGATTCAATGGAAATGGATGCCGTTTCACTGATGAGGTGCCAACTGAGGGTTGGGTACCAAATTTCTTAATATAAATCCCCTAAAGAATTCACAAATAAACATAATCAATTATCATAATCAATTACCAGATCACTTTTAATAGAGTATTTCTTATTATACTAGTATCAGGATGATTTTGAGTTCTATTCTTTCTCAAGGATATTTATGATGTGTGCAATAATTGGGAGACTCTTTAAGTTAAAGAGTAAGGATATGAGTGGAGATCCAGAGAAGAAGCTGCATCAAATTGGGGATTGATGCCAACAGTGTACCAAACAAGAGAAACTGTAAGCAGGAATCTAAGCATAGATTTAGTTAGGTGGTACGAGGGAACAAATCCATATTCAGGACATCTAAGTATTTGAAGAGGAAAAGCTGGCCAAGTGTTGGACTGAAATCTAATAATTCAATTCAACTACTGATAATAGTCAACATACTATTATCAATGATTATATCAAAAACTATCATACACCGCCAAGAATTGCACAAAACCTGAACCTGTGCAAGTAATATCTATAGGGCTATTAACTGAGAATAATCAGAAAACCTATAAATTTTTTACAAAGTGGTGCTCACTACTGGGGTGTAGTTGAGTCAAAGAGTTTAGAATGAGATGTCATATAAAGACGAGATAAGGAAACTATAGATGGATTTAGCAACTGTTAATCAGAACACCTGAACTCAGCAGATCATCAAGAATTTGCAGCCTTGGAGGAGAGAGTCACCAAGATGGAGGAAGGGATTGATAATGTCGTGAGTTTCAGGAATGAGTTACTTGGAAAAGTAACGTCATTAAAGAAGAAAGAAGTGGACTTAATTTGAGAAGTCTTATTTCTGAAATTGGAGCTTGAAGCGGATCACATTCATTTAAGAGCATTCAGTGCTAATATCAGGTGGCTGATTAAACAGGTTGAGGTGTTAAAGACTCACAAATGAGAATGTGAGCCATATGCAGTGACCAATGCAAAAAAAGAACTTCCATATGATAATTGGGAAGACAACTACCCCAAGAAACATGCTGCCTGCTTTTACTACTATTTTGGAGATGTCACCTGAAATCACTCCCCAATTGAGCTGAGTAGCTGAACCCAGAGAGGTGTCTAAAGAAACCTCAGAGGAATTTAAAGTGATACCGAAATTGCCAACTTTTCATTGGGATAATGCCTTAGCATTTTTCTGATTATTTGATATAACAATGTATGGATATGGCAATCATCAAAAGGCTTTGATGGTGATGAATTGCCTAGATACCAATTGTTAAAATCTAGTGTTGCCTCATCTGGAGGGGGAGAGCTGGTTGTACACAGAGGCCAATGAAGCCATTATAAAAAATCTGGAAGCCTGATGTTCACGTCAAAGTGCAAACAAGATTTTATGGCATTCAATTCCATAAAGATGAATACTTAGCAAGTTTCGCCATTTGTTCTACCAGAATCAAAAATTCTGGTTGGAGCGAAGGTGCTGGATAAATTTGATGCCCAAATTGCATTACAAGCAGCCCTTCTTGCTACCACAATGTGCATCAGATGATGTCTTCCATGTTCATGACAAAAATAACTACCTCTAAGATAGTAAACAATTTAAAATCTTAGGAACTACCTTTAATGCCCCAAATAGAAGTTTAAAGTCAAACCCAGTTTGAAATTTGAATCCCATGAAGGGGAACGAGGGCTCTAAGGAGATTAATAACTGAACTGTGCTGGGGAATAAGCCCAAAGACCTTAAACAGATTAATAAGAAGGAGAAAGTTTGTTACCAGTGCGGAGGAAAAGGGTATTTAGCTGTACATTGCAAGAAACCCAAGGATCAAATCAAGGCGGTCCAAACAAAAGAGTCTGCAACTACAAAGGAGTAGGGAAAAGGGCCACAGCCTAGATGGGGAACAGTCTAGAGCTGTGGAGAAGCCTGTTCCTCCATATTATGCACAAGGAAATTGACATCAGTGATCTGTTTGTGGATGAAGACTTACAGGATCAGCTGTTTCAAGTAGTCAATTTTGATGTGAATGCGGTAACAGGATCTGAGGCAAAGGGGATAAACCTTGAGATAATCAAAGAAGTTGCCTGGCTGTACATCTGACAACTAGCAGACAAGATTTGAGCCACATATCATCCCAAGGAATTGACTGAAGTTTGATTAGATGAGACAAACCTATCAATCCCCCTCAGCGCAATCAAAGAATTGTTTCTTGGTTTATTGGCGCAAATAATTTACACCCTCAAATCAGCTAATAATGCCGCTATACAGTTAGTAAACACTATCTTACAATAGTATAAGAGTACATATAAAGATATACTAGTGGATCGAGTACAGGTGAGGGCAATTGTTGACAGCAGAGTGCCCATTAATAATGTAACAACCAAGCTGGTGAAAAGGATGAAGATCTCACCTGACTAGGAACACACGAAAGAGTACAGGACAGCTGGGATGAATACCACCATTTCATGTGGAGCATATAGCACTATGCCAAATTTGATTTTGCTCCTTGGTAATGTCTGCACCAGCAATAGTTTTGGCCAACCAAACCTATGACATTCTGATCAGGATGGAATTTCTATGGAAGTATGGAGTTAAAATTTAACTTTGAGGATAATACGTTGACCATATTGGGTCAGATGCTACCTTTGGTCCATCAGAAGGATGGGGAAGCTCTACTTGGAGAAATAACTTCATCAACTTGATATACAATGATGGCATTGTCCCAATTTGATTGCAACTAGTTAGCCAGAAGTGATGAAAAATGCTGACGGAAATCTTAGGAAATTGGGGAATTCCACTGAGGATCAAGAATGTGAAAATCATACCATCAGGATCACAAATAATAGTCAACATGGGGTTGACATTAGAGATACCAGAGCTGCTGTATGGGGAGGTTGGAAGCCCCTGGAAGAAGTCCAGAGTAGAGCCTTGGGTGGCTCCTGGAATAATAATGCTGGGCTATGGAAGAAATTTGATTTCTCCTGGAGAAACTAAGTAAAAAGCTAATGAAAATTGAGAAGAACCAGATCGTCACTTTTTTCATCTAATCCCTATGGCTGAACTGAGGAAATTCCTCAATTTTGGGACCCTCAATGAGATGGGATTACCAGTCGTGGTAACTTAGAGTATCAACCTATTGTTTGATCTTGAGCAACTCGCTGATCTTATGAAAGGACAGCAAAAGGAGGTGCTCAAATTGTTTAAAATGTATTGGGAAGTATTTTCCCAGGATGACCACATTTTAGATGCACAAGAGATGTAATCCATAAGGTTAATACAGTGGAAATTTTGCCAATCAGGATGAGACCGATTTGATGGTCAAAGACAGCCAAAGCGGTAGTGGGGGAGAAATCAGCAAACTAGTGAAGCTTGGGCTTTTAGTTCCATCATCAATTCCCTGGGCGAGTCCGCTCTTATTGTGAAAAAAAGGATGACTCTAATTGGGTGGTGATTGATTATCAGAAGCTGAACAAGATTACGAAGAAGGATTCATATCCACTACCAAGAATCAATGATGTGTTAGATTGATTGGGAGAAGCAAAGAATTTCTCTGTGATGGATCTGATATTGGGATATTGGCAAATTGATTTTACAAGAGTAGACCAAGAAAAATGCACCATTATCACAGTGCAGGGGCTATATCAACCGACGTGGATGCCTCAGGGTCTGTGTAATGCGCCTGTGACGTTCCAGAGGGCCATGGACACTATACTAAATGACTTGAAGTTGTCATGCATCCTGGTGTACTGTACAATAATAATGTGTTCAGTAGGACGTTTACTGACCATTTGCACCACTTTGAGGAAGTGTTCAAGAGAATGTCCACGGCCAACCTGAAGATTAAGCCAAGGAAGTGTCACTTCTTCAAGAAAGAGTTGGAATATCTGGGATTCGTGACTAACTCTAGTGGAATGCAGATGAAAGCCCAGAAGTTTGAAGCCATAGAACAAATGAATGTGTCAAAGATTGCCCAAGTTATCAAAGTGTTCCTTGGAATGGTCAGATATTATAGAAGATTTATTAGGGATTTTTCCAGAATCGCTGAGCCCTTATTCCATCTATTGAAAGATCTGAAGAAAGGATTAGTATGGAATAAAGAAGCACAGGAGTCCTTTGATGGGTTACGCTAGTACTTGATAGATTCTATAATTTTAAAAAATCCAAATTTCAATCAAGAATTTATTATAGGAACTGATGCTTTGTTGATGACAATTAGTGCCATATTGACTCAAGTGGATGAACTTGGGGATGAACATCTGAAGGCATATGTGAGCTAGACTCTCTCAGCCGCTGAGAGGAACTACACCATAAATGAGCATGAATGCCTTGCAGTCATTTACGCCTGTAAACAGTTTTGAGTGTACATCCACAGAACGCACTTCAAAGTGGTGACAGACCACTCCTTATTGCGTTGGCTTCACAATTTACAAGAACCAGAAGGACAACTGGCCCAATGGGCCTTGAAGTTACAGGATTATGATTATGAGATTATCCACCAAGCAGGGGCTTCTCATCAGAATAAAGATGGCTTATCGCAGTTACTAATGGTCCAGATGGCATAACAGCAGGCGGATGAGCTATTTCAAAGAATTATCGATGGAAAAATTGGGTATGAGCCCCAAGAAATCCAAGGTGCACTTCAAAAAGTGATGGAAAACACTGAGACCATGGATGGACAAATTTTTAAGATGATTAATGGGAAGCAGTTACTATTACCAAAGCTGTCAGAAAGAATAGCTATCATTCAAGCCACTCATAAGATTGTTGGGCATGGAGGCCTGAGAAAAATGACAAAACATTTTCACCAGTAATACTACTGGGAGTCAATCTACTATGCTGTTGCCAACTATCTAGCTTATTGTATGGAGTGCCAGCTGCACAAGCTACATAAGAATACAACTGGATACTGACTGGTACGCCCTAATTTGCTTGGAATATAGTGTCCATTGACGTGATAGGACCACTGACAATGATCACAGGGGGAGTCAAGTACATAATAGTTGCAATTGATCATCTGATGAGATGGGTTGATATGAAGGCCCTTGTGAAAGTAGACGCTACCAGTACAGTGAAGTTCATCCTAGATCAAGTAGTATACTAACGTGGATGCCCACAGGTACTGCTGAGTGACAATGGGACAAATTTAACATCTCATGTAATCCCATGGTTAAATGAAATAATGTGGATCTAAGGAGTCATGTCTGTACCCTACCGGCCAGAGATGAATGAACTGGTGGAATGAGTTAATGAGATGCTGGCCATGACGCTGAGGAAGCTGGTCGCAGGGAGAACTTCCATGTGGGGAATGTACATGAGTTTGGTGACATTCGCCAATAATATTAGTCATCATATGGCGATGGGAAAATGCCATTTTAGTTACTATATGAGAGGAGGGCCGCGTTGACGCTGATTTTATATTTGGTGGTGGAACCAACATCAGGGATTAGTGACGAGCAGTACTTGAACTGATTGACAAATATCCTGATCAAAATGCAATTGCAAGCATTCAATACAACTTTAAAGAAAAGGATATGAGCAAAAATTATGGATGATAAGAACTGGCTAGCCTTATCAGAATAACAAATAGGTGAAAAAGTTGCCTATTGTGTACGCATGGTTTTTGGAAAAAAATCAAATTAGATGCATTGTGGTCAGGTCCATTCAAGATTATCGCCAAGACAGTGACAGATGCCTACTCCATTAAGAACCTCTTGAATGGAAAATAGTAAACCAAGTCTATGATAATTGTTTAAACCGATGGATCAAGGAAAAAGATAACAAAAAAAGAGCCCCAAAGGACCTCTGAACCATTAAGTTGATTATGTCCTAATGATTTGGATAAGTCCGAAAAAGGACCTCTGAACTAATCTAGATGGTTAAGTATTAAAAAGTAAGACATTTGAACCATAGAAAACTGGTAAGTCTAAGCATACCTAGGATCCAGTTTGGGGGGAATAAAAGAAGATGGACCGCTGAACTGAAACAAGGAAAATTAACATACAAAAAGAAAGAAAAAAATAAAAGATTGATAAAAATATTAATAGTACTATTAAAAACTGCATAGAAAAGCTGATATATTATTATGCTTTTATTTTTTATTGATTATCCTTGCTTTGGGGATGATTTTACCTATTTCACCTCTTGAGGGAGGGAGGATTGATTGCAGTATGATTGAATAACCCAAAAAATACAAATGAGATCAGATGCTAGCAAGAGCTAGACCTACACAAAACCAAGTTTGTTGAGCAGATGCAGATCCCAGCGAGAAAGCAAATATGGGAAGAGAAATTAAAAAGTTGGAAGAAGCCAAATGCAATACCCCAGAGTGGGGAGGGAAGAAACAGTACAAGAAGAGGCAGTCAGCAAATAACCCAGAGTAATCCCAATATGGTACCAGAGCTGGAAGATTAGCCTTGAGCGCCTGACAATGGGCTTTGTCAAGAACACCGGACATATGGGCTGGCAGCGAACACGGGATGCTTGATGGGGGTTGCCAAATAATGCCCCCTACTAAAGCCATCAGCGGAAGATACCAATGGGAAGCGCCAGAGATGAGATAGTCATGAAGGGAGTGAATGGCATCCTGCAAGTGACGACTACAAACTTCTTTGAAGCTGAAGCAGAAAGAGAGATGGAAACCAGAAGAGGCTGGAAGCTTCATGGCCCAACTTTGAAGAACTTGTCTGGCAAAGCAAAGAGCATAGGCTGCAATATCCCAATCTAGGATTTTCAAAATTGGAAGAATTCAGAGCTATGGACAAAGCCTATGTGACTTGGGCCCTTAAATCTGCATATATGAGTTCAAAATGTACGCTGTTGCCAATGGTTAGTTTGGTGGCCAAGAAAGCGGGCTTGTAATATAGACTGAGTTGAAAGAGGAACTCAAGAAGAAAGTCCAATCCAGTGAGGAATGAACAATCAAGAGAAAGTGGCATTGCTCAGGAGGTTTGATGATGATGTTAGGAATATTTGCAAAAGGAGACAATCCAGGAGAGTCTCAAAATCTAACTCTGGAATTGATGACAATGGAAGGATTGGTCATGAGTCATTCAAGAAAATCTCTAACCTGGTTTCAGCGAGGTTAATTACCATTTCTGGTAATTCCACAGTAGGACTAGCTACTGGTACTTGACTAGGAGTATGAGTCCTGGAAGGACCATAAAAAAGGTTCCAGCGCGCAGATCAATTCATCCACAGGAAGAGCTGAAGGCTTTGATCAGACAAAATATTGAGCATCTTTTTGTACTATGACTCAGAATTTGACATATTATCTGGATGAGAGGGTGATGTTAAACTTATACGATAGTTGACATTATGCTTTAATTTTGAGAAATAAATCTCAAAATTAATGGGATAATTTCTCCAGAGAAGAGTTAAGAATGATATGAGCCAAGAGGTTATGAAGAGAAAATAATAAGGGCAAACATATATGAGCGTTCTTAATTGGGATGCAAAACAAACATTGACAGCAAGAATCTTCTGTCAAGATAGAGGAGAAAATCAGGAAATTGAGGACCCAGACCAAGAATCCTGAATATGACAGAGGGTCATATGCCTTGATGGGGGGAAAACTGGATCCTGAGATTAATATTGTCACAAGTAAATTGATCAGCACAGCATGGCAGAAGGTCATGGGGACTGCGCTCTGAGTAGGTTGTAGCAAGGAGGAAGAGGATGAGAGACGCACTCTGAAGGTCATCCTGAGCAGTGTTGAGTACTGATGATCATACTCCGCCTAAACATATGAAGTGTTCAACCAAGTGTCTGAAGTGGTGTTCTCCTGCCCCAATCCAATTCTCGCTGGAAATCTAGGAAAGAGGGGGTATGTGTTGGGATTTTTGACCATATTCCCAGCTGACTAGATTACCATGGATCGGTAGGGGATAATCTCCTGATGCAAAGTGAATTGGAAATTGGTTGACCCTGATTTTGGGGTAACTATGTTTGGGGAATATTTAAGTTATTTGCCTGGTCAGATCTGTCAGAGATCGAATTGGGTGAATGCTTAAGATCTCATTGGGCATAGTT
Source organism: Massospora cicadina (assembly GCA_022478985.1). Lineage (NCBI taxonomy): Eukaryota > Fungi > Entomophthoromycota > Entomophthoromycetes > Entomophthorales > Entomophthoraceae > Massospora > Massospora cicadina. The sequence continues at coordinate 101,369 of JAKSZP010011904.1, forward strand.
GCCAATGAAATAGGGGCATCTGATAGTTGGTTAACTATCAAGTGTACCAATTGGGATTGGTCTAGTTTCATCACTGACCGATTGGGAATTTAAGGAGTAAGTTGTGAGGCGAGTGATGCCGCCTGCAACTAGCAAATTGATCATTTGGTTCATGACCTGTCTTAATGGGTAACAAGTACCATTACCTAAGCAAATCGCTTGCCAAATATGGTTTGTTTGCTTGGATCTAGAGGAAAACATTAGGGACACGTTTTCTAACTCTTTCCGTTTTAGGTCTCAAGGATGTCCAATGATTGAATCCTAGCCAGGATGGGGAAGACCATCGCTGCTGAGATGAGGATGGGTGATTCAATGGAAAAGGCTGCCATTTCATTGATGAGGTGCCAACCAAGAGTAGGGCGCCAGATTTCCCACTATAAATTCCCTAAAGAATTCACAAATAAACATAATCAATTATCATAATCAATTACCAGATTACTTTTACTAGAGTATTATCTTCTTATACTGGTATCAGGATCCATTTTGAGTTCTATTCTTTCTCAAGGATATTATTGCTGTGTGCGATATTTGGGAGACTCTTTAAGTTAAAGAGTAAGGATATGAGTGGAGATCCAGAGAATAAGCTGAATCAAAATCAGGGGTTGATGCTAACTGTGTGTCAAACAAGAGAAACCGTAAATAGGGATCTAAGCATAGATTGAGTTAGGTGGTATGAGAGAGCAAATCCCTATTCAGGACATCATAAGTATTTCAAGAGGAAATACTGGCTGAGCTTTGGACTGAAATCTAATACTTCAATTCAATAATGTAAAATGTCGCCATACTATTATCAACGATTATATCATCTACTATCATACAACGCAGAGAATTGCACAAAACCTGAAACTGTGCAAGTAATATATTTATAGGGGTTATTAACTGAGAATAATCAGAAAACCTATAAATTTTTACAACAGGCTCAGGGTGGGATGGCATGAACCCTCAAAGGGGGTCAGGAGGAACCCATGGAGGGTGCTGAGCACTTTGATAGATGGGTGTAGATAATCTTGGTAAGCTGGTGAGCCAACCTTCTTGATCTTGAAGGGTCCAACACACCTGAATTTTGAATTTTGCAGGGCTGATCAAGTGAAGGTTTTTGGAATTGACCATGACCATGTCGCCTGATTTTTATTCAGGGCCTTCATGGCTCTTGCAGTCAGAAAATCTTTGTAGATCCTCACAGCATCAACAAGATGATCCTATGAACCTGGTGTATGTCTCTGAGCTCTTTTACGCTCATTGGAAGCTACAACGTTGGACTCAATCTGTGGACTCAAGTTGAAGCTGGGGTTGTACCCATAGTTTGAAAAAATGGGATGTGTCTGTAGAGGTATTAGTAAGGTTAGTATAGTAAAAATTGTGCCAGCGGAAGGTGAGAGGCCCAGTTGTTCTGCTGAGGTGGAATAATTACATAAATATTGCTCCAAACTTTGGTTCACCCTCTCTGTCAATCGTCTGACTGAGGGTGGAAGGCTGTAAAGTGGCAGGTGCGGATGTTTAAGATGAACAGTTAGGCTTCCCAAAACTGGTCAGCAAATTGCGGTCCACAATTTTAATAATCTCAATGGGGAGGCCGTGTAGACAAAAGATGTGGCCCACAAAAAAGGTGGGCTGTCTGGACTGAGGTGATTGTGGTATTGCAAGGGATGAAATGAGCCATCCTAATAAAGCGGTCCACTACAGCCTCACTGAATCATAACCCTGGAACAAGTGGAGTTCCATGATAAAATCAACGGACACTGATGTACAAGGTCCCTCTGCAGCTTATAGGGGGACAAGAAGCCTGGCGTTCTTCAGGCGACTAGATTTTGACCAAATACACATTAAGAAAGACTTTGTGAAAATGGACACATCTGTGGCGATGCCTTTCCAACTGTAGGAGCGGCGGACCAAATCAAAACGTCTTGTCCTTGCCAGGGTAACCAGTAGTTGGAGGTTATGAGCTTCACAGAACAATTCCTCACGCAGTGGTCCAGTAGGTACCCACCACTTGCCTTGATGGAGGATGAACTATCTAATAATTGTTAGCCTTTGTCCAAGGGTTCGCCATTTCTTTGACAGGCCTGCTTAATCTTGTTGTAATCAGCTGATAGGGCTAAGACAACCTAAGGCGGGAAGGGGTGTCAGTATCCCCATCCAAAGGTTCCATCATAAGCAGAGTGGGGTATTGCCATAAGGCTCCCCTTCATCTGTTCTAGATTAATCAACATCGGGTATTGTTGGCGTCAACTAGTGACAGGTCAGGGGCAAAGGCAGGGTTCCAGGATAGGGCATCAGGTAACAGGTTTTGCGTACCCTTAATGAAATCATAAAATAGGAGACTGACAGGATTTCCAACCACCAGGACTGGTGAGGGGACAGCTTCTGGGGGGAGCAATAGTACATCAAAGATTGTGTCATTGCGGACAGTAAAGTGCCATTTAGAACCACGCAAATGGTGGCTCCAGTGCTGTACCACCTCAACCGCAAGGAGTTTCTTATCATAAATAGCATATTTGAGATTAGCCAGGTGCGTCTTCTTGGAAAAGTAAGCGACAGGACGTTCCACTCCGGCCTCCTCTTCCTGCAATAGAGGTTCTCCCATTGCAAAGTTGGAAGCATCAATGGCGACAATAAAGGGGGTGGGGTCTGCATGTGCTAGCACCAGGATGAACAAGAGTATAGACTTAATGGCGTGGAACGCGGCGTTGCATTCTGTTGTCCAACTGAATACACCCTTCCTAGATGCGGTGTAGAGAGGGGCGGCAACTTTAAAATCTGAGGGTGAATTCCATGAGAATCTCACTTCCCAAGAAAGCTGCGTAGCTCTGTGAGAGATGCGGGAGTAGCCCAATTGCGGATAGCTACTTTCTTATCTGGGGAATCATGTGGCCGTTGGAGAAGATAATGTTTCCTAAGAACTCAACCTTGGGCTGGAAGAACTCACACTTGCTAGCTTTAATAGTAAGGTTTGCCAGTGCAAGTCACTCCATAACCAATACAAGGTGGCAGGCATGTAATTCTACATCCATGGTGAAGACCAGTATGTCATCCATGTATGTTATCACGCAGGTTCCCGTAAAGTATCCCAAGACAGCAACAATGAACCTTTAAAAGCAGGCGGGGGCGCTCTTTAAACTAAGGCTTGACTCTGAACTGGTAGATGCCTTTCTAAGTACAAAAAGTGGGCAACCACTTCTGTCCTTCTCTAGTACAGATATGGTTGAAGGCGTTAAGGCAATACAGCTTGCTGAACACCCTAGCCTTCTCCACTATTAGGCAATCTGCTTCTCCAGGGGGAGCAGATAAGGTCAGAGCTATCACGTTGTTAAGAGTGTCATAATCAACGCAGGGACGGAGGGAGCCATCAGACTTCTCTACAAACTGGAGGGGGAGCACACCAGTGAAGATTTCTTAGATATTTGACCCTTGGAGAGCATGCCATCATCTCAGTCGTCTAAGGCGGCCTCTTCCCTAAAGGGCAAGGGATGAAAAAGAAGAGGATATCTTGAAAAGGTTAACGGTCAACTAGAACTCAAAGTCAAACTTGGTGTGCTCAGGGAGTGGGCGGATCAAGGCGGGATCAAACATGTCCGCATATACGCTTATGAATTCAGGCAGGATAAATTCCATGGTCGGGGTGAAAGTTGTTTGAATAGAGGTTAGGCCCATTTTAGGTGAGGGCCCCGTCTTCTTGAGAGCGCCATTGATCTCCCATCCAGACAAGGGAAAGTAACCGTTACTTCTCCAGGGAGCTTCACATGCATGGTAGAATCCACCAGATTGGTGAAGATGTCAAACCTTCGCCACCAGCCAACACCCAGAATAACAGATTACAGGAGGCTTCTAAACAAGGAGAAGCTCTCCACAAAGTGCCCATTATCTTCAAAAAAGGGAACATGTGATAGTACAGGGTAGCTTGAGATGATTTTAGATTCACTGCTTTTCACAAACTGATCAGAACCCAGGTGTAGGTTCAAGGCCCTGCCAGCTTTTGACAGATAAAATTTTCAGTAGCGCCAGTGTCTACCAATTTTGAGTGCTTGGAAATCCTTACCTGCAAAGGAAAAGGTAGCCATGAACAAGAAGTATGCAGAGGAGGATTTATTTTTTATGGAGCCAAGGGAGAATAGGATGGCTAAAAGCCCAGAGGGTGGAGTGTAGGTGAGAGTATCCTGAGGATTCAACAGCATGACTTCACATTGTCAGTGAGTTGCCCACGGGATTTGAATGGATTAGGGTAGCTTAATGCTCTATGTTCGGTGAGAGGAAGATCCTTATTGCATGAAATAAAACAATCTGGACTGCCAAGCTTTTTGAGGGTCATCCAATGAAAGTTCATCTTCAATCATCATTTCATGGATATCTACCTGTTTTTGGATAAGCTCCGCCAAGAAAGGTGACTCCAGAGTAATAGGAAAAATTGTTTAACTGGGCCAACTGGGATGACAGGTTAGATATAAGGCATAGGTTCTAAAATGACAACTGAGGGTCCGTGGCTAGAGTGAAGTGAATGCTATGAATCAAATGGTTTAAACTTACTACCCCTCTACTTTTGAGGACAAAAGTAAGGTACTCCGTGGAGTGCAGCGGTGCAGGGACAGTAGTGAAGACCCCCACATAGGATAGAGATTTCAATCTCACCTTTCAGCGAGATCACTGCGTTTTTAAGAGGTACTTAGAGTACAAAAGTGGGATATTCTATGGCCAAGTTGTATGTGTCTAGGACAACTAAGGCCTCAGCTGGATATGTTTGAATAGGATCTGAAACTTGATTGGTGTCAGGTATACCAAATTAGGTGCCCTGATGGTGCACAACAGAGACTAGTTGTCAAGTTCTAAGATCTTGGTTATGCGGTACAGTTAGGCTTGGTAACACAGATGCTGTTGGACAACAGGGATGCAAGGATGGAGCACGTCCCAGATAAGAAGGGGGAGGGTTATCCAATATGTCAAGGGCAGCACCAGTGTTATCTAGGGACTTTCAGAGGAGGGCCATTCTCAACTGTTTAATAGAAACCACCCTTGATGCCTTCTCTTAGAACAGGTACAAGTACTGTGCCATGATGATGTCTCATTGGACCAATTGTATGAAGGATTTATAATCCTTAAAGGTGGTAGGGGAAACTTGTGGAGCTTGATTATGGTTTACAACACTGAGAGGGATTCCAGAAGGGACCTTTTAGATTCACCAGAGGAGAGTAAACAATGATGAGCTCACTCTGAAATCTAAAGTAGTAGCAGCTGGAAGAGGAGGACGTCAGCTAAGTCCTTGCCTTGAGACTTATGGCGGGCCCTAAGGTTATACAACATAGTGAAGTTTTAATAAAATTTTAAATCATGTGAATGGATAAAAGGTTAGGATGGTAGTGGTAGGTACTGCACACTGTATGAGTGTCTTAAGTGAGGGGATCCGCACAACACCCTCAGCACACCCTTTATAGGAGGTAACAACTAAGGCTAAGAGGATGCTACAGACCAGCCCATTGAACCGCTTCAAAAGGGACAACTATGAGAGTTTGGGGTGACTCTGGCCACCCAATTGGAGAAGAAACTCACAAATAAATTAAGCTTTTATTAGATAATATAACACGAAACTGAGCGCAGGAGGTCACAGGAGGGAAAGCGCTAGGAAAAAAGGTGCCATAACAAGGCAAAGTGGCCAAGCAAGATGAAAAAGATCCTAGATTATCTCAGTTTTGTTTATTTTTTTTTTTTTTATAGATTCCCAACCCAAGTTTATAATTATATTCATTGAACAAAATGCACATTAAACTGATGACAACCAGTAGGAAAAAGATTCCCTGAGATTAGGGGTAGGTAGCATAGGAACTTCAGCGGAATGCGGTAAAATAAGATGTGGTAGAGTCAGTGGAATAGGCTGCAGTGTGGGGCGGTTTTGTGCCAAAGGTGAGTGTTAGATTAGAGTGTAAAATGGAGTCCATCCGTTGCAAAGATTTCAACCAGTGTTATCTTGATGAAGATAATCAGAAAGTATGGGAAAACTTTAGTATATAATTCCTAGACTTTATTAGTATTTAACTGTTTATTTGAGAAAGGAAAAGCTTTTCTCAGATTGGGTATGAACTTTGAAGAAGATTCGTGATGGTTTCAAAATGATTAACTAAAACTGATCCAAGATGTAAAAATTTCCCTTTTTAGAAAATTGAATTTTGTACTTTTTGGATGAATTCCATACCTTCATATTAATTGATTTCCCAGATTTTTTATGTAAACTTTTGCCAGATTTTCTGCCTCTGAAATGCCGTTTTCCTCAGCCCTGACTGGCAAGAACAGAATCTATTTGCAGTCAACGACCTTATAGAAGACATTAGTATCCCACAATGGTTATGGCCTTGACTATAAGGGCTTATTGTGTTAAGCCTTGGTGATGCGTTCTACATAGGAAAAATGACACTAAATGTTACATATATCATACTAGTTATATTGCTGACTACTTTCTAGAAAAGATGATTTTATTGGTAATCTTAGATAAAGGGCTTCTAACAGGCCAGTTAAATATAGTTCCAGTTAGTTTTTCATAGTTTTATGAAAATTATTGTTAGAAGCAATTGGGAAACTCTGTCCAACTTTGTAAATGAACCTATATTATAGAATCAAATAGTTTTATAAATAATTTTAGGGGAAAACTGACAAGTCAGTATAGATTTCTATGGCTTTATATTGTGTAACAAGCCTGGATTAGTGAATTTTTTTAATTATCTCTGATTATTGGTGCAATATTCAATTTAGTTGATTAATATATCTATGAAAGCCCAAAAACTATAAATGAGTCTAAAGTGATACATCCTTACTTATACATATTTTCTATTAAATAAATTAGCTAAAAATAATGCATCTGAAACTTTTCTCTCTAGTTGCAAACAGTTTTGCAACAATTTTAATTCAAGTCTGACTTTAGTTTGATAATCTCACCAAGGATATTAGTTTGAGCCCATGTCAGGGAGCAGTTGGACAATTAAGGTAAAAGGCACAGGCGGTAGGCCCTGTGACTTCCACAGTTCGCAAATGCCCCAGTGAATCCGGCAGATCAGACAAAAACAAAAAACTGGTAGTTACCTTTTCCCCAGAAATTTTAGCTTGGCAGGCGCGATGCAACCAGTACATCAATACGCCGCACTCTCAACCACTTTTGTCAGTGGAATACAGAGTACGGGTGTTCCTGGATACTCAGCAAATGGCGCTATGGGAAAAGTTTTGTGGGGATGTACACATTCATATTCTGAACGCGGTGTACGTTGCACCTCATTCCATGTCACAGGTTGGCTGGATCTAGGTTTTGAGAGCAAGGAGGAAGCGGATGAAGCTGCTACAGTGCACGTTGTAATAGACCTCCCCAATGGACAGCGGGTCATTGAAACTAAGTGCACCAGATGGAAAAAATCCAACCAAATTTTTCTTACTTTTGACTTTCTGCCCACTATGGTCAAACGCGCCGTAATAGAACAACACCTGAAGGCCAGGCTCACCATATACAGCGAAATAAAATTCTTTAAAATGCAACGCTTTATGCTGATGCCACACCTGTGCACCGGAAAAGCTATCACAGTCCTAACCCCAACTGAGGAGATAGTGAAGGATCTAACCCAAATCCTGCACTCCACCTATGTAAATATTGAGGGGCATACCACCCACCCTTTCCAGGTAACCGTGGACAGAGCACCTCCCATCTGCGCCCATTGTGATGCGTTCAGCCATAATGCGCACTCCTGCCCCTCTAAGGAGGGCATCACATTCCAAGAACATTGCTCAGCGGCCATGAACAACGGGGAGACCCACTATGAACCAACCGCCAATACAAAGGATGTATTCCCATGGGGAGCACAAGGTTGCTACTTAGTAGTGCAACCTATATCCCCACAAGAGCGGAAGAAGGCCAAACAGGCTTGCAAGGCGGCGGCCAAGAAAGTGGCCAAGGTCGCCTCTGCTATCCCGCCCTCCCAACGCCAGGAGGACATTGAGACTTTCATGGTGGAAGCAGCTTGGGAATCTCTCATCCAAGCAGATTGGGATGCTCAAGCCATTTGGGCCACCCAAAATGAAGATCCAATGGGCGAGTCAATTTCACCTGACCCATGCGCCCAAGCCTCATTTGTCACTGATTTGGTCTCCAACCTACATGAAAAAAAATTTAAATCAAGCATTGGTGCACCAAAAATGAGAACACCACAAAAATCTCATTCTGCAGTGGGGAAGCCAAAAGCAAAGGCAAAAGCCAACGTGAACCCGACTGCCAAAGTTACCCAATCTTCTGACTACATTGCTGCACACACCCAAGGCGCTGAGAAGCGCCATGATGATCATGAGATGGCTGAAGGGCCCGGGTGCCCTTCCCCTCACACCTAAGGTGCAATGGGGGAGCCTTTACTTTAGGGACGTTGAACATTGCCGTAATCAAGGCCTCACCATCACGGGCTAGGAAACTGAGTTTTTTTACAAAATAAATTACCCATGGACATCCTGGCCATCCAGGAGTCCCACTGTCTGTGCAGTTCTGAGGATGCATGGAAAACCATGCTCCTCCCCTCCCTGTCCTTCTGGTCCAAGCACTGTGGGGTGCTTGTTCAAAAAACAATTTTTTCAAAAATTTTTATCATCTGAATCCTTCCTTAATGGCTGAGTCCTCATTGTTAAATTTTTGTGGGCTGACGTGGTGCATGTTATCATCAACATTTATGCCCTGACCTGTGCACGAGAGCATCAGGAATTTTTCTCATTGGTCAAATCCCTTCCATTACCCCCTGACCCTTTTGCTGTTGGCAATATGAACTGTTGGTTGAACCCATCCACCAACTGCTGGCCTTCCTCATCTTCCCCGCCACATGGTCATGTAGAACTACGCGTCCTCAAGGCCACCCTAGGGTTGTTTGACGCGCTGCCGCATCATGCTCTGCTGCTCAAAAACATGTCGCGCCCACACATCCACAACGGCCAGTTAAGGTCCATGTCCCACATCAACCTTATCATCGCGCCGTTGGAATTTTGTACCCAGATTTCCCATTTTCACACGTTGAAAATTGATTTCTCTGATCACAGGCTGGTCTCAATAACCTTCCACCTACCCAACCCAGTGACTCAGGCTCCAGTATGGTGCAAACTTCGCCCAGCCAAACTTGTGTCACCAAGATTTTCCACATGGATGGAATCTGCGACATAGGCACAGGAGTTTATTGCACCATTTCGCGCTAACCTAATTTCCACCTGGTCGACCTTCAAAGTGGACACAATCTGCCAGGCTCGCCACCTAAACCCCCAAAAACTCACGCTCCACCTTGGAAGTCATCTCGCGCTCTGGTGGAGATGGCCCACCTGGAGTCAAAAATCCCAGCCAAGGGCTACAGCTCTGCTTGGGGCCGTAAGTGGGTGGAAACAGCCACCCACCTCAACGCTTGAGCGGCAACACAAACATTGGGTTTGTGTTCAGTACAGGGCTAAACACATTACAGCGGGTGACACGTGCTCCACTTGTTTTTTTTTAAATTCTTCACACCGCGCCAGATCTTGTCCTGCACACAGATGTGTAGGCCAGACAATTCTTTCACGAATAAGCTGGCCAAAGTGGTGATTGAAATACAAAAGTATTACTCTGAGTTGTACTGATCTGAACTGATTCTGCTGGCTGAAATGGCGAATTTTCTCAATAGCGCTCACATCCAAACCATTTCCCAATTCCTGGAGTTAATGAATTTGATTACTCCGGATGAACTCTGGTCCACCGTCAGCGGTGCACTAAATTGGAAATGCCCTGTCCTGATGGCATTCCATATGAGTTCTAAAAGAAGTACTTCAAATATCTATCCCAGCTGCTGCTTGCCTCCCTTAACCAGAGCCTTTTGGAAACGCGCCTCCTACCAGGAGGGCAAGAGGCCTACACCATTACGCTCTTCAAGAAAGGGGATAAGCTAGACCTGGCCAACTGGCGCCCCATTTCTATAACAAACAGGGATACAAAATTTTTAACTAAAATCATGGCTAACCATCTAGGGATTGTTACCTTTGCTACCATCATCCTAGAACAATTCAGTTTCATACCCAGAAGGTCAATTTAGGACAACGTGCACTCTGTGGCTAACGCATGCCAGTCCACGGCCTCAGGGCACTAATATTTTTGGACCAACAGAAGGACTATGATAGAGTAAACTGGGAATACCTCAAAGCCCGCCTCCACCAATTCCGCTTTACCCCCTCGCTTCATCAGCTGGGTGATGATGCTTACAGAATCTGAAACAATGGCAGTGCGTGGCCCTGGCTTCCTCACGGAAGTAGTCCGCCCTCAAAGGGGCCTACGCCAAGGGGACCCCCTTAGCCCACTCTTATATAACTTCAGCCTTGACCCACTACTTTGGAACGTGAATGCTCGCCTCACTGGGGTACATGTGCCAGGCCAAGCCCCAGTCAAGATGATGGCGTTTGCTGATGATTGTGTGGTTGGGGTGTCTAATAATCAAGATGCACGCGCGCTGAAGCTCTCATCCAGGTTTATTCCTGGGTAAATGCTGCACTGAACGCCTCCAAAGCCGAAATCATCCTCCTTGGTCGGTATTGAACCTGCTGGGCATCAGCGCTCAGTTTCCAGCCTGACCCATCTGCTAGCACACGCTCTTGCTTACCCTGCCCATCCCACACCGCCCCACTTGTGCTCCCCTTTGTGCCGCGCCCTACCATTGGGCCAGTCCGCCATTTGGGGGTGTGGGTGGAGGCAGGAGGGTATGCCTCAGCAGTGATAGAAAGCCATATTATGGACAACGTGATGAAGCGCGTCGCCTCCCTCAGAGCCCACCATACTTCCCTTACTGGCAGGGTTGTTTTAGCCAACTCCCTCTCCAAAGTTTGGTTTGGGGCCCACGCCATCGCCTTCTCCCCAGGCTTCTTTAAATCTCTGTATGCCCTTCTGCAAGGGTGGCTTTGGTCGGGCCGCCCACCGACAGTGCGTCTTGAGGTCATGTTTGGCCCTCGCCATAGTGGTGGCATGGGCCTGATCAACTTTGAGGCCCACGCTGAAAAGATCCTGGGCACCCGGATTGCGGCCATCACTGCCCCTACGCTCCTCTCCCAACACTGGTCTCGTACGGCCTGCTCCAACTTCTCCACGCCCTGGGCCTTACCAATCCGTCGCACCCTCACTCTCTTTAATGAAATATCTGGCTTCCCACCCTTTGGCCTTAGGTCCCCATGGAACTGCACCCCACTTCTAACGAATCCTTCTCTCCATGCAGAGCACTGAATGGAGAATTCGTATTTGTGCACACACTGCCCAGAGGGGGCGCCCCTCTCCTCAGTTCACCCAGGAAGTACAGGGGCTACCAATTCTGGACAGCTTGATACCCACAAGGCCCCATGTCCTATCCAGGGTGGACTACCTGGACATGATGGACATCCCTTATTCCCTTGAGACCCAGAAGACAATTTGGAAATACGCCCACCACCCTTTGCTGCTGCCTCATATCCATTCACATGTGTGGCGCTGCTTGAGGTGGGTGTACCATACTGCTGAGCGCTCTAACGCTTTACACTCATCCTGAGTCGCGTGTGGCAAGTATGGAACGCTGTTTCACCACCTGGAGAAGTGCCCTACCTCTAAAGCGATATGGCGTGAGGTGCAACGTCTGCTTTTCCAGGATCAGACTAATCCCTTCAGTTTGTCTAGGGATATGTTTGCTTTATCTATGGTCTCCCCTCTTCCACCCTCCCTCCGTGCTCTGGTGGTTGCAATCGCCATGTGGACCATCCATACGATTGTCTTGGATGCCATTGCAGGCTCCACCCCCACCCTCCCAGAAGCTGTCTACCAGTTCTAATCCCACTTAGTGGACCACTTTCAAGTGTAGATGTTTGGATACCTCCCACCACGTCACCATCAGTTGGTCTCCTCCTAATCCCAGTTTGGTTCATCAACTCTGACACCTTCCTCCACACGTGCTCAATCGTGGCTCCAGCCCCTTTACATGTTCCCCCCTCCCTGTAGTGGCGTTCCCGCTGGCAACAGGAGATAGCATTGCTTCTCTGGGGTGCCCCCCTGTTACTACATTTCTTTTTCTTCGTGTCTTATCAGAAATGTCCGTCCCCTGGTCAGCTTTCCCCACAATAAAAAAATAATGCATCTGCTTCTCAATGGAACTTAACCTACTCTTAGGTTCATAGGTTCTCAATTACTCTCCTAACGCAGGTTCCTGCAGAGTTCTGAACAGTAATAGGTAGCCAAATGATAGCAAATTTAAAAACTAAAGCAGAACTAAACAATTTCAAAAAAACTGAAACACATCAAAATCCTGATGTCCTTGGACCTACAGCCAGCTGCTCTAAAAATGGGGCAGCAGCAAAACCCCTAGCATCTTCCGGCTAGCGGGAAAACGCTTTTGAACTATATTAACCTGCCCCCCAATGCCTCAGGTCAATAAGTTCCCTCCGAGGATCTCGCACTCCACCTTACACGTTCCCAAGCGGTGCCTCAAGGCCTCATAGTGCTCCCCTGAAGCAAGATGTGATTTGGCTTCAGGTTGAATATAAAAGATTGTTTCCCTACAATGAAAAACAAAATAATAGAATTAGCCAGGCGCTTATGCAGCCTGAAGGCTTCATTGACTTCCGCCACTACAAGGGGTACTTTGACCTCAGCTTCAACTGTGAATCTGATGCTGCAATTGCAGCTAACATCCTCCTGGTGTTCCAAGAGACCCCCATCCCAACCACTTGCACCCAGTTGCCTGATGACACCACTTTTGTGGTTCAATTCGCAAGCCTCCCCACCCACCTCCCCCTGCTATTTTGTATAATGAACTAATAGCTTGATTTTCAGCATATGGCGCTGACCCCAATCTACGATCTGTGGTTCCCAATGGAGCCAACCAACTTGCGGGCCCTCTTGCCTTTGCAACTATACACCCAATCTCAACCAAAATTGCCATTATAATTCCCCCTCACACCGTTGTCCCCTCTGCCCCTGACCACAATTTCTAGGCCAAAGTAGATAAAGGGAGCACGATCTTCCCCATTTGTTTTGACCTGGAACACTCAAAGTGGCGCTGCTCCTCCATAGCCCAAGCTGGAGCCCACACGCTTGACTCCTCCAATAATGCTCCTACTGCAAAACCCAAGTCTTTTTTGAATGGGCACAATCCTTCCTCCCCCTCCAAACAAAGTGGTGGATGCAACTACCACTGATTCAGCCTTTAAGTAACCTACATGTCAAACCCCCATTCCAACTCCAACAAATCAGGATCCAGCATGGACCCCAGTAAATTCAAAAAAACTCACCCAGCCACTCAACCCAGCCTAACATATGCTGATCAATTTTTTATCTTCAACCAATGTCCCTAAGATTACTTGGAGGCAGTTGATTTCTTATTAAATCCCCATCCCCAACTTGATTGAGGCCCCAATCCTCAAAATGTACCTAAACGCAGAATATGCAGCTCAATTTCCAACTCAGCATTATGCTATACGCCCTGATGCTGATGAGTCCCAAGTGACCACCAATTCATTAAAGAGGCCGTTGCCTCTCCTGATTGTCAGCCCCTCTGAAAGGCTGTAACAAAATCAGTTGCATTCTTGGCCAAAGGGATATCCGTCCTTATCCTTCCCCCATGCAACAAGATCATAGAAAGAATTCCTCCATTTACACCAAGTTGCCAACTAAGCAATACAAAAAGTTTCAACGGTTGCAAATTTTTGACCCAAGACCCGCATTACCAGCAATAACATTGCCAACTTCACCACCCTTCCCAGAGTTTGCCTCAAGGCTGAGAAAGCCCTCTCCAAATATATCACCATTCCCTAATAGAAAAATTGAGCTGCAAGCCTCACTCTGCTACCTTGAACCCCATTTTGAGGATGCACCCATGCCTTGCTCTCAGCGCTTTGCTGTATACTGTCCAACACAGAGGAGGAAGATGAGCCACCCAATCCCCGCTCACCCCCCACCATGGAAGCATAGCGTTTTATTGCCTCCAACCTGGTTGGATCATTTTAGTTTTTTTTGTTTTTAATTTAGTTTGAGTGATACGTTCGTCTCTTTATGTTCATTCAAATTTTAGTTTAGTATAAGTTTTGCCCCTCTGAGCTCAGTATTGTCTGTCCCCTGGTCAGCTTGCCTCGGTTAGATATAAAATAATGTTCTGCGCGTCAAATTAAGTTATTTACTACATATAAAAACTAGAGGAATGTTAGCATAGCGGGGTGTTCCTGCTCCATTCTGGGTCAGGTTTTGATTGAAACAGGTTTGAAACCAGCACAGGCTAAAAAACTCAGTGAGGTATATTCTGTCCCAAGGTTGACCCACCTAATTTACTTTACACATAAAATCTACCAAGTTAGCTAAGAAGTTTACACTATAAATGAACTATAAAAGTTTATCCGTATATCTATCAGATAAAATCTTTTTTCAGAGTACCAAGTAGAAAGGTGGTATGTAGACTTACAAAAGAATTTAACTTATGAAACATATTAAAATCCAAACTTGCTAGAGAATGACAATTAAAACTAATTATATAATGGAAATTTAGAATGAGATTAATAGCTGATTTGCTACAGAATATTAATATAGTTTAGTGCCTGGAAATAATTGTATCACCACAAATAAGCTTTGGTGTGACTTAGTAGAATTTTATATCAGCTAAAAAATTTTGAATATGCAGCCTTTATAGTAACAGGTTTATTATTACTTAATAATACATGGCACCAAAAATTTGTATATAAACTGATCAACCATCTTAAGTATAGACTTTGGAAGCTTAGTTTTTCTTAAATCTTTGGTAATCTCTATTTAAGAGTTTATTGATGGACTCCCTAGATTAAGGTCATAACTGTTCCTTGGAAGGAATAAAAATAATATCTTTAAGTTTTTCTAATCCTCTTAGTGCATAATTACTACTTAGATAAACTTATAGTTATATATTATCACAATATTATGTGCTAGAAGTGATATGCTCATGTTTTTAATCACTTAGAACTAAAGATTATACTAGGTAAAGTGTTTAAATCTACCATTACAGATACCATGCTAATTTTTGTGAAAATCAAGGCTCTGCCAGATTTTTCAAATAGCCTAAATATACCCCTTATAAAGATATTAAGTCCTTAATTATAGATCTTAATAGAATAAGAAATTTATCACCAACTATCAAAGGATTAAATTCCAGCTTTGACAGTTTCCAGAGCTCCAAATGACAAAATTTGTTGATAATTAAGCAGGTCAGAATGAGGCAAAATTGTAATAAATTTAAATGTGAAATAACTCATCCAAATCCTTGAGAATTTGCTTGGCGTTTGGACGATTTTTTAAAAGAGATTGGATTATTTTTAGATGAAGCCTTGGAATCTGCCATACAGTCCCTGGAACTCTATGAAGTTCATGGTGGCAAATAAGCTGCTTCTCTTTAATTATCCCCAATGGAAGTTAGTTATTTGACTTTTCTTTCTAGATAAATAAGTGTCCCTAATAAGGTATCTAAATCGTAAATTATGTTCACTTTTGAAAATTATACTAATTTTGGAACCCTCTAATCAAGCAGCATATATGTTGTGGAGAACAATCCAGAGCTTGAAAAGGCCATTGCTTATATGATGCCGCTCTTTAAGGACAAAACCCAACTGTATGTATCCAGTTTTGGCTCTCTTTAATAGTGCTGTTCCTTCTAATATGCCACAGTAGCAGATATATCCACAATTTTACTTATGTTGCTCTATCCTGTTTTGGGGCTCAGACATAGCCCTAAAAGCAAACAATACTCAGAAACTATTATATTATGGTCTTCATTACTTTATAAAAAGCTCATACACTATATTTCTTTCCTATGGGCAAGATTATAGTTTTGTGTGTAAAACAGGCTTTTGTTTAGCCTGTTGCTTCATTCTGACATCCATCCTCCTGCACCAGTTATAGTCATGGCTGTCATACCCTCCCCAGAAGGGAGAGCATTGCCTGTCCATTCATCTCAAAGACACCTACACTTGCCCACTTCCATAATCAATCTGCACAAAAACTCCCAGGTAAGAGTCCCAGTTCCTACAAGATACATTACATTCTCCAAGCCCATGTAACCTGTATTGCCTATCGCCAATGAGGACCTAGCAAGGCCCCATTTTTAGTTAGTTATACATACAGAATATCATGATCACGTGCTGAGAAATCGCCCTGCTCTACCACCAAGCCAGAAATAATGTACCTATCCAAAGTATTGTAAAGTACTTATATATGCATTGAATGATAGAAAACTAAGCTGAGAATCACCGCCACCACCACTTCATAGGATTAGGTCTTATGATGGGGTGATGTGACAATTTAGCTATTACAGATTGCCACATAGCCTCAATATCCCCTTATTGAGATATTTGGGCTTTAATTATAGGTTCCAATAACATAAAAAACAAAAACAGTGAATTAAATGATTTTAATGGTGTATATGCCAGTTTTTGAGCTCCAAACGGTGAAAGATTGTCAACAAAATTGAGAAAGTCATAATCAAGGCAAGTTCTAAAAAACTAAATACTAGAAACCTCATACAACACAAAAATTAGCTGTGCGTTTTGAAGGATTACTGAAAGAGGTTGGAGTAATTCCATTGAAATCAGAAACTTGTCAAATCTCAAGAAGGTCATTTCTAAGGCGAATCTTGACAAAATTAATAAATCTAGATGCAAGAGAACTCATAATTCCTTGATAAAAGACTAAGCGTTTTAATGAGTTCTTATTAAGTTATTGGAGTAATTCCAGAAGAAGCCTCAGGTCCACTGTAGAGCCCCTGGATCCCACAAAGTTCAAAGTGGCAACTAAGATGCTGTCTCTATACATATTCACAGAAAAAGTTAACACAGAGGAACAAATTACTTTTTATGGCTGTTTCATGAGATCTGTCAACTGTTTTTATGTTATTGGCATTGGTGAATTTAAATATAAAGTCAACTTTCCTGTGCATGCTCTAGTTTTCATGCAATACAGACAAGACAGAATCATCTTCCCCCACTTCATAACAAGCTTGCTTTGATGAAGCAAGTTGTAAATGCTCTGAATACTGAAAATGAATGTTTTCAACACATTGTTTCTGCTTTTTCTGGTCTGTTATTTCACAAAATAAAAGCAGGTGTTTGATGATCATCACATTTGATCCCATATATGTGACAAGAAATTTGTCAGGAAGATGGGTCAAAAGGAGAGAGCAGCATGGATGTCTTTTGTTGCAGTTAACAACAACTTCCTTGGTAATAAGAAGTCAGAAAACTATGTACTTCTTGTTCAAAAGATGGTAAAGGCATTTTGCAACCTTACCTACAACATGAGTATCAAGATGCACTTCCTGAATAGCCATCTTGATTAATTTCCTTTAAAACCTTGGGGATGTTAGCGATGAGCAGGGGGAACACTTCCATCAAGGCCTGAAGACAATGGAAGAGCGTTGTTAAGGTTATGTGACATGCATATAATGGCAAACTATGCTGGAACATCAAACAAAACCATCTTGATATGGTTCATAAACGCAAGAGCTACAAATGCAAATTCTTTCCTTAATAGGTTTTGCATGCCTTTATGTCACATTGATTCAATAAATTAATTAACATCATTCACTTTATATACACATTAATGCTATAGTAAAGAAAATTATATGTTTGTATCTAGTAGTGTTTTGTCATATTTATGCTCAGAATGAGTGATTTTATTCCTTTGCATATAAAATCTGTATGCATAATTGTACGCCATTGTACATGTTATTATGTCTAAATGGCTTATATTATCACCACAAAGGTGATTAAGATAATATCTCACATCTTTAAGTTGAGATAAATGCTGAAGAATTTGAAAATTTTACATTAAATGTGAAAAGTTGTTAAAAAGAATTGCAAAAAAAAGTATCTAGAAGAGAAAAACTTTATCAAATATGAAATCAGCACATCCAAATTAGTTAAGAATAAGAGTTTATATTAATGCAGCAAAATTTTTGTTCCCCTGTGTATTTAATTTTAACTTTAAATTATTTAGGGTGGGTCAACCTTGAGACAATTATACCACACCAAGAATTTTTCTACCAGTTCAGGTTTTGAACTTGTATTGAACAAAACCTGCTTTAAAGAGGAAACAGGAATTACCCGCCAGGCTAACCACCCCTTAATTAATTTTTAATTTAATTCTAGATAATAAAATCTTCCTAATAAATTACACAAATTCCAAAATAATAATTGCTAATTTTTTAAACCTCTAATAAGGCACCCTGGATGTTATGAAGAATAAACAAAGCTTAAAAAGGACATTGCTTTTTATGCAGTCACTCCTTATCATGTTGACTGCTAACTATGAGATAACTCATAGTTTGTGTTAATTCTAGGACGATAACTATAAGTTAACTCATAGTATGGTTACTAGCCATACTTGTGTAGCTGCAATGAAATTTGCAGTATTTCATTGTAAATATAGATAGATAGCCTCAGAGAGGAGAATAAAAAAATTAAAGTTGTCTTACACGAAAAAAATATTTATTGCAAATTCTATTTACAATGATATACTATGAATTTCATCATAGCTGTACAAAAATGGCAATTAAGCAAACTATAAGATAAATTGTAATTGGCGTACTAGGCAATAACGTAGTCTATGAGTTATCTCATAGTTGGCAGTTGATGCATTAAGGACAAAACCCAGTTGTGTAAATCCAGTTTATGACTTTTTATTTTTGTTTTTTCTAAAATGCTAGAGTAGCTGATGAATCCACAATTCCACTTATGGTTCTCTATCCTGTTTGAGGCTCAGACCATAACCCTATTAGCAAATAGCACTCAGCAATCATTAGAGTTTGGCGTCTGTCACATTTGTGAGATATAGTCTTTCTCATTACTTAAGGAGCCTGTCTAACTTTTTTGGTATTTCAAGATTATAAGCAAATAAACGAGACCCTAAAACTTTTATGTGTCATTGTACTATTTTTAAAAAAATGGAAAATAAGCTCCTCAAATAGACGTTAATACTGAGTAAATAAGCTCATCATCAGACTGGTTCTCATCTAATTGATTTAAGCTGGCTTACCTGGCAATTATCCAGGAGATCTTGTCATAGGGGACACATATCCTTAAAGAAACTAACTTCAAACCTGATTAACAACTACTATAGTTTTGACTCAAAGTGATAGAATACTTGTTCTCTCATTAATAAATCACTTGGTAGGAACCTGACCATAAAGTAGTAAATTCTTGAGCCATTCTTCCAGTGTGATAGGCAGATTCCTAATGACCAATCATGTGACGAACAGAGTCCCTCCACATTGCAACAAAACAGTTGAGAAAGAGAGCCCAAGTGAGGGCTCACAAACAGGAGAGTGCAGCTGTGGTCAAGTCCTTCATTTGTTGGCTTAATGAGCAAATTCTGATATATCCTTAGAATGTGTTAAGGACGATGCTAACACTGAGGAGAACTGTCTGTCCACCAGAGAGAGCATACAGAGAGGCAACTGCTCTGTCAAAGCCTGAGGTATAGTCCATTTGTCACTCAAAGTCCAGGGTTTTTCTCCAAAATCTATATAGATGATTTCAAGATCTTTAAAAATTTATTTTCCGACTTTAAAGGTTTTTATTTACAATATTAGTTTATGAAGTTGTCCAAACCTTTGTCTGGTTATATTTATGCTAGGAAGTGGGGAGTATGAGGAATTTGTTCTTGTGGAGTTTGTAGATGACAGGCTATCCACAGGCCTATTTTGAGAATATCAGAATCAGTTATTCCTGTCTGGGCAATTCTAGAACATTCGTTAGGTACCCCAGACATTACAGAAATTTTGTCCCATTTAATTTCGTTTTTTGGGGATGAATCAGAGCTTGGAATTTCTGTCAACCTTATCACAATTTTTTTAATTAAAATTTATTAAAAGTTATATGGCGACTTCTGGTTTGCTTGTCCACTGCTTTCCTTGACTCTCAATACTTCCATTTTTGGCGTAATTTAGCTTGGCATCCCCTGATTTACTAGGCTGCCCTTTGCCATGGCTCTCAATATTCTTGACTAGCAACGAATTTGGCTTAGAAGCTCCTGATTTGTTGAGCTTCCCATTGTTGTGGTTCTTGATGCTACCGCTTTTGGCATAATTTGGCTTGGCAGCCCCTTATTTGCTGGGCTGCCCTTTGCTGTTGTCTTCATTATTTCTTGTTTTGGTAGATTTTGGGTTGGCAGCCTTTGATTGGCCTGATTGCCATTTATGTTGGCCCTTGCCACCTCTACTCTGAGGTTTAATCAATTTGTTAGCATCTGATTCATCAGAATGCCATTTACAGGGGTCATTGACCTCAAACCCTATGATTTTATTATTATTATCGATATTACTAAGGCCCCAATCTCCACCTTATGGGGTTGGGGCTATATGGTGGTCAGGCAGCGCCTTGATTGTCACAAATCACCATAGGAATGGAGCAACTGCCCTAATGAAGCGTTTTTGATCAATTAGATATATTGGCTGGTTAGTGTAAATATGATTGTTAGACTTTGCCTTAATTTAGGTGGAGCCTAGATTTTAGAGTTAAAATATAATAATATATTTAACTGATGTTGACTTTACTATTATTACTATTGGAATTGGATTAAAATTAATATTTGATAATTAATTAGGGTTAAACTTTTCTCTCTCGTTACAATCACTTTTGCAACTTATTTGATTCAAATCTGACTATAGTTTGATAATCTCACAGAGGAGATTAGTTTGCGCCCATGTCAGGGAGCAGTTGGGCAAGTAAGGTAAAAGGCAAAGGGGGTGGCCCCGCGACTTCCAATGTTTGCAAACGCCCCGGAGAAACCAGCAGATTAGATAAAAATAAAAAACTGGCGGTTAATATTCCTGGAAATCCTTGCTTGGCAGGTGTGATGTAACCAGTACATCAACACGCTGCACTCTAAACACTCTCATTGGTTGAATATGGAGTCTGGGTGTTCCTGGATATTCAGCAAATGGCATTGTGGGAAAAGTTTTGTGGGGATGTGCACATTCAATTCCTGACCGCGGTGTATGTCGCACCTCACTCCATGTCATGCGGTTGGCTGGATCTCGGTTTTTAAAACAAGGAGGCAGCAGATGAAGCTGCTGTGGTGCGCGTTGTGATTGACCTCCCCAAAGGGCAGCGGGTCATTATAGCTAAGCACACCAGATGAACAAAATCCAACCAAATTTTCCTCACACTCAACTTTTTGCCCACTACGGTCAAGCATGCTGTTCTGGAGCAGCACCCAAAAGCTGGTCTCGCCATATATGGCGAAATTCAATCCTTCGAGATGCAACGCTTTATGCTGATGCCACACCTGTGCACTGGCAAAGCCATTGCAGTTCTGACCCCAACTGAGGAGATTGTGAAGGACTTAACCCAGATCCTGCACTCCACTTTTATCAATATCAAGGGGCATACCACCCACCCTTTCCAGGTAACCATGGACAGTGCACCCCCATCTGCACTCACTGTGATGCGTTCAGCCATAAGGCACACACATGCATCACCAAGGAGGGCACCACATTCCAAGAGCACCCCATGGTGGCCATGACCAGCGGAGAGGCTCACTATGAACCAACCACCAGTAACAAAGAGACCTTCCCGTGGGGAGCACAAGGCTGCTAATTACTAGTAAAGCCTATCTCCCCTCAAGAGCAAAAGAAGGCCAAACAGGCCTGCAGGGCCACAGCCAAGGAAGCGGCCAAGGTCGCCTCTGCTATCCTGCACTCCCAACAACAAGAGGACATTGAAACCTTTGTGGTGGAAGCATCTCAGGAATCTCTCAACCAATCAGATTGGGATGCCCAAGCCAATTGGGCCACCCAATCTGAGGATCCAATGGGCAACTCAATCTCACCCGATCTTTGCACTCAAGCCCCAATTGGAACCAATTTGATCTCCAACCTACCTGAAAATTTTTTTTGACCCGAACGTTGGTGCACCAAACTTGACCACACTGCAAAATTTGTTCAAGAGTGGGGAAACCAAAAGTGAAGGCAAAAGCCAACATGAACCTGTCTGCTAAAATTAAAAAATCTTCCAATAGCATTGCTGCAAACACCCACACTGCCGTGAAGGCCCGTGGGGATCCAGAGGAGGCTGGTGGGCCTGGGTGCCCACCCCCGCACCTAAGGTGCGATGGGGGAGCCTTCACTTTAGGGATGTTGAACATTGCCAGACTCAAAACTTTTCTTTCTCGTTGCAATCACTTTTACAACCTATATAATTTAAGACTGAATCTAGTTTGATAATCTCACAGAGGATATTAGTCTGCGCCCATGTCAGGGAGCAGTTGGGCAAGCAAGGTAAGAGGAGCAGGTGGAAGGCCCGCAGCCTCCAACACTTGAAAACGCCCCGGAGAATCTGGCGGAATAGACAAAAATCTTAAAAAACTGGCGGTCACGATTTCCCCAGAGATACTCGCATGGCAAGCACGATGCAACCAGTACATCAACACGCCACACTCCCAGCCACTTTTGTTGGTGGAATTTGGAGCCCGCGTGTTTCTGGACATTCAAAAATGGCCTTATGGGAAAAATTTTGAGAAGATGTGCACACAATTTTCTTGACTGTGGTGTACGTTGCACCTCACTCCATGTCACGCAGTTGGCTGGACCTAGGTTTCAAAAGCAAAAAGGCAGCAGATGAGGCTGCAGCGGTGCGCGTAGTGGTTGACCTCCCCAAAGGGCAATGGGTCATCGAAACCAAATGCACCAGATGGACAAAATCAAACCAAATTTTCCTCACGTTTGACTTTTTGCCTACTACGTTAAAACATGACATTTTGGAACAACACCTGAAAGATGGTCTCGCCATATACGGCAAAATATAATCTTTCAAAATGCAACATTTCACACTGATGCCACACCTGTGCACCAGCAAAGCCATCACAGTTCTGACCCCAACTGAGGAGATTGCAAAGGACTTAACCCAGATCCCGCACTCCACTTTTATTGATATCGCAGGGCATACCACCCACCCATTCCAGGTGAAAGTGGACAGCGCGCCCCCCACTTGCACCCACTGTGATGCGTTCAGCCATAAGGCGCACGCATGCCCCATCAAGGAGGGCATCACATTCCAAGAGCACCCCTCAGCGGCCATGGCCAACGGAGAGGCGCACTACAAACCAACTGCAAGCACCAAGGAGGCTTTCCCATGGGGAGCACAAGGCTGCTACCTACTGGTAAAGCCTATCTCCCCACAAGAGCGGAAGAAGGCCAAGCAGGCCCATAGGACCACGGCCAAGGAAGCGGCCAAGGCCACCACCACTATCCAACACTCACAACGGCAGGAGGACATGGAAACCTTTGCGGCGGAAGCAACTCAGGAATCCATCAACCAATCAGATTGGGAAGCCCATACCAAGTGGGCCACTCAATCTGAGGATCCGATGGGAGATTTGATCTCACCCAATCGTTGCACCCAAGCTCTGGTTGAAACTAACTTGGGACCTATCCCAACTGAAAATTTTTTTGACCCACTCAACAGTGCACCAAACTCATCTGCACCGCAAAAAATTCGTCCGTCATTGGTAGAAAACAAAAAGTGAAGGCTAAAGCCAACATGACTCTTTCCACAAAAATCAACAAAAACTCTGATAGCGTTGCTGCTAACACCTGCACTGCTGTGAAGGCCCGTGGGGATCTAGAGGAGGCTGGTGGGCCCAGGGGCTCACCCCTCGCACCTAAGGTGTGATGGGGGAAACCTTCACTTTAGGGATGTTGAATATCGCTGGACTCAAGGCCTCCCCATCCCAGGCTAGGAAACTGAGTTTTTTACTACAAAATTTACCCGTGCATATCCTGGCCATCCAGGAGTCCCACTGTCCATGAGGTTCCGAGGAAACTTGGAAAACAATGCTCCTCCCATCCCTATCCTTTTGGTCGAAGCACTGTGGGGTGCTAATTTGTTAAATAATTTTTTCAAATTTATATCCTCAGAAACATTCCTAAATGGCCGAGTGCTTGTTGTCACTTTCTTGTGGGCTGACGTAGCACATGCAATCGTCAACATCTATGCCCCAAATTGGTGCACATGAGCATTGGGAATTTTTCTCATCAGTCAAATCCCTCCCGCTACCCCTCAGATTCTTTCCTAGTTGGCGACATGAACTGTTGGTTAACCACACCAATGGACCGGTGGCCTTCCTCACCCCACGCCCCACAGGGTCATGTAGAACTATGCATTTGAAAAGCCCACCCTTGGGTTAATGGATGCGCTGCCATGACATACCCCACTGCTCAAAAACATGACACGTCCCCACGTCCACAATGACCAATTAAGGTCCATGACCTGCATTGACCTTATTCTAACACCGGCGAAATTCCAACCCCACATCTCCCACTTCAAAACAACAAAAATGGAATTCTCCGACCATCAGCTGGTCTCGCTAACCTACCACCTACCTGTCACAGCTGCTAAGGCCCCACATTGGTGCAAAATCTGCCCCCCCCGAGCTCACGTCGCCAGGATTTTCCATGTGGGTGGAAGAGGCAACTTTGGCAAAAAAGTTTGTTGCACCATATTGTGCGGACCCCATTTCCACATGGGCAACTTTCAAAGAGGACACCATCTGCCACTCTTGCCATCTCTCCTCCAGACACTCACGAGCCACATCAGCAGTTATCTCGCACACTCTGGCAGAGTTGGCACACTTGGAGTCCAACATCCCAGTTACAGGATACAGCCCTGCATGGGGCCAGAAGTGGGCAGAGGCATCCACCCACCTCAACGCACTTGAAAGGCAATACAAGCATCGGGTTTGTGTTCAATACAGGGCCACACGCATCACAAAAGGTGACAAGTGCACCGCACATTTCTTTGAAAAAAATTTTACAAAATGCCAGAGTGTGGCCTGCACACAGGTGCGAAGATCAGATAATTCCATTGCGGACACACTGGCCAAAGTGGTAATCAAAACGCAAAAATATTACTCCAAGTTGTAGCAAGCTGAACCAATTCAGCCGGCTGAAGTGGCAGAATTTCTCGACTGAGCCCACATCCACAACATTTTCTGATACCCAGAAATAATGAATTTAATTACTCCAAATGAATTATGGACAGCCATTCGTGGTGTGCCAAACCGAAAATGCCCAGGCCCAGATGGCATTCCATATGAGTTCTACAAAAAATTTCAAATATATATCCCCATTGCTGCTCGCCTCACTTAACCAAAGCCTGTTGGAAATGCGCCTCCTACCAGGAGGACATGAGGCCTTTACTGTCACACTCTTCAAGAATGGGGATAAGCTAGACTTAGCCAACTGGTGCCCCATTTTTCTAACAAACACAGACACTAAAATTTTAACAAAATTATGGCTAACCAATTAGGGACTGTAGCATCTGCCACCATCTCCCCAGAACAATTTGGTTTCATCCCCAGAAGGTCAATTTGGATAACGTGCACTCTGTGGCTAATGTATGTCAGTCCACAGCCTCTGGGGCACTTTTATTCTTGGACCAACAAAAGGCCTATGATAGAGTAGACTGGGAATACCTCAGAGCCTGCCTCCATCAATTCCGCCTACCCCCTCGCTTCATCAACTTGGTGATGCTGCTCACGGAATCTGCAACAATGGCAGTGCATGGCCCTGGCCTCCTAACGGAAATAGTCCGCCCTCAAAGGGGCTTGCGACAAGAGGTCCCCCTCAGCCCACTTTTATACAACTTCAGCCTTGACCCACTACTGCGAAATGTGAATGCCCAACTCACTGGGGTCCATGTGCCAGGCCAAGCCCCAGTCAAGATATTTGCATTCGCAGATGATTGTGTGGTTGGGGTGTCTAATAATCAAGATTCATGCGCGCTTGAAGCTCTCATCCAGGAGTATTCCCAGGTAAGCAATGCGGCACTGAACGCTTCCAAAACCAAAATCATCCTCCTTGGTCAGTTTCAGAACTGGTGGACCCCAGCAATTAGTTCCCAACCCGGCCCATCTGCTCGCCCACGTCCACGCCCTACTAACTCAACACACACCGCTCCACTGTGCTCCCCTTCATGCCACGTCCTACCATAGGACCAGTACGCCATCTGGGCGTGTGGATGGAGGCAGGCGGATACGTGTCAGCGGTAATGGAGTGCCATATTCTGGACAACGTGACGAAGCGAATCGCCTCTCTCAGAGCCCACCCTACTTCCCTTACTGGCAGGGTTGTTTTCGCCAACTCTATGCTCCTATCCAAAGTCTGATTCAGAGCCCACCCCATCCCCTTCTCCTCAAGCTTCTTCAAATCCTTGTATGCCTTGCTGCAAGGATGGCTTTGGTCAGGCCGCCCTCCACCAGTGCAGCTAGAGGTCATGTTTGGCCCTCATCATCATGGTGGCATGGGCCTGCTTGACTTCAAAGCCCATGCTGCCAAGATCCTGGGCACCTGGATCGCGGCCGTCACTGCCCCTACACTCCCCTCCCAACACTGGTCCCGCGCATCCCGCTCCAACTTCTCCCGCGCCTTGGGCCTCAACAATCCATCGAACCCCCACTCCCTGATGAAATACCTCGCATCACACATATTGGCCACAGGTCCTCACGGGACTAAAACCCACTACAAACGAATCCTACTCTCCATGCGGAGCGCTGAGTGGAGAATTCATATTAGCAGACATACAACTCAAAGAGGCCGCCCCTCTCCTCAGTTCACACAAGAGGTACAGGGGCTACCCGTCCATGATGGCGTGATCCCCATTCGGCCCCATATCCTATCCAGGGTGGACTACCTGAACATGATGGACATCCCTTACTCCATTAAGACCCAAAAAAACTATCTGGAAATACGTACATCATCCTCTGTTGCAGCCTTAAGTCCGCTCCCATGTGTGGCGCTGCCTGAGGCGGGTGTATCGTACAGCTGAGAGCTCTAACGCTTTACACTCATCCTGTGTCATGTGTGGCCAGTATGGAACGCTGTTCCACCGCCTGGAGAAGTACCCCACCTTAAAGTGATATAGCGCGAAGTTCAACGTCTGCTGGGCCAGGATAAAACGCATCCCTTCAGTCTGTCAAGAGATATGTTTGCTCTTTCAATGGCCTCCTCCCTTCCACCCTCCCTCCGTGCTCTGGTGGTTGCAATCGCCATGTGGACCATCCACACGATTGTCTTAGATGCCATCGCAGGCTCCACCCCCACCCTCCCAGAAACTGTCCACAGATTCTGGTCTCATTTGGTGGACCACTTTCAAGTGTGGATGTTTGGATACCTCCCACTGCGTCGCTGACAGCTGGTCTCCTCCTGGTTCCCAGTCTGGTTCATCAAATCAGACCCCTTCCTCCACACGTGCTCATTAGTGGCTACGACCCCTTCAAACGTTCCTCCCCCTCCCCATAAGTGGCGTTCCAGCTGGCAACAAGAGATAGCATCACTTCTCTGGGGTGCCTCACCTGGTACTAAGTTTGTCTCTTCTGAGTCATATTCAGAAGTGTCCATCCCATGGTCGGCCTTCCCCACAATAAATTGAACTTTGCCAGACTCAAGGCCTCGCCATCCCAGGTTAGGAAACTGAGTTTTTTATAAAATAATTTACCCATAGACTTCTGGCCATCCAGGAGTCCCACTTGTCTATGAGGTTCTGAGGACGCTTGGAAAACCATGCTCCACCCTTCCCTTTCCTTCTGGTCCAAGCACTGTGGGGTGCTTGTTTAGATAAACAATTTTTTAAGTTTTTATTGTCTGAATCCTTCCTCAATGGCTGAGTCCTCATTGTCACATTTTTGTGGGCTGATGTGGTGCACGCTATTGTCAACATTTATGCCCCAACCTGTGCACGAGAAGCAGGAATTTTTCTCATCAGTCAAATCCCTTCCGTTACCCCTGACCCTTTCATAGTTGGTGACATGAACTGTTGGTTAAACCCATCCACGGACTGCTGGCCTTCCTCATCCCACAAATTCCAGGGTCATGTAGAATTTTGCGTTCTAAAGGCCACCCTTGGGTTGTTTGATGCACTGCCATGGCAAGCTCCACTTAAGAACATGAAGCGTCCCCATGTCCACAATGGCCAGTTAAGGTCCATGTCCCGCATTGACCTTATCCTCACGCCAGTGCAATTTTGATCCCATATTCTTACTTCTACACATCAAAAATTAAATTCTCCAATCACTGGCTGGTCTTGATAACCTACCACCTACCCGTCACAGTGGCTAATGCTCCACATTGGTGCAAACTCCGCCCACCCAAACTTGCGTCGCCAGGATTTTCCACATGGGTGGAATCCATGACTTTGGCAAAGAGTTTATTACACCATTTTGTGGGGACCCAATTTCCACATGGTCAGCCTTCAAAGTGGATACCATCCACCACGCTCATCACCTCTCCTCCCAACGCTCACGCGCTACCTCAGCTGTCATCTTGCGGGCTCTGGCAGAGTTGGCACACCTGGAGTCTAACATTCCAGCCACAGGCTACAGCCCTGCTTGGGGCCGGAAGTGGGAAGAAGCAGCCGCACACCTCAACACACTTGAAAGGCAACACAAACATTGGGTTTGTATTCAGTACAGGGCCAAACACATTACAGCGGGTGGCACATGCTCCACTTATTTTTTTAAAAAATTCTTCACACCGCGCCAGATCTTGTCATGCACACAGATGTGTAGGCCAGACAATTCTTTCACGAATAAGCTGGCCAAAGTGGTGATTGAAATACAAAAGTATTACTCTGAGTTGTACTGATCTGAACTGATTCTGCTGGCTGAAATGGCGAATTTTCTCAATAGCGCTCACATCCAAACCATTTCCCAATTCCTGGAGTTAATGAATTTGATTACTCCGGATGAACTCTGGTCCACCGTCAGCGGTGCACTAAATTGGAAATGCCCTGTCCTGATGGCATTCCATATGAGTTCTAAAAGAAGTACTTCAAATATCTATCCCAGCTGCTGCTTGCCTCCCTTAACCAGAGCCTTTTGGAAACGCGCCTCCTACCAGGAGGGCAAGAGGCCTACACCATTACGCTCTTCAAGAAAGGGGATAAGCTAGACCTGGCCAACTGGCGCCCCATTTCTATAACAAACAGGGATACAAAATTTTTAACTAAAATCATGGCTAACCATCTAGGGATTGTTACCTTTGCTACCATCATCCTAGAACAATTCAGTTTCATACCCAGAAGGTCAATTTAGGACAACGTGCACTCTGTGGCTAACGCATGCCAGTCCACGGCCTCAGGGGCACTAATATTTTTGGACCAACAGAAGGACTATGATAGAGTAAACTGGGAATACCTCAAAGCCCGCCTCCACCAATTCCGCTTACCCCCTCGCTTCATCAGCTGGGTGATGATGCTTACAGAATCTGAAACAATGGCAGTGCGTGGCCCTGGCTTCCTCACGGAAGTAGTCCGCCCTCAAAGGGGCCTACGCCAAGGGGACCCCCTTAGCCCACTCTTATATAACTTCAGCCTTGACCCACTACTTTGGAACGTGAATGCTCGCCTCACTGGGGTACATGTGCCAGGCCAAGCCCCAGTCAAGATGATGGCGTTTGCTGATGATTGTGTGGTTGGGGTGTCTAATAATCAAGATGCACGCGCGCTTGAAGCTCTCATCCAGGTTTATTCCTGGGTAAGTAATGCTGCACTGAACGCCTCCAAAGCCGAAATCATCCTCCTTGGTCGGTATTGAACCTGCTGGGCATCAGCGCTCAGTTTCCAGCCTGACCCATCTGCTAGCACACGCTCTTGCTTACCCTGCCCATCCCACACCGCCCCACTTGTGCTCCCCTTTGTGCCGCGCCCTACCATTGGGCCAGTCCGCCATTTGGGGGTGTGGGTGGAGGCAGGAGGGTATGCCTCAGCAGTGATAGAAAGCCATATTATGGACAACGTGATGAAGCGCGTCGCCTCCCTCAGAGCCCACCATACTTCCCTTACTGGCAGGGTTGTTTTAGCCAACTCTATGCTCCTCTCCAAAGTTTGGTTTGGGGCCCACGCCATCGCCTTCTCCCCAGGCTTCTTTAAATCTCTGTATGCCCTTCTGCAAGGGTGGCTTTGGTCGGGCCGCCCACCGACAGTGCGTCTTGAGGTCATGTTTGGCCCTCGCCATAGTGGTGGCATGGGCCTGATCAACTTTGAGGCCCATGCTGAAAAGATCCTGGGCACCTGGATTGCGGCCATCACTGCCCCTACGCTCCTCTCCCAA
Organism: Massospora cicadina; assembly: GCA_022478985.1. Taxonomy (NCBI): domain Eukaryota; kingdom Fungi; phylum Entomophthoromycota; class Entomophthoromycetes; order Entomophthorales; family Entomophthoraceae; genus Massospora; species Massospora cicadina. The sequence goes on from JAKSZP010011904.1 coordinate 131,487, forward strand.
CACTGGTCTCGTACGGCCTGCTCCAACTTCTCCCACGCCCTGGGCCTTACCAATCCGTCGCACCCTCACTCTTTAATGAAATATCTGGCTTCACACACATCGGCCACAGGTCCTCACAGGACTAAAACCCACTTCAAACGAATCCTTCTCTCCATGCAGAGCGCAGAATGGAGAATTTGTATTAGCGCACATAAAACCTGAAGAGGCCGCTCCTCTCCTCAGTTCACACAAGAGGTACAGGGGCTACCCATCCATGATGGCGTGATCCCCATTCGACCCCATGTCCTATCCAGGGTGGACTACCTGGACATGATGGACATCCCTTATTCCCTTGAGACCCAGAAGACAATTTGGAAATATGCACACCACCCTCTGTTGCTGCCCCATATTCGTTCCCATGTGTGGCGCTTCCTGAGGTGGGTGTACCATACGGCTGAGCGCTCTAACGCTTTACACTCATCCTGCGTCGTGTGTGGCCAGTATGGAATGCTGTTCCACCGCCTGGAGAAGTGCCCTACCTCTGAAGCGATATGGCGCGAAGTTCAACGTCTGCTTGGCCAGGATCAGGCACATCCCTTCAGTCTGTCAAGGGTTATGTTTGCTATATCCATGTTATCCCCTCTTCCACCCTCCCTCCGTGCTCTGGTGGTTGCAATCGCCATGAGGACCATCCACACGATTGTCTTGGATGCCATCTCAGGCTCCACCCCCAACCTCCCAGAAGCTGTCCATAGATTCCAGTCCCATTTGCTGGTCCACTTTCAAGTGTGGATGTTTGGGTACCTCCCACCACATCACCTTCAGTTGGTCTCCTCCTTGTTCCCAGTCTGGTTCATCAACTTGGACCCCTTTCTCCACACATGTTCAATTGTGGCTACGGCCCCTTAACATGTTCCCCCCTTTTCCCCATAGTGTCATTCCCGCTGGCAACAGGAGATAGCATTGCTTCTCTGGGGTGCCTTCCCTGTTACTGAGTTTCGTTTTTTTCTTTCTTTTGTGTTTATTTTTGGAAGTGTCCATCCCCTGGTCAGCCTTCCCCGCAATAAATTATATAAAATGATTAATTAGGGGTTAAAGCCCAGTATTATTATAGTTTATATACCAATTTTTTATTTGGCCTAATGCCTGAAATCACAAAAAATTTATTTTTTAAGCACTAAGCATCTTCTCATAATAACGCCAAGTATACGACCTTACTTAAATCTGGTTAAATCGCCCCATTAGTGCTCCAATAGCTGATGAGATAGGGAAGAATGCCCAAGATGAGGTATTATTCATCCTGATATTAGTCCTTAGGGTTTATTCAGTGTTTAACTCCTCTATTTACCCCATTAACCACCTTAAGCCATATATTATGCCTTATCACCTATTGGCTTCCTAATAACAGATGATGAAAACCACTTAACTGTGTTACCATTACTTGATCTCAGTCCAGCCTTCAACAAGGAATCTTGATCTACTACAACTCTAAATCTGGACTATGCCATTATCTCCTGCATTCCTGAATTACCTTCCACCCTCACAAATGGTACTCGCCTATCACTCATCACATTACTGATTTTCTCTTAGTACTTTAGAAAGTACTAACCTTTTTTCATAACTAAATAATTTTCAAAATCATATTTATTCTTAGTATAAAGCCCAATTTCTAGGATTAAAATCACTCCAGCCCTTTGAGAATTTCTAGGAACCTCTAAACCTCTAGAGAAGGTTAAATTCCAACTCAAGTTGTCCACCTAGGCACCTCTGAGTATCCAATAATTTAACCTCAGCTTGTTGCCAAGAGAACGCAAAGCCAAGATCCGTTGCTCACTACAGGGGTACTCCAAGTTGCCACTGATAAAACTTCAAATACCTTTAGGATAACATAAGAAATCAAAACAGGATGAAACAAGGTAAGAAGAATTTCCTTTACCTTTCAGATATAAAATGGGTCTACTCCTGGGAAATTGATTAAGCTAAAACCTACCTGGATGTCACAAGAACTATGGACAGGTTGAGCCATGTACTAATTAAAATGATGACAACAGCAATGAAATAAGTGAAAAGTGAACTAAAATAGATATGCGATGTGTGCTACTTTAGAAACAGTTTGATATAATCAAGGATTATGCCAAAAATGCTGCCAAATGAATTGCAGATATCGACTATGAACTTTAGAATGTTTAATTGACAAAAAAGTGGAAAAAAGGTTTTCGATGCTACAAATCATAATACTTTTTAAACCAATGCTAGAGCAACTCCTAAGAGTGCTTCCAATTCTACCCACCTGTCTAGATAAAACCTGGGTAGCTTGCTAAAAATTGGGATTATCTCAGCTAAACCAAAAAAATTATTGCCGCCCTCTCTTTTCTTAACACTAGGTGGTCCCAACCTAAAGAGTGATACACCAATCCTTATTTAATCACGCCTGAGCTCCTAATAGCTTGAGGTGATGGCAGGGGTAAGTGGAGGTGTTGAGAAAGGGTGGGGGAAAGCTATGCCAAAAGCCAGGTATACTCTCAAACTGATCTACTGGCCCATGGCGACATGGTAAGTACTCTCAGAGCCATCTCAAAATAAACCTGAAAGTGGGTGATCATATGGGGCAGCTTCCACAGAGTGGAGTCAAAAGCGGCGCAAAAATATGAATTATGAATCGTCCATATCACTACGCCAAATGCTAGGACCCTTGTTGATTGGGAGCAATTGGGGAGTGAGAGGTTGAACATGAGGTCCTGAACAGGGTTCCCTGCCCAGGGTTCTGCTTGCAGAAGTTTGCGAAAGTTACTCTAGAAAGGGGCTATGAGGGGTCAAGTAAAGAAGGGGTGGAGGTGGATGTCTGTCATCTCTGCACATTGTGGCAACTTTTGTGCTGGAAGGTAGACAGATCGATCCCCTGTTCTGTATGAGCAGTGTAGAACACGCCAAAGCATATTTGACATTTTTTCTTGGAGAACAGGATGGTAACTTACTTCCAGAGCTCCTTGAGACCACATTCCATGGCGGGGATAAGAGTTCAAGGAGATGAGGCCGCATTGGGGGTCTGTTAAAAGGGTGGAGGTTGGAGATAACAATTATACCATTGAGACCAGGGTGTGAAAATGGGGCTGATTCTAAGCTACTCATTTTATAAGGAAAGCGTGGTACACCCATATTCCTGCCCTCTTAAGTGAAAGGAGAGCCTGTTTCAGTAAAATCTTGATGAGGGTTTGGAGACGGTGCCTGGATGGTTTGTTATCCATTCCCCCACAGCTGTTGGTGAGGTCCTTGGGAGCCCTAGAGAGGCCGCTAAACCCTGGCGAAAGGCTGGAGCCCATTGTGGCATTGGAGCCATATCCCAGCAAACGATGGGCTTAAGGAACCCCATCAGTATTGGAGTGGCATGAGACCTAGTGTCTAAAAGACCTAGGCCCCCTTCACTGCGGGGTCAGGATATTGTGGTCAGAGCTATGGATGGGTAATTGGATCGCATATCCAACAGCAAAGTATCACATTTAACCTCGTGTAGAAACAGTCCGTAAATGGCCAAACATGAGCGAGGAACCATAACATTTATAGAAGAAAAACATACATTATCAGGGCGCGTCCCTGGGGGGTGATACGCCAATGGCTTCAGCTAGCTACATAAGAGTTTACTGCATTGAGAGAGAAGTACTCATTATCCTTGATTGCGACCCCATATGGTGTGGTGAGGACACCTAGGTGCCAAAAGATGTCCTGGGTAGGTTTTAAACCAAAGGGGGAAGCGATGGGGTACCCACTTGCACTATAATGGTTTTAGAAGTGTTAACTTTTGCATTGAACGCCTTGGAGTAGCGATAAAGGTCTCCATGGCCAGATCTAGGTCCTTTTTACATACAACTGCCACTGCTGTGTCATCAGCAAAGGACATGGTGCGAGTGGGTTTTTTGGAACCTAAATACCCTCCAACCGTTCCTGGAGTAGGGCCAGAAGAGGATCCAAATCTATGTTGGACAAGATTGGTCTCAGTGAATCCCCTTAACGGAGACCCTGTTCAATAGTAACCGCTGATCAAAGCCAGTTGTGGACAGTACATTAGTGTGAAGCTGGACGTAAAGCTCTGATAGCCATGTCCTAGCTTGTGGTGGGATGTGGAGGCGGGTTAGGGAGGCGTCCAGATACTTTCAATTTACTCGATCATATGCTTTTTACATATCAAGAAGCGCCACAAAACCATGCGTTTGAGATGAGGTAGCTGACAGGGTTGTCAGAAGCTTATTGTAATTGTTCCAAAGCAATCCCCCTAAGATTAAGCCATGTTGAGCTGTATTGAGGCGTGGCGCTGCCCACTAAGTCATGCGGTTTGCTAGAAGCTTATTAAATAGTTTGTGGTCTGTGTTCATTAATATATTGGTCACCAGTTTTAAGGTCCTCTAAGCACACTTTCTTATGAATAAGGGTCATAATTGAGCTAATTGTGTCAGGAAGTACTCCCCCTTCTGCCAAGAGGGTCGAGAAGAAAGGCTGGAAGGCCTTTGTAACTGCGACAGGATCCACTAGATACACCTCAAATGGGATACCATCTGAGCCTGGGTCCTTCAGGTGTGGGCTGTGGAGTAGAATGTCCATTACTTCTTGCTGTGTGATTGGTGCAAGAAGTTCTTCATCTTCTGAGAAATTAACCAGTGGTTCTGGAGCCCCCCAATGAATTCATGAACATATGATGGGCTTACCCAGGTAGCCTTGAAGAGGGCTGAATTGTAACGGTGAATCTTGCTGGTGATTTCCTTCTTGTTTGCGGTGATGGTGGTCCCCACCCTCAGGGTTGCAATCTCCTAATCCTTTGAGTGGGCTTTCTGCTTCTGGTAAAGAAATGTCTGGGCCGTTCCCACTGGGTGTAGTAATGTGACAATGTAAAGTTTGCTTCCCGTTCTTCTTGATCAGTGAGTTACTGCTGATATGTCTCTCTTGAGCCATGTTGCAAAAATGACCATGGGCTATGCTAGTGTGCTAGCCAACCAGTATAAAGACTGGTTGACCATTTGTCGTTTTGCCTTCATAGGCGTACCAACCCCCTATGATTCTGCGTCCAATTCACCAACACAGCAGACCAACAACTTCACCTTGGCCCCAGGGTCCGTGGTGTGCCCCAGCGAGTCCTGCCCCCATACTGGGCGGCTAAGGCACTCCCATGCTGCACCCTGCAGGGTTGACAGCCAGTCGGCAACATTGTTGGTGGCTGGTCAGCCAGGTCTCGCCTGTTCCTCACAGGGCTGAGGTATTGGAGCTGGCAGCGTCATCCACTCAAAGCGTCACCTCTTGCCAACATCAAGAGATCTCCAGTCCCATTTTCCTCTGATCTAGCTGACAAACAACTAACAATTAAAAGTAAAAAGGCGAAAGAGAGATCTTTATTTGGAGGGAATAAACAACTATTCATATAGGCTACTTCACCTATTAAAACCCTCAGCCATCCAAGCTGGCACTTCTATAAATTCGCGGTCATTCATGGTAACGATTTTCTCCCAATCCTCTCGTTTATTCACCAAATTCTAGATTAGGTTGATCCATCCTTGGCACAAGTCACCAGTCAATCATATATAACACATTAATTTAAATATAACTTTAAGCATCCTTGGCACGAGTCGCCGGTGCTCCAAATTAGCAGCAAAATTGTATCTGGACAATTTGGTAATGATACTTTTTCTTTTCACTGGAAAATACCACAACGACCCACAAATGGTCAATTGGCAGTGAGTGCAGATTATGCCAAACCTAAATCAAATTAATAAATATAACATTAAATAATATCAAACTAGGTGATTAGCCAGCAATCACGCCTGACTAACTGACACCCTTAATTTTTGATATTATCAAAAGGATCCATCTAATTAATTTCTTGACAGGTCAATTCCTACCCTCCAACCATTGAGAGGAGTTCACCAGTTGGCAATTCCTTTAAAATGTCTTATTCTAGCTTCATCACGTCTGACCTTAGCCTGGGGCGCTGTCATTTGAGCCTTAGCACAACTTTAGGCTACCTTTAGGATCTTGCTTTTGTATCAGCCCATTTTTCTTGCAAAGTTCACAAATGAGGTGAGTCTGGGTGTTTTGACTCACAAATGGCTGCATTTATCTTCTATTTTGAAAACTGGTTGTTTAAGAGTCCTGGATCAATCCTTGGCTAAAATCCTCTCGATGGTCAGAGGATTGTTGTCGGGATCATTGTGAGGGATCTGTGATCACATATAGTGTTATATCGGGTTATGTGAGAGGAAACTCGACCAACTAGCAAGGGGCCCATTAAGGCCATATCAATCCATTAAGCTGCTGTAATCTCCGACCTGCACTTTGGATCCAAGACATACAGCCAAGGCCAGATGCTGAGGGGGAGGGCATCCATGAAACCACTTTACCTGAGGAAATTTTTTAGCTGAGTTGTACCTGGTCTGCCTTGAGTGGCAGGAGGAAATGTGTCATGCACCCAACTCAATATGGTGTTGAAATCCCCCATCAGCATAGTATTAAATTGGACTTGTAGTAGAGTAAGTTCTTATTAAAGACAGTCCTTCTCTTGGCCTGCATTTGGCAGGTATATGCTTGCAACAAAGAAGGATAACTCAGGGGTTGATAATTTAGCCAACATAAGGCGATCATCAAGATGTCTCGAAAATTGGTGGGTTTTCACATGAAGGTTGAGGATATTAAGGGCCGCATAGTGTGTACAACAGGAGTTACCTCCAAATTGGTCATTCCATGCTACAATTTCAGAGGGGGGCATGAGGTTCCTGGATGACTACAATATCCACGAGATTTGACCTGAAGTTGCAGAGGAGGCGGGCTCTCCACTTGTAATCCTGTAGCCCATTAGAGTTAATTGACTTCAGGGTCAGGGTGCCCCTTGGGGTCTCATAGCTGTCCACCTCTGTATTCTGGGGAGTTACTAAAGCTTCCACCTGCATCCGTAAGGCTGCTCATACTTAGTCCTTGAGCTGACTCTTAGCAGCAATCCGTGCTGATTGATAAGGAGGGGGATTATCCTGAGTTGAAGGTCTTGAGGAGTCTGTAAGCCAGCCCAAGATGCTACCACCCTGATATGCATAAAGTATCTTGAGGGTACTTCATAGACTCCTCCATTTTTGCATCATATGATTTATCAGAGTCCATAGGCACCTCTTTCAAAACAGAAAATGACGTCTGAGTTGCAATACCCTAAATGGTTGGGTTGGCAATGACTTAGAGCTTCTACCTCACTAGGGGTACTCCATACCCATTCCACCCTTGGGATATTTTGTGTTACTGAATCCATTCTGAATTCCACCCCCGGGCTGGCTTCATCTTAATTAGCTTGATGAGAAGCAGATTTGCGCTTATTTTGGGCTGGTGAAGGGTCTGGCAATTTAGGAGGGGTTCCCATAGGGAGAGGGTTTTCCGCACTAAGGGAGTAAAGTTGTGCTACAGACTGTGTCTTCTCAACTTCTACATGAAGGGCAGAGGTGGTTAGATCCTGTACTAATACCCAGTGGGTTGATTGTGGGATCGCCGCTGCTGCTGTGTGGGAGCATTTATTACCTTTCACTGGGACAAGTATACTAGATGAGAGAGCTTGCTTAGTAGATATACAATCATTATATAAATGTCCCAAAGCATTACACCATGAGCAAACTGGTTGTGCCTGTCTGGATCAACAAAGAGATTTCTGAACAGGATCTGATGACTGCAACACGCGGGATAAGCTCCATGTTGTGGGCCATTATTGGGTTTTGGATAAATAATGCTCTAGCAATATGAGCCCTCTGGGTTGGGGCATAGTAGGCTGGTGTGCACAGGTCTACTGATAGAACTGACCTAAATTCCATCAATCCCCAATGAAGCGCAAGCTTTAGGAATTTTGGGTCCATTGTAGTTGGCAGATTTGAGAAAGTTACCCGGGAAATTTTCTCAAAGTTAGATCTAGTTCTTAGTACACATAGAGAGCCATGCAGAATCTCTATTGTAATTTAGGATGCACTGTCTGCATCTGCTGCAGTTGTAAACCCTACATCAATATAGTGTCTTTCCACTGATTTAAGATTGGTGGCGTTCGCTGGAAAAACTCTTGCTATTTCTTTAAATTAGCTAAAATAATTCCTCTGATAAATCTTCATGGGATTATGTCCATAGTAGACCCTAACTGCATGAGCAAGAGTGGGCCTATGGAGTACACGTTGTGAGAAAGTTTTCACCCATCTCTTCCTCACTTCAGCCAAAAAGAAGCTTCATAAGAGTAAATGGTGGGTGGTTCAGGCACTAGCTTTTTCTGCCCTGCGCCTGAGGCATCCTTCACTCTCTTATTTTTGTTTAAATTTATATTTAAATTTAAATTTATTTTAGTGGATTCTCCATGGGGGAACCTCAGACGTGGCACTAGCATTTATTTTGAATTTATGCGCTGGCCCCTGCAGGGCCTTCCCAGTTGGTACTCAAATTTTGGCAGGTTGGTTAGGCTTACTTGGTTTGGGCTTATTTCCTGCCATTTGATTGGTGTATTATGGCTCATAATCAAATCAATCTATTATCCAGCCATCATCCAACCATCAGCAGATACTAGTAGGTATTTTCAGCTGGTTGATTGGCTATTTGGATAGTTCCAATGTTTTTTGATTTCTAATTTTAATGAAAATTATGGCCAACTGATTCGCCACTTACTGTTGATTTAGTTGAGGCGCATTGGTTGCCTTCCAAACCATTTAAATGATGGCCAACTGATTCGCCAATTACCATAGATTCAGTTTTGCTGCTTTGTTAATTTTTGAACTGAAAATGATGGCCAACTGATTCAACAATTTAGTTATGATTCAGTTTGGGCACCCAGGATGAGGTCCCTCAAAGGGGAGATGGTTGGCAAAGCCATCTGTCAGGATTTTGCCAAATTCTCTTATCTCTGAAAATTCCGCCCCATCGATTCCCCCAAAATCATTGGAAGGAGAGAGCAATAAATCTCAATCTATTAAGGTTAATGATCAATCTCATCCCAATCAATTGATTAAAGATTTGATCGCGCAAAGATTAATTCTCTCTGATAGATTATGAGCTGTTACAAAGCCTATAAATATCCCCACTTTTTGATAATAAAAATTAGGTCAATTTTTAACCTATTTTTACTTTAATGTATCGCTTTTTGGTGAATCCACTAAAAGTAACTGTCAGAATTCAAGATAGAAATTAAATCAAATTCCCTTCTTTTAAATCAGGCTGTGCCAATTGGTCATCAAACCTACCTGAGCTAAATCTATTTCAGGATCCTCCTCCCCTATTCCTGAGTCACGTGGGGCGGCCTTTCCACCCATTCTGTCAGGTGAGCAACGCTACCCATTAAGGACGCCCACAAGGAGGCCATTCTGGAAGATCAGCAAAGATCCTGAATGGATGAGGCCCCAATGATCCCAAAGGCACCGAGTCCCAATGCACTCTATAAATCACAAATCATTTTAATTTAATAAAATATTCGGTATTCTAACCCATTTTCCTGTTTCCTTCTCAGCGCTCTTTCCAAATTTTCCAGCTTTGAGCCACCGCGAACCCTGACGCCAGTCTGAAGCTCTGTAGCGCCAACAGTAACTTTGAGAGAAAACCTGCCCCATAGGAAGTGTAATTCAAAACTTTCAGAGTGGTGCTCACTACAGGGGGCACTCTGAGTTACACATCAGTGAAAACGTCAATCACTACCATGGATTCTCAATTTTTTCCTGAAGAAGCTCAAGACCATGAGCAAGGCTGTATATTACGTTGGGTTTGTTTATTTGAAACCCAAATCCCAAGATTACCCCCCACGTTGGAATTTTGTGCCAACTTGGAATTTTATGGTCACACCTTAAGCTTTACCTCAGACTTTCAAATACCACCTGAGGCTTTACGCAATTTTATTAATCAACTGCTTGAAGGTGCTTTAATCCATGGAATTTGTTCTACCCAATCTCAATCTAATGCTGTACCCTCTATCTTGAGGGAAGTGTTGCAATCCTCCCAAATGCCTGGAATTGGCCCCGAGCAATACTTGCACCAGCTCGTTCACCCAACCTTATACCATTTATTACCTGTAGTGGGAATGCACCATCAAGGGATGCTCAATTTACTAGAAAGACTTCAATCCTTGAATAATCATATTTCTTAATTTTTCAAGTCTGCCTCTGAATTAAGCCAAGATAATTGTGAGGCCATTATTGGTAATTGATACTTCTCATTGAAATTCATCAACAGCTTATTCAGCTCAATATTGGGATGTCTGGTTTTGTTGATGATCAGTTCACAAAGCGAGTTCAGGAGATTCAGAGAGAATATAGAGATAATCTTTCCAAACTCCTTGAGCGTAATCAATCAATGGAGGTGGAAGTCAGAACCCACCTTGTTCAATTGGAGCAGATGTACTCAAGAATTCAATTCCAGGTCAATGAGGTAGAAAAACCACAGGATTGATGGGTCCCCCAGGGGTTGAAAGACCTCGTGGGCCACCTGGGGGTGTAGGACCATGTGGACCACCCAGTGCTGATGGACCTCAGGGACCCTTAGAAATGTAGGGCCTCATGGTCCACCAGGAGTTGAAAAACCTTGGGGGCCTCCAGGTGCTGATGGGCATTCCAGATCCTTTCAACAAATTGACTCTCTCTTGAGTATAATGGATCGTTTGCATGAACAATTCTATGAATTGGCCAAGGAATGTAACTTAATCCCTGATGTTGTACCAATCGATCCCCTCTTGTCTCTTCAGTCTTTATCTGATGAGTTGGTCAAAATGGGAAAATGGGTCAAGGACACTGATATCTTACTACATGCTTGTGAATCAAAAGGGGAAATGCTCCAAGCGAGGATTGTGACGCTGGAACTCAAGTATAATGCCCAACAGGAACAGATTTTTGAGCTATCTCACCAATTAGATGAGAAAGTGGGGCTTGGTGAGCTGAACCGCCGGATTAGTGAAATTTGACTGAAACTGCTGGTCCTTATCCTCAATTTTCTTCTCAAGCGTTGGACTCCAATTCATATGTTTCCACTCAATCCAAACAACCTGGAATACATGTCTTGTTCTCTAATGCCCCTATGAGTTTCAAATCATTATTCAAGGACAAGTACTCCTCGGGGGAAGGCAGCATTATTTACCTCCTCTATCTTTATGAAAAAGTGCTAAGTGAGGCTATGGATCACCAGAAGATAAATTATTTGCCAAATTGCCTTACTCATTTTGCTCAGGATATCATGTTACCCCACTTGATGACTTGTTCTACCTGATCTCAGGTGAAGGAAGCGCTTATCAAAGAATTTGGGAGTGAGCAAACTCTGTCCTCTCAAAAATAGGCTTTTATGGGTATACAGCCTAACTGAAACGAATCTATCAAAGACTTTGCTCATCAGTTCTATTGGGAAGCTCAGACTCTAGTTGGTTGTGGTTGGTTAAAGTTAGATGATGCAATTACTGCAGTTCTGTCAGCTTTTACTTCCAGAACGCAAATGCAAGTTTATCTAATCAGTGTAAAAAATAATTTCCGAAATATTTTGGAAATTAAGGAGGCCTTGTTGGAATTGCCTCCTCAATTCTCTGAAAAACCCCCAGTTTATGAGTCTCCTAGACCTAGTCGCCCCAAAGTCTATGCTATGCTGAGAATACTAGGGCGATCCAGTGTAACTACTGTCATCAATATTTTCATACTGAGGATCATTGTTTCATGAAGGAAGCAGATGAGAAGAAAAGAAATAAGCCCAATAAGCTTCTCCACCTCGATAATGAGATGAGTGCGCAGAAAGAGCATCAAAGCCCAATTGAGTATAATAAAGATGAACATTCTTCTTATTACTTGCCCTCCTTGTTGGCTTTATCCTCTCAGTTTGGAAGCACCATTACCCATATTGACTTCCAGTGATTCAAATCAATGCCAAAGCTATCATAGATACAGGATCTCCAGTGAATGTTGTTTAATCAAAATTTATTAAGTGAATCAGATTAACTCCTGATATTTCCCACTTTGAAAAATATGGCATGGCTGGACCTCAGAGTACTTAGTCAATTGGAGCTTTTTCGTTCCTTCCCTTGAAAACTTGTTAAATTAACTTTTACAATACCTGCCATTGTACTTGATAACTTGAGTTATGACCTACTTTTGGAAACTCAATTTTTATGAGAATTTGATGGAATTATCAATTACCCTGACTCGTCATTGTCTCTCTTGGGGTATAGAGTTCCCTTACTTTTATTCGATCATGCTTCTACCTGACGTCAGTTATGTCTGCTAGAAGGGAAAAAGGTCTTATTCTCTTCATTGTCAGGTTGGAGATCCTCATGTAAAATTACCCCCTACATCGGCTGATATTGAGGAGTGGATGCCTATTTCTCTCAAAAGCTTAGTTATTCCTCCAAATTACAGGTAATTGTTAGCACTTCTTTGCATCTATCAATTCCCAAAGGACATTTGTTAAAAGTTCAAGGCATTTTTAACCCTTCTGCTAAATAACTCTTGCCTTGTCCTGGAGTATTGGCTTATGCTTATTCATGATCATTGTCTGTCTTACTGATGAACCTTACCAATGAGCCAAAATTGGTAGATTTAGAGCATCCAATTGCTTATGTCAAGTTACTGCCCATATCTTGGATTTATGATATTATACCCTTTGGAAGTCTACAAGATTTTAGGTTGGAAAATGAACAAGAAATCCTTATTGTGGGTCCTTCTATTGGAAAACACTTTTCTAGTAAACAGGAGAGACAAGTTCTTCTTTTGTTAGACGAATATTCTTATATTTTAGCTAAGCATACTTACGATTTTGGGAAGATGAAAGGTGTAATGCACTCTGTTTTTACTGGCGATCACCTTCCTATTCGTGCAAAGCCCTATCATAAGTCTAAAGTAGAAGAAGACCAGGTTACTAAGGAGCTGCATCAATTGTTGGAGGCTGAATTGTTAAAACCCTCCAATAGTCCTTGGGCATCTTCATTGTTATTGGTTAAAAAGAAAGATGGTCCTCACCGAGTTTTTATGGATTATTGCAGACTGAATGATATTACTCAACAAGATTGTTATCCCTTACCTAGGATCGATGATTCTCTTAGGTTGTTAGCTGGATCCACCTATTTTTGGCCATGGACTTAGCCAATGGATATTAGAAAATCGAGTTATTACCAGAAGATCGTGCCAAGTAATCTGATATTGAGTGAAGGGTTGTTTGAACCAACTTGTATGCCTCAAGGACTAAGCAATGCCTCAGCAACTTTCCAAAGGGCCATGGACAGTATGTTATGAAATTTAAAGCTTACTTGTGAAACCTTCAATTTATTTGATGTACGCCAACCAGGGGACGGACGGTACTGAACACAACACTCAAAATGACAAAACAAAACTACTAACCAGGTGGGAAGCAGAAACTGCTAACCCACCATGGCAGAGGGTGAGGAGGGGTCGGGGGGTTGGTTTTCAGAAAGACCCAACTCAATCAAGGGATGTTGGTTACAGTATTAGATCAGAGCAGAGAGCCAGGGCGTTGGGGCATCCGCATAGTGGGGATTGAGGTCAGCATAGTAGGAGTTTTCCTCTTCCGCATCAAGATAATGATGGGAAAGTGTTTCAACAAAAGCTGCGAGGAGAACTTCAGCTTCTTTGCGGGCTTCAGGAAGTTGGGTGAAAAGGGAGATACTGTGGTGGGTGATTTTTGCTGAGGGGTTGAATGAAGCAATCATTGTGACATTCATAACAGCAACTTCAGCATCATCGAATAGTTTCAAAATGTCACTGCAGGAAATTCAGGGAAGCCGGGGGGAAGAAGAGGGTGGGCAGGCCATGCTGGAGCTGAGCCACTGACTGGGCCACCGCGGTGCGTAGTTTTGGGCAATGAGGAGAGGCCACCGCAGCTAAGGCGAGCTGGTGGTCACTTTGGAAGGGGGCTGTATTGGGCAGAGGAGCGAAATGGCGAGGGGTAGGGGTTTCATCAAAGTCAGGAAGGAAAAATTCTGCCCGACCATAACTGCCTTAGCAGAGAGGTTGAACTGTATGCTTACTAATGAGGACATTACCTGATTCGTCAGTTTCAGCCAATAGATCCCATGGATTTTGGTTCACTGGAATAGTGGCGTTTGAATTTGGGTGGGTGGGATTGGGCGAATGGGCAGCTGCTTGGGTGCCAATGGTGGTCCAAGCATTGCTCTGATTGGCTGAGGTAGATTTAGGTGGGAGAGTGAGTCTGGAGGTTTTGGGGGGGCTGATTTTCCATGTGGGCCCACTGAACAAGATTGGAGGGTGGGTGGGGGCAGCAAAGCGCCCCATACTGAACCTCCAGAAGGAGGCTCAGAAGCCGCAGCAGCAGACTTGGCCTGAGGGCATGCTCTTTTTGCATGGTCGAGGCCAAAGCAGAGGGAACAAATCTGCCTACCATTATTGACCCGAGCCCAAAAGAAATGATCAGGCGCTGCAGCCACACTAGCGCGGGGTGGGATTTGTTAGGCTATGGTAGGGTGGTGTGGTATGACGGTGGCTGTTGCCCGAGGAGCAGCAAGGCGCTCTGCACCAGATGGAATGGCAAAGATGAGGTTGGGCTGAGTGCCATAAGCCATGAGCCCCGCGACCAACTGGTCATACAAAACCTGGGGTGGAAGGTGGGATGGGAGATTTGCAAAAGATACCACCAGCATGGTGTCTGAAGGGAGGCGAGCACGGGTTGTGGGAATGGGTTTTTTTATAAATTAGAGGAGTTTGTGATGCCGCTTCAGCATCCTCCTCAGATTGGAACCCAACGTCAAAGTAGCCTTTAAAAGGGTGGAGGTCTATAAAGCCAGCTGGTGCAAAGGCCGCAGTGGCTAGCTCAATAATTGCCTTATTGGCATATGGGAACAAACGCCCATAGTCCACTCTGAGGCAATAGCGAATGGCAGAGCGAGGGAGGGCGAGAGGATGGGGGCGAGAAAGGTGGACGCGCGCCAGGTGGAGCGCTAAGTCCCGTGGGGGACAAAATGGTTGGAAGCAGTGGGCGGGCTGTTTGAGCCCATCTGAACACGCTTGCCCGCGGGGCGGAAAATGCTAGGTGGGGGTGCACTGCTGCCCCACACAGGGGTGGCAGGCGGCGGAGCCAAGGACATCAAAGAATAGGTTTGGGCAGACGGCTGTGGATAAATAAAACTTTAAATTTAAATTCGCTCAAAAGTGACTTCAAGCGGTAAAAGAAAGTTTTTTAAAGCTTACTTGTGTTCTGGTATATCTTAATGATATTACCGTGTTTTCCAAAACTTTTTCCAAGCATTTGGACCATCTAAAATAAGCTTTCAAACAAATTCAGAGCTCTTTATTTAAACTCAAAACCTCCAAATGTTCATTCTTTCAAAATTAAATGGACTTTTTAGGACATCATTTCTCAGCTAAAGGGATTCAACCTTTTTTGGACAAAATTCAAGCCATCCAACGAATGCCTCCTCCAACCTCTCTGTGGGATATTCAAGTCTTTCTTGGCATGGTTGGGTATTATTGGCAATTCATACCCACCTTTGCTGATATGGCTGAACCCTATTCCACCTGTTGCAGAAAGGAGTGCCCTTCGAGTGAGGATCAGCTCAAAAACAATTGTTCAATTCTCTACGTACTGCCTGATCAAGGCACCTGTTCTAATTCATCCCCAATTTGACAAGCCTTACTTTCTACATACTGATGCAAGCAATGTCGCTATTGGGGCTATCTTATCCCAGTGTGATGAAGAGAATAATGATCATCCTGTCACTTTCTATAGCAAAACTTTGTCAAAGGCTGAACAGAATTACAGTGTCACTGAGCGGGAGTGTTTCGCTGTAATTCTAGCAATCAAGCACTTATGTCCCTTCTTATATGGTAACCAATTCACTGTTATTACTGACCATTCTTCCTTAAGATGGTTGCAGAACATGAAGGATCATGATGGGAGGTTGGCCCGTTGGGCTTTAAGGTTGCAAAATTACAATTTCTCCAATGTTCATAGCTCAGGTGCTCAACATCAAAATTCTGATGGGCTGTCCCAATTGACTATTATGACCTTGGAACTAGAAAAGGAAGAACGCTTAAATAATCTTATCAGATGACCTGAGTTGTGGGATCAAGAAACTGAAGAAAATCGAGTTTTTTTTAAAATCAATTACCATAAGATACTATGATTTGAGACGGAGCTTTGTATAAGGAAGTCAAATCCAAGTGGACCTCTTTCTGTATCCCAACTCTAGATTTCGTGCTGTAGTGGAAAGTCATGAAAATGTTGGTCATAGCGGCTTAAAGAAAACCCAAGAATGGTTGAAGAATTGATAATATTGGAACAACCTGACTGAAAATTATTCAAGAGACCCTTGACTCATGTCTTATATGTAAACGCCATGGAATTACTAACCCTAAATTTCAACATCAAGTTATGCCTCCAACTAAGGCATTTGAGGTGGTTAGCATTGATGTTGTAGGTCCTTTTCCTCGAGGATTGCTTGGACATCAGTATATCATTATGGCTGTTGACCATTTAACTAAATGGGTTGAGGCCATTTCCATTGCTACCACCTCAGCTTAAACTACAGCGCTATTCCTATACCAACATATCATTTCTCAACATGGATGTCCCAGGGTCCTTATGTCAGATAATGGGACTAACTTCACCTTGCAACTTATACAGGAGTTATCCTAATTATTTAACACTGCTCAGCAATTTTTTGTCCCATATAATCCATCTACTAATGGGGCCATTGAACGAGTTAATGGAACCCTAGTCTTAATTCTAAGGAAGATGGCATCCACTGACTCAACTCAGTCGAATTTTTATTTACCAAGTACCTTGTTTGCTTATTGGATAAGCTATCACCGCATTTTTAAGATTTCCCCTTTTAAGTGTATATATGGGTGGGATCCTTCAGTCCCTTCTAGTATTCAGACAATCCTTGAGGAAAGCATTCCAAAAAATTCTTATTTAATTATGAGGAATCTGGCCAATGAGATTATCTGTCTTCAAGCTCAAGCAATGAAATCAATTGAAACAACCACTCAAAAAGAGACTCAAAGGAGTAATCAATACAAATCTGCCTTACCTGAATACCAGATTGGGTATTACGTTATGTACTATCATTCTCAGCCTGGTGGGCAAAATGAAAAGCTAGGAACTAATTAGTCTGGTCCCTATCAAGTTATATATCAAAAAGGATTAAAGTATTCAATTGTATATGTTGATACTAGTATAGTGGTAAATTGTATTCATCCTAGGTTTCTAAGAAGTCACCCTCCAATGCAATCAAATCTTGAGGGGGAAGTGTCAGGATTTTGCCAAATTCTCTTATCTCTGAAAATTCTGCCCATTGATTCCCCCAGCATAATCATAAGGAGAGAGCAATATATCTCAATCTATCAAGGTTAATGATCAATCTCATCCCAATCAATTGATTGAAGATTTAATTGTGCAGAGATTAATTTGCCCTGATAGATTATGAGCTGTTACAAAGCCTATAAGTATCCCCACTTTTAAATAATAAAAATTAGGTCAATTTTTAACCTATTCTTACTTTAGTTTGTCGCTTTTTTGAGAATCCACTAAAAGTAACTTTGAGAAAAAAACCTGCCCCATAGGTGGTGTAATTCAAAACTTCCAGACCATCCATACCCCCTGTTCAGTATTAGGAGTCACAATACTCCCTGCTACCATGGTTAGATCATTAGATGCACTTTAGGGTGGGACGCATTAATTTTTTGACCCACAGTCAACACAGAGTTGACTGGGGTAGGCTGTACAAGGGTGGTATCATTTGTAATCCTGCCACGATTTATTAAAATGTAAACTGAATCTGCTTTAGCAGCTGCAGTTTGGGAACGGGTCATACAGGTTGACGCACAAGTTAGAAACTAAGGAATTTTGTATTTGGAATTATTTTGAGTGAATTCTGAAGCATCAGAGGAGCGCTCAGTGGACTTTACCACCATTGTTTGTTAGATTTGATAAGCTAAGGTTTGGTGATTGTAATATTTTAAAAGTGAAATTTAATGGTAAGATAGTTATGAGCCACTCCATTCATCTTACAAAATCGTAGGTATGCTTTGCAAAAATATCAAAATATTCCTCCAGTAATTGGTGTACTAGCTTTTTCTTGGTCTGTAGTAAATTTTTTTCCAATCTTCAGATACATGGTAAGAACTTCCTGATTTGGATTCCAGGACAAAACACTTGTAAACTCCCAAAGGTCTTAACATCATAAATCTTAGAAAGGGGTAATAATAACATAGGCTATCAGAGTCCTTTTCACAATTTTTAGCTCAGTAGTAAGATTCACTAATAAAATGGGTAGTGCTCTCAAAATAGCCTTAGTCTAAAACCCCAGGACAGGGTATAATGACCTTAACAGAAGGGTTTGAAACGCCTTGAACTTGAAATAAATGGCCCTTGGGAATGATGAAATGTAAAAAGGTGTCAACAATGACTTGAGACTTTGGATAATTAACAACGGTATTGTGGGAGAAAATGGACATACCTTACTCAATGTCAGCCGTCTTGGGTGGCAGAGTTACCTGAGGTCCTTCAACATGATGCTGAATGAAATAGGACCTCTTTACCCTTTCCAACAAACAAACCTGACGCTTAGCATGATTAATAATACCATGTTCAGATAAAAATAATGGGACCTGATACCCCAAAAGGGATAGAGAGGAGTCAGGGTATTAATGGCTTCATCAAATTCCTGTTTAAAAATGGGTCCCCAAAAGAAGATCATAACTCAAATTATACAACACAATCTCGGATACCATAAAAGTTAACAATCTGATTTCAGTATAAATGCTGAAAAGGCCCAATTGACCGCATACTCTGGGGCCCTGCAGTTCCATGCTCCTTAATATAAAGAAATGTCAAGTGTAAGTTTGATCCGCTTGGTTAGCTTAGATGAGACTACATTCTTGAAAGAACGATTATTGATGATGGCCTTAGCATTGACCTGATTCATTCAGAGATCAATGTGAGTTATTACGCTTCCAAATTGATAATGTAGCGCCAAAAAGTATGGCAAGGCATAAGTAGAAGAATGTTCATCACTATTATACTCTGCAGGGATATGGTCCCCCAAGTTTATACCAAATCACCATTAAGATGATAAATCTTATTTGATTTGTCTTCCTTTTTCTTCTCATCCACTTTCTTCTTAAAACGGCGGTCTTCAGTATGGAAGTATTGGTGACAATAGCTACAGTTTTGTGATAATTAATGTGAACACATAATAATTGCCACAATTTTACTTTTTTCACAGTTGGCAACACTTTTATGTCAAAGTAGCGGCTAAATTTTTTACTGTTGTGACAGTCAGTGAGTAATGAGACATAGCAAGCTACAGACGCGTTGCATTTTGTTTTTTTAGAATTATTGTGTTTCTGCTAAAGTAGGCTTTATTTGCTTTTTATTTTAAAGATGGATATTACTCCCATAAAGCGCACTAAAATTGTTACTTTGAGTGCACACATATCATTGACTCAAAGAGATATTTCCAAGGAGTGTGGTGTGAGTTTATGAGCTGTCAACAAGATTTTGAAGCAATAAAAGGGACACTGGGACGATTAAAGTGAACAGAAAAGGGAAATGTGGAAGAAAAGAAAGACAACAGCAAGGGATGAAGCTTTTTTTTAAGGGAAAGTAAATTAAACCCTAGGAAAACCAGCCAAGAACTTCATCAAGACTTAGCACACGCTGGAGTTATTGTTCATGACTCCACCATATGAAAACGACTTATAGAAGGAAAAGAAAAACAGTCAGACCTCAAAAAACAGTTATTGATTACTGCCATGATGACAAAACGATATGATTGGGCAAAAAAATATGTGAGCTGGACTGTTGAAGATTGGAGAAAAGTGTTGTTCTCAGATGAGAGCCATTTTTTGATACAAGGACAGCTATCTCGTTTTGTTAGAAAAAGTGACAATGAAAAACTTACAACAGCTCATATTGATCAAACAGTTAAACATCTGTTAAAGAAGATGTTCTGGGGCTGCTTTTCTTATAAAGGTACCAGAAGCCTTGTGCCGATAAAAGGCATGATAAACTCACAAAAATACAGAGACTTGCTAGAACACATATTGGAAGCTGAACTAAGTAAAGCTGATGCCAACGGTCAAGCAGTTTTTCAACAGGATTTGGCTCCATTTCAAGTGTCCAAGGTCATGATGAAATATTTCAAGGACAAAAAGATATCATGCCTTGAATGGCCAGGAAACTCACCGGACCTTAATCTGATTGAAAATCTGTCAAATATTGCAAAAGATAGACTTTGTAAAATAGTTTTCACAACAAAAACAAAACTGATTGAGGTTGTAATCCAAACATAGTTTTGAGACCATCAATATCAGAAAACTGTAAAAAAAAACTTGTTGATTCTATGCCAAAACGAGTTGAAGAAGTTTTAAAAGCCAAGGGGGACAAATTTCCTATTAAAACAATTTAAATTGTATTCTTTTTTCTTTATCTTCGTCTATAAACTAATAAAAGTTTTTTTTTTCAAATTATTACTTGTGTTCACATTAATTTTCACAGTACAGTACATTGAATAACTTGGGAGTTTTCAGACACCATATGTACTTTAGGATGGATTGGTTTTATGGAAATTATAGACTCAAGGGTTATAAGTGAATTGAGAAGGCAATTCCAACAAAGCCTCCTTTATGTCCAAGATACTTTGGAAACTATTCTTTACAATAGTAAGGTAGACTTTCAACTACGTCCAAGAAGAGAAAGCTGGCATTGTAGCAGTAATAGAATCCTTGAGATTTAACTAACTACATGCCACCTAGGTCTGTGCTTCCTGATAGAATTGATGCACAAAGTCCTCAATAGTTTCATTGTAAAGGGGATGTATTCCCATAAAACCTGTTTTAGGAGGATAAAATTTGCTCACTTCTGAATTCCTTCAGCAAAACCTTTTTGACTTGAGACCAAGTAGTACAAGTCACAATATGGGGAGCCATAATATCCTGGGTGGAACAGTTAGGACAATTGGGCAAGTAATTCATTTTTTAAAGGTCCATTGCTTCCCCAATGAGAATTCTTATATAAGTAAAGGAAGGAAATATTACTCCCTTCCCTAGCAAAATACTTATCATTGAACATCGGTTTAAATCTCATAGAAGCATTAGCTGTTAATACATGAACCCCTTGTTGCTCTGGTTGGGTGGAGACGTAAGAGTTATAGTTAGAAGCTGGGGAGGAACAATGTGGATGTAAGTAAACGACCTCAATGAAAATTTATTAATCTGATGATCTAGCTCCAAATGGCCCACCTTAGCATCTAATCTTCAGGCCAGTTCAAGAATTTGCTCCGTCTGGGCCTGATATATAAGATCCAAGGAATCAATTTTAGTTTATAACATATTCCCCTTAGATTCACACGCCTGTAACAGGGTATCTTGTCCTTAGCAGATTTTCCCAGGTTAATCAGATTATTAGATAAGGACTGAGGCGACAAGAGGGGATTAACAGGGGTCCTATCTGGAGTCAAATTGCACCCCTGGGCTACTTTATATTGTTGTAAAAAGAACTGTTCAATCATGTAATCAAGCGAGCTAGGATCAAGCTCACCCAGATTGTTGAGCCTACAGAGCTAGAGGGTTGGAGGAGCCCTGGATGACCTGGAGGGCTGGTAGGCTCAATGACACCAGAGGGTCTGGGAGGTTCAGGCAGCCCATCCGGACCAAGAAGTCCACATGGTCTAGGTGGTCCAACTAAACTAGAGGGTCCAGATAGACCTCTAGGTCCCATAGGCCCACTGGGCCCATTAGGTCCTAGAGGACCTACTGGACGGGAGAGTCTTGAGCCCAAAGTGGACCCATAGTTCCAGGGGTTTCCTCCACTCACCTAACTAGAACTTAAGCTTTAGAGAATAAATGCTTCAATTGGAGGAGGAAATTTCTGATTTCCTCTTCCACCAACTGGTTTTGGGTGGAGAAGCGGGTAAGGTTATCACACCCTTCAACTTGAATTTCTTGAACTCATTCCACCAACTGATTGAAAATGAATCTAGATATTTCATGATCAAGCTGATCAAACTGCTGCTGTACGTCATTAAGATGATTATGACTGCTAATAATTACATTTTTTTATCCAAATTAAACATAGAAGCAAAATTGAAGAACTCAAAAACATAAATATGCAAATATTGAAGTCCTTCCAATAAATTTAATATTCCCTAATGATGAATTCCCACTACTTGCAATAAGTGGTATAGCGCAGGGTGCACAAACTGGAGTAAATATGTCCCAGTACTAACCCTGAGCAATTTAAAAGTTTGATATAAGTCCCTTATTGTGGAGGGCACAGCACTGGGCTAAGACCGAGCAGAATAAATTCTGGGAAATAGGACCCCATTAAGTAATTTCTGGATGGTGTCACTTAAAGCTTCCGCTGTGATAGAAAATTTGCAATAATACTTATGTTGGGACCGTTAAGCTCTAAATTTTCACTAAATTCCAACGTAGATGGCGCCCTGGGTATTTCGGTCCACTGGGGCAAGACAAGCGCAAAATAATACCCTATTCATGGTCCTGAGACTTTCCAGGCGAAAAAGGAGAATCCATTGTAGTGTTTGACATTTTCACTAGTGCGTAACTCATAGTACCGCCATAGTGAGCACCACTTTTGAAGTTAAAATTTATACTTTAAAATTGGCAGGTATTGTCTCAAAGTTACTTTGGTGGAATCTCCAAAAATAGAAGAGTGAAATAAATTAAATAATAAGTATTTACTCATGAATAGATGAAATTTTTATTATTAAAAGGACTTAATATTTATAGGTCTTGTAGGAGCTAACCTTTTTTCTTATCTTTTCAATCTCTGAGAGATAAGATTTTCTGAGAGTAAGTGATTGGGAAGAGTGTGATCTTTTTAGGAGACTTGATGAGATTGAATTCACCAAGTTTTCCTTAAGCGACCAACGGGGGAATATTCAGAGTATTTGATTCATCAATGGAGGAATTTGGCAAAATCCTGACACCACCTCACACTAAACATCCAAATTTAAAGTCTTTGTTATGTCTGAATCATAAAAACAGAATGTAAATAAGATCAGTTTTTTTGTTTTGACTTTAGATATATTTATAAAGTTAGTACTGCCAATACCTATATCCAAACAGATGATCATCTAGGAGCACCCTCAAGCAGAAAAAACTATATACTTTGGAGTCACAGCACCAACCTCAGCTTTCTTAACTTTAGAGACAGGTTTGCTGCTCATGAGATATACTCCGCACAGATTAGGCACCAGACAACCTTCAATAACATCACACTCGCTCTCACTAAGTCAATCCTCCTCAGATGCTACCCTTGATGCATCGATTGCTTGGTTAACTTGTCTGTAATCATAGTGAACTTCCTGACACTCTTAGATGTTCTTGACATTTGTTGCCTTCTTGACTAAATGGGAACCTTTCCAACCTCTTCCTTAGCGTTATCAGCACCAAGGTACACTCATTAGAGTGTCTTCTTCCAAACAGGCTAATCCCAGACTGGTTACTGGTGATTACATGAGATTAGTCAATCCCAGACTGGTTACTGGA
Source organism: Massospora cicadina (assembly GCA_022478985.1). Taxonomy (NCBI): domain Eukaryota; kingdom Fungi; phylum Entomophthoromycota; class Entomophthoromycetes; order Entomophthorales; family Entomophthoraceae; genus Massospora; species Massospora cicadina. Next base: position 154,955 of record JAKSZP010011904.1, read on the forward strand.
GATAACTAACTTGAACAACACAAGTTAAATCAAGAAAGGATAGATTTAAGATTCTGTAAAGAAGGCCCTTATTAGAATAAAAAATGAAGTTGTTTATACCTCAGGTGGAAATTAAGATCTAAAATAAAATGGGATATTAAAAAGCATCCTGGATTATAGGGACAATAGTGAGTATTTCATGATCCTATAGTCAGATGGCGTCTGACTGCAGCTTTGGTTTCTTCACTTATTTTCAATAATTCTTGTATAGATGAGCTTCGTCTCATGGTGGTGCCCCAAACCTGGATGAACAGGAACCTTTGTGCTAGGTCCCGCTTCTGGGCTTGACTTCTTGTACTTGCTTTTGACATTGATTGTTTACTAAATTTAGTGATATGCGCCTAAACTTTGGATTCATTTGATGGCGCTCCTATGATGCACCTCGCATAAGAGGCTTTGAGTCACTTGAGAAATTGGATGTTGCTCTGATTTGGTAATATTCAATGTCGAGCCTCAGATGCTCTTGCCAGAGTAATTCAGTTCATTTATTGTGTCATCATTGGTGGAACTCAAATTAGTTTAAACCTTGAATGTAAAACAGAAGGTCGTTTTTCATATGAAATTTGGGCGGCGTCTTCATCCTCATATAATAAATCTTATAAGGTGGAAGGGCGAAAATTATTTTGTGTGACGTCACCATTATTAGACTGAAAATTATTTACCCTGCCCTTGCCTATAAAAGGGCCTTGATCTCCCCATTCGCAATGGCCTGGTTGCCTTACCACCACCAGTTTGGGGGTTGTCTTCATATATTCCACTAATCAAAGAATGACCAGGTGCACCACACGCAGTCTCATCTGCAATAATTTCCCTTCCAAGATGAGACCTGGAGGATGCTTGAGGGTGCTGGAAATACACTCTATTAAGAACAATGCTAGTATCATCATCATGAATGGAACACTCCGCTTCTCTCTTGGTCAACACAGTAGCAGGCCCAATCCAAATGTCCTGTAGTTTCTCTGGTTGTGCTCCTCTCAGATGGTAGAACAAAACCTTGTCTCTGACGCTAAATTCAGTTAACTTTGTTCTTTTCTGGCTCTCTATTTGACCTGGAGAGAGGCTAGTTTCAATGTTGCTTAGATCTTCTAACTTTAGTCTGATCAACTCTTCAGCCAATTCCTGTCAGAAATTTCCAGGTAAAAGGTTTCTTCTATCCGCTTTTATGATCAGTGCCAGGAGGGAAGCAGCGCAGCCTCTCTCCCATACGGGGCTTTTAAGAGGAAATCCCAATCATGCATTGGTGGCTTAACTGGTAAGCCAACAGCGCTAATGGGAGCAACTGGTCCTACTTCAACTTGTATTTCAGTTACATTTTTTTAAAAGCCTCATAGGGTATCGTTTAATCTTTTGACACTTCCATTGGGGATTGGATTTTAGGGGGTGGTAAACTGCTGCTTCACCCCTACAAGATCCATTAACTTTTTACTACTTCTGAGATGAAGCTTTTGACATTGTCCAACAAGAGGATTTGAGGGCATCCGTGTCTTGTAATTACCTGAGTGTAAAAAAAAGGCAGTGGAATTCGTGGTATATGTCTTAACAGAGGACGCTTTTACCCACTTATTAAAGTGGTCAATCGCCACCAGGATGAACTTGGCGCCGATGGATGCTGTTGGATATGGTCCCACCAAGTCAATAGAGAAAATGCTGTTTGGTGCAGTGGGTCTAATGGGCATATTCTCGGAAACTCTTTCCAGCAGGTGAAAATGGTTCAGGGTAAACAACTTTTAATGCTTAATGTACTTTGTTGGACATGCATTTCCAATAGAACCTCTCCATGAGGTAAGCCAACTTCTTCTGGAATCGTCCATGTCCCACATTCATGTGAGCCTCCATCACTAGCTTCATGCAATTCTGTGCCATATTTAGGGTTATAATTTGTTTTAAACTTTCTTTTGCAGATTTTCATTGACACGCCAGGTGTCTTAAGAACATCTTCGCAGGCCGCTCTTGACCTCTTCTGCCTCGTCCTTTCAAGCATCCCCAGGCAACCAAATTATGTCATAAAATCTATCGCTCTCTGGTGCCTGCAGGTGTAACACTGGTAGTCTTGACAAAACTTATGCGTTATGGTGTTTGTATCTTGCTCAATGTATGATCTCAAAATCAAATACTTGCGGAGAACATTTCAATGGGAAAGGCGTCCATCTTTATCCTTCATGTTTCCTAGCCAGCGGAGCAATGTGTGATCTGTAATTACTTTGAAATGTACCCCATGAAGATAGGGCCTAAAGTGCTTGACTGCTCTGATTACTTCAAGGCATTCACATTTGGTAACTGTATAATTATTTTCTGCCTTTCTGAATACTTATAATAATCCTCAATTGGGTGGTCTACCCCGTCCTCATCTAGTTGTGCTAGGATTGCACCAAGTTTCACATCACTGGCTTCAGTTTACTAGTAGAAATTTCTTATTGAAATCTGGATATGCCAATATTGGTAATTCTACAATATTTTCTTCAACTCTGCAAACGACTGCTTCTTCTCTAGGCTCCATCAAACTTCATCTCCTTTGTAGACAGGTAGCTAAGGGGCGCCGCCAAGTCCGCAAAATAGGGGGTAAACTGCCTGTAATACCCCAGCATTCCAAGGAACACCTGAACGTCCCTCATACTGTTGGGTGGCTTCATTGCCATAATCTCGTTCACTTTTCCATCCTGAGGCTTAATTCTGGATGGGCTAATCTCATGCCTCAGGAATTCTGGTTATCATTTGAGGAAAGTACATTTGCTTCTTTTCAGTTTCAATTTGGAAGCATGCAGCTGCTTAGAGACCTCCTGGAGGTGCTGCAAATGTTCCTGAAAAGTGCAACTGAACTCTGTGATGTCATTCAGGTAAATTAACACACCTGATAACTTAAGATCGCTGAAGATGCAAACCATTGCTCATTGGAAGGATGTGGGGCATTAAAGAGCCCTTGCGGCATCCTATTGGGTTCAAACAACCCTTGCCTGCTGATTAAGGCACATTTCTTCTGGCCCTCGGGTTGAACTCCATTTGCCAGTAGCTTCTGGATAGGTCCATGGTCAAAAAGTATTTTGAGCCACCCAGGCGCTTCAAAGCTTCATCAATGCATGGCAGCAGGTATGTTTCATTTTTGGTAATCTTTTTTAAATGGTGGTAATTCATGACAATCCTGTGGGTGCCATCCTTCCTATGCACCTTCAACAAAGGAGATTCCCATGAGCTCATGGATAGAAGGATTAGCCCATCTTTGAATAACTTATTGAGCTCTTGTGCTATGACTGCATCCTCTGTCTTTGAACGGTGGTAAAGTTTGGACTTGAAGAGGATAGCAGAATTGGTGTCCATCATATGGACCTGCCCTTTGCAAATGCCATAGTCGTTGGGGCTGATGCTGAAGGTGTCATTAAATTTATGCAAAAATTCGTTAAACACTTTTTGCTGCATAGGGTTCACATCTCCAAACCCAAGCTCACCAAAACCTCCTACTGTATGTATGGACTTGATATCTTGACGTCTGTTCAGTCGGGACAGTGCTACAACTTGCCCCTTCTCAACCCAGATTGGTTGGGCAGTGTTCTTCCCCAACATAAGGTTTAGCTCTCAAGAGTAAGTGGGATCATAGAATCTTGGTTGTTCTCTGGGTTCTTTCTCTTAAATTCCATCTCAACTGTACACTTCAAATATGTTGTTTAGAAATATTAACACTATTGATGATATCATTCTATGTTGATCCCCTGATTAAGTCTCTATGTCTCCATTTGTGCTCAGATGAATCCCTTCCTCTGCGCTCACGGTAGGTGGTAGTTGCTCTACATATTTCTCAGTAAAGGTGTAATGAATTTAAGAGAGTGATTGGATAATTTCAACAAAGCATGTACGCTGTTTTATTTTTGGTTTAATGTCATCATCCTTGAACACCAGGGGGAGTTGGTAGCTCAAGATGCTGATAGTGCTAGTGGTGAAGTCAATCTTCGCCTAAACTCCGGGAAACTGTGTCCTGATCAGTAAACCGTTGTGGTCATTTCCAATATTACTCAGATGCCAACAGGACCATAATTACAGAGCGTACAGAAAACGTGGAACAAGCTTTAATCCTCAGGTAACGTCAAATCCTTTGGTGTGGTATATAACATCGTAGTCACTGTCAGGAATAAACTTATGTTTCTTCATAAAGTTTGTGGAAGGTAATGTTAACTTGGGCCCCAGTTTCCAGCACTTCCAAAACGTGCACTTCTGGATGTTTTCTTCCTTCATCATGCTCTTGACAAACGGGCTTTCAGCGGTTAGGAATTCGGTGAAAGAGTCCTTAAACTGTCTCAAAGCAACGTCGCTTGTTTTAGCCTTGATAGTGTCTTCTCCATATGGTGCAACAATTTTAAAGGTAGACGCTACCATATGCTCTCCTTTACTAACTGAATTAATCACTTGGGTAAGTTTGTTTTCTTTGTCAAATGGGTATCACTTGATGCACATCCTTCAGTACCGTAAAGTCTTAATCTAGCCAGTACAGCCACCACGCTAGGTTCCCCTAACATTTGGTAACCCGCACGAGCTAAGTCTTCATCCTCATAATCTTCCTCACCCTCATTGTGGATATCCACCAGTTTACAGTGTTGGGTGTATCATCTTTAGTGTTGATTCCTTTGTTTTGGTGGTAACTAACGGACAGGATTGATAAAAGCGCCCAGGTGGTGGCACTTGTGGCACTTAAACTCTTGATGTGGCAAGCGTTCAGGCAGTTTGTTACGCTTCTCTTTTGGCTTGTTGCCCTTATTGTTGGCGACATAAACGGCCTTATTAACTCGTTGAAGAAATGATGTAGGTATCATGGCCTTGTAATAGGATTTGTACGTCTCTTGGATGTTGATCATTACCTCCTTAAGTGCTTTGAGGGACGTAGCACTCTTGACCGCCAGAGTCATATGCATCTTCAGATTATGATTCATCTCTAATAAACTTAGTAAAATGTTTTTGAAGTAGGCAAATCCATTGTTTCTGTGGTCCATAATTACTGAGCCTTGAGGTAGTAGCAAAAAGCGTAATTTGCAACTGACTAAATTTTGCTCAACTTCATCAACAGGAACTCTTGTCCATATTCTGAACATCCGATTTACTAATGAAATCAGAGAGTTATGATGTTCTTTACTTTGGTCCAAGATAATCTAGATCTTATGCTCACGCTTACGATCTCATAAGCTTCATGGATCATGCACCCTGCATCTGGCGAGCATTCTGGAAATACCTAGCGCTATCCATAAAATTTTCATAGCTTTGGAGGAAACCAGGACTTGTACCCTCGCCATTTGTATACATGGTTTTGAAGTACTTCTTGAAATCGGGATCCTCTTAAACAGGATTGGCATGCATCATGGTCAGCTGAAAACATGTTAGACTGTTTGTGGTACAATCCTTTGAGCGGTCTACATAGCTGCTTCCGGTCAATTATAGGTTGAGTAGAGGTAGGCTCCAGTCCAGTATGCATCTGTGCCTTCAGGTCTTCTATACTCCTATCCATTGCAACAGCATAATGTCATGTTGTTCCAAGTGCTCTCAATATTCATTCATAGAAGTGATGGTTTCGCTGTTCTCTTTTTTAAAGAATACAAGTCTCTCCAAGAACTTTTAAGTGTAGCTTAAGTTTGACACTAGGTGATGGTACTCTAACAAAAGATAGTGAGGCAATTCAGGATCTTCTAGCAGTCTCCTTGACATGCTCGAGATCAGTGCATAGATCATGCACTTCAAATTGAAAGGGTATGGAATCTAGTATAGAATGTATCCTCTTCCCTCATCAGGAGTTCAGAGGAATCCTCTCCATAATACGCCTCCATATCCGCATCATTGTCAACTTTCTCAGAAAACTATCATAATAATCGCTATGGGCATAATGGTGTCTCCCCTGCAGTGAGCACTAAAGTCAGCGCGCTGACCTCAACTTGATTAAATTTTAGAGGCCGACTCACTGCTCAGGGAGTCTACTCCACGTAGATTAGGCACCAGATAACCTTTACTAACATCACAATCACTCTCACTAAGCAAATCCTCCTTTAATGCTACCCCTTGTAGAATTAATCACTTTTATAAACTGTCCGCGCCCACAACATACTTCTTGACACTCTTTGATGTTTTGACATGCGGTGGCCCTCAGGACTTAGAAGGAACCTTTCCAACTTTCCTTTGGCGTTATCAGCACCAAGGTATCCGCTACAGAGAGTGTCTTTTCTCAAACTGGGAAGGTCTCAAACAGTTTACTGGACACAGTGTATTATGTTAAACCCCAGACTGGTTACAGGCAATTACTACACTTATTACAAAAAAGTGTAAACAAAAGGATAAACTTGAGATTCTATATAAAGGGGTTTTGTTAAGATAAAACGTGAAGTATTTTATACTTCAAGGAACTTCAAGCTGAAAAATAAATGAGATAAGTAAAGAAATTGGGATTTGGAGTTTTGACATGAGGATTTTCAAGTACCTCTAGTCAAACGTCTTCTGACTGCTGCTTTTGTCACCTCATCTATTTAAGTTAATTCTTTTAGCTGCGAGTTTCATCTCTTGGTGGTTACCTAAGAGCCTGGATATTCTGGGCCTTTGTACTAGGTCCCGTTTCTGGGTGCTAATCATTTATACCTTCTTGCAATATTGATTGACTACTAAATTTTGTAATATCTTTATGCCTTAAGGTTTGAGCAATGTCACTCCTAAAATGCGCCTTGCATCTTGGTTTTTGGTAACTCTCTATTTTAGATGGTTTCCAGATTTAGTAATATTCACCTTTGAAACTCAGATACTTGTGTTGTGTAATTTAATTTGCTCATTGTTTTGTTATCAGTGGAATGCAAAATTTTGGACCCCCAAAGGTATATAAGGGAGTCAATTTCCATAGGGAATTTAGGTAACAACGTCGTCTTCATCATAGAACTCTTCTGACCTTCAAGGGCGAAAAATGTTTCACATTACATCATCTCGTCCTTGCTGAAGTTTATTGCTCATGTTATCATTCCAATATAACTGAAAATTCCTTTTCTCGCTGTTGTACATTTTGCATTTGCTACAATCCAGGACTCTGTTAGTGTGACATGCCAAACATTATTAAGACTGCTGGATCTTGCTATTTCACCATCATCAGTGACATTTTCCTACAGATCTGCAGGCAACTCCCCAATCCAGCTGAGCACAAACTTCACCCTAGCCAATCAACCCCTCTTGATGAGCACCAGTGGTTATCCCCCTTCCTGGGCAGCCTGACTTCTTGCTCCTCCACCTCATGATCAATCCCTGATTGTCCATCATTGGCTTCACTGATTGTTCAAGTTCTCTCGGGGTATTTTGTACCTTCAGGTTGGGAGTTGGTTGCGCCGATGACTCCAGGATTGTTCACCTAGCACCTAACCTCTGGGGATACTCAGTCACTCTTATACCAGACAAGCTAAACTACATCCAATTTAAAAGCAGTAGAGGTAGGCAATTGTAAAGATTCCAATATGACTGGATGCTAATCCTGGAACAGCTAGGGCGGATTGGAAAGAATCCGTTAAACATGATATTAGTTACAATTATTCAAGTACCTCAAGATGAGGTGATATTGGAATAATGGGTTATTATTGGATCGCCTTTACATAATATGATAAGGCGATGAGGCGATGTCAACAAATGATGAATATGAATTAGATTGCCTCAAAATAAGGGTGATAGTGAGGTAAAAAAATAACAAGCCAAAACCAAGGAGAATCAGCGGAATAGAATAGTCTAAGCTATGAGAGCGGTATCATCAGAAGCCGCTGTATATAAGCGAGATGGGCGATTGAGAAAGTTATCTATTTTGGAAGGTCGACCTGGGGATAAGCACTTCCAATATAGTGAGGGAACTAATAAAAATTCGAAATTTAAAGACACCCCAGAGGGTTCAAGGCCCCTCTTGTTGTCTCCAGGATCACCAAGTTTAGGACGGTAGGGTAGGGGGGTTATTCTGGCTTATTCTTGGATGCAGCATTTGTGAAGGAAAGGATCAACCTTTAAGAACCATATGGGGAACCATGTGTTGATTGTCCTTCTGTTATGAGGGGTCATGTGTCCAAACAGCCATGCTTGAAAATGTTCCAATATATGGCTGTGGAAACGATGGATAACTTCTTGGATTGTAGGCGCTGCTCCTGTGAACGATTCCAGTACCATTGTATGTATCATCCATAGTGCTTTTGCTACTATTAACGCCCTGAGAGATGGGTGGATAGGAGAGTCCATGTTTATAGAGAACATGTTCCTTGCTAGGCTGAATGGTTGTCCGTTTTCTTGGCGGAATAGGCGCATGGCCTCTTTCCATACAGCCACTGATGTTGGGCGTTGTTCTAAACGGTAGGCTAGGCTTCCAAACTGACCACATATTTTACATGAGGTGTTTGGCATTTGACCATTCAGCTGTGCAGTATACTCTCCTCATACATCTCCATACATGTGCTCTATCCTGGGTAGGAGTAGAGGGTGATGTATGTATCTCCATACTATTCTTTGAGTCTCCAGGCTGTAGGGTATGTCCATAAGGTCCAGGTAATCTATCCTGGATATGGTACTTGGGTTTTTGCTTATTATATTGTCTGTGACTATTTGGTCATTGATTTCCTGTCTATGAGTTAGACTTGGGCGTCCTTAGTGACTGGTTTGGCCGTTTATTTGGATCCTCCATGTCACTCTTCTCATGGCTAGGTTTATTCGTTTGAAATTTGCAGAGTGCCTTGTGGTCCTGTAGCTGTAGTATGGGATGCCAGATACTTTATTAATGTGTTTGGGTAATCTGGGTCTCTTAATTGGAGTGCACGTGTGAAGTTATATCTTGCTGTTCTGGCCCAGTGTGTATCTGGAAGATCTGGGCTAGTCACTTGAGATATCCAGGATCCTAGTATATGGGTCGCTTACTCTACATAATTAGTAAGACCCATACCTCCATTCCTTCTAGAGCCAAATAGGGTTTCGAGGTGTACAGGGGGGTTGTGGTTAGACCAGAGCCATCCTTGTAGTAGGGCGTGAATTGTGTTAAAGAAGGATGGTGAGAAAGCGATTGCATTGGTTGTGAACCATAAGATTAATAGATCATAAAGTTGGCTACTGTGACCCTTCCAGTTAGACCTGTTTGGTGTCCATGTAAGGAGGCAATGCGTTTTGTTGTTTTGTCTAGAAGTTAATTTTCCATTATGGAATTGGCGTATCCTACTGCTTCCAGACATACTCCCAAGTGACGAACAGGACCAGCTGTTGGTTTGGTAATGAATGGAAGTTTTAGTGAGGTCATTGCTAATTTTCGCCTCCTATGCCTGGTAAGGAGTCTTGATGTTATATTAGTTTGTTGGCTCTGGGTAGTTGGCATCCACTGGGTCTGATATTTTCCCAGAAGTATAATTTCCGTTTTCTCAGTGTTAATGATGCGTTACTTATGGCTGAATAATCTTGTATTATATTCTCAATTCTGCAAGCGTCCTGATTGTTAGATATGCCCACCACATAATCATCAGTGAAGTCCATCATTTTGACTGGTGGTTGGCCCTTGACGTTGATTCCATTGAAATGTGTGTTTGTAATCCGGATTAAGGGGTCTAAGCTAAAATTGTAGAGTAGAAGGCTTAAGAGGTCTCCTTGTTTGAGTCCTCTCTGTGGGATGACTGTTTTGGTTAAGAAGCCTGATCCCCGCACAGCCAGGGTAGCAGATTCTGTGAACAGCATCACCCAGTTTATTAATCTATTTGGGGGCTTGAATTATTGAAGGCAGTCCCTAAGATAGGTCCAGTTCACCCTGTCATATGCCTTTTGTTGGTCTAAAAAGACAAGTACTCCAGAGGTTTTGGATTGGCAGGCATTTGCAACTGTGTGAATGTTGTCCCATATGGATCTTCTGGAACAAATCCATATTGTGATGGGGATATCGCGTCAGTTGCAAATTCTCCTAGTCTTTTGGCCATAATTTTTGTGAATATTTTTGTATCTGTGTTGGTTAGGGAGATTGGGCGCCAGTTGAATAGGTTTAGTCTGTCTCCTTTTTTAAATAAAGTGACAGTGTAGGCTTCTTTGCCTCCAGGTAGGAGGCATGTTTCCATAATACACTTATTCATTGAAGCTAGAAGAATGTTAGATATGTTAGTAAAATATCTCATACAAAATTTATTGGGAATCTTATCAGGTCTAGGGCATTACCTCTTGGTGCACTGCGTACTACTTCCCATAATTCCTCGCATGATATTAAATTGATTAATTATTATTTTGAGCTGCGGTTTTGATATGTGCATTTGCGAGGAATTTTTCAAACTTTTTCTGGTTCAATCAGTTCAGATCTATATGAAATTGTTAAAACCTGTGCACTTTGGTCACGACTTCTTCGGGTGTTTCTGCTATGAATTTGTCTGGTCAATGGATTTGTGTGCAAGCTATCATATTTTTCTGGACGTGGAATTGGCAGAAAAAGTAGAGTAAGCAAGTTTCTCAGTCTCTTACTTTTTGCATTTATATTGAACTCCAACTCGGTGTTGGTGTTTGTGGATCAGGGTGTTTAGCTGAACAGAAACCTCCGCCCATTTGCAGACCCAAAAAGGGCTGTATCCCATGCATGTGATGTTGTTTTCTAGATGGTCAATTTCTGCCAAGGTGTGCTTGATAATGGCTGAAGCTGCCCTGTGTCTTCTAGACAATGTATATTTGATTTGTTGGGTTGTTGATTTTTGAAGTTTTCCCAGATGGTTAGTGAGTCTGAGCAAAAAGTGTTTGAAAAATTCCAGGTTGAGGATATTTTCTCCATCCAGGATTGAAATTCTGAGTCAGCTAAACTTTCTGGCGTATTATGCACCATCTGGGTGCTTGGGTAATTGTTCTACCAGTTTGTAGGACACCAAAACAAGCTGATGGTCAGAAAATCGATTTTTGTAGTTTTGAATTTTTGAATTTGGTGCTGGAAAATTATTAGTGCAAGTAATAGGTCTATCCTTGACATAGAGACAAGTGTATATTGTGTACATTGGGCGTGTCATGTTTTGTAGCAGGGGTAGCCTTTTTGGTAGCAGATCATATAGTCCCAGGCTGGCCTTTAGCACACGAATTTCCACTTACCCTTGTGATGTCTCTGTTGTGTGTGGCCATCAGTCAGTATCTGAGTTAATCCAGCAGTTCATGTCTCCCATGACAAAAGTGTTTTCTGGAAGGTGGAGTTGTGTTAGAGCTGTTAAAAACTCTCATCAATCTAGTGCACAATTCAGTGCATATACACTGGCTATTGTGTGCACTTCAGTGTGCCATGAGAAGGTTACAGCTAGTACACGGCCATCAAGGAACAAATTTCTAATGATAAATTTAAAGTTTTGGTTGCGCATAATATCACCCCAAAGTGCTGCGACCAAAATGATATTGTTAGGAGGAGCATTTTTTCCATGCCTCCTCCTCTCCCTGTGAACAGTAGGTTTTCTGCACCGCCAGGATATCCACAGGTGGGTTTCATAGGAGACTCAACTTCTTGGCCTGGGATGTTAAGGCCTTGAGTCCCGCTATGTTCAGCGTCCCTATCTCTACTGAGACGCCCAATGCGCCTCAGGAGTGGTTGGCTGGGCCCCCCGGCCCTACTCCCTCACTCACATTACTCTCCAATGCACCTCTGCTGCGGAGAGCATAGCCATGAGTAGGAGTTGGGGTGTATTCTGCCCATTTTTGTTGCCGCTGTTATTGCTCCTCTCTTAGCTTTTCTTGGTTTTGATTTATCATTGCGGTGCACTTGTGTGCTCTTATTGAACATAATTTTATTTTGTGCATTCCATTGTTGATTTTACTTCCCGATTAAATTAAATTCCACAATTTTGGGGGGTGCGCTGAACCCCAGTTTTTCTGCATTCATTTCCAAATCAGGTTCTGCTGAATTCAATCTGGTCAGATTGGGTGTTCGGTTTTCCGCAGGATTTGATTGGCTCATTGACTCAAATTCATCCATATCTTCCCGGATCTGTTCCACCAATATGTATGATTCCGCTGAGGCCTATGCCTTGGCTGTGGCCAGCTTGTGAGCTTGTTTGGCCATTTTTCATAACTTTGGGGAAATTGGGTCAATTTTTATAAGCCCAGTTGTTCTCCCCAGTTGAAAGCTTGTGTTGTATCCATGATTTTGGCGTACTCTGAGTTGTCTTCGCCCATTTCCTCCTCACAGAATTCCATTTCTCTCAGGCCTTCTTTTATTGGGCAAGTGTGAATCATGTGCCCAAAGGCCTGGAAGTGGTTGCATATGGGGGGTGCACTACCCACTGTTGCGCGTAGCTGGGATTTTTTCCCATCAATGGTGAAGGATGCTATGTGAGGAATTTTTGTAATATCCTCTACTACATCCTGGTTCAGGGAAATAATTGCTATTGCCTTCCCAGTGCTAAGGGTTGGCATCGGCTGGAATCTTTGCAGCTTGAATTGTTTGATTTCTCCATAGGCTTCCAAGCCTTCTTGGAGATGTCTTTTGACTACTGTGCGTGCCAGTGTGGTCTGAAGATAATCAAAAATTATAAAAATATCTTTGGACTCTGTCCAACGGGTGCATTTGGTCTGTACCAAATGCTGTCCATTGGGAAGGTCAAGTATTACTCTGACTTTTGCTGCTTCATTTGCTTCTTCCGCGGTTTCAAACCTAAGATCTACTAACCTTTGTGGATATTATGGGTTGTTAAGTACACCGCGTGCAGGAAAAATTTATGTTGGGCTTTGCTAAACTTTTCCCACATTGTCAGTATTTCTACACCTAGGAAAACTCATATCCCATGTTCCACCAATGACAGTGGTTGTGATTAGGATAATTCCATGTAACTGCAGTCTTTTACCAAAAAATTAACAAAACCCGGGGGAGCGCCACCTCAGGCTTTTTATTTTTACTAAGATTTTCATTTGTACCTGTGCGCTTGGTACCTTTTGTGGTGCAGGTCTGGGTCCGCTGCCCTTTACCGCGTTCGCCCAGCTCTTTGCTTTACTACTAATACTCATCTCACCTGGTATTAATTATCAAATTGTGCTGTTTGAATCAAATCATATTACTAAAAGTGAGAGTAATCGGAAAGAAAAAGTTGCATTTGAGAAAGTTATGTTGTTAATAGTAGAGAGAGAACAGAATAGCAAAAAGTCGCTGTATTTATTAAAGTAAATAAAGAGTTGTTGAGGTGATTGCTCCTATTTTTTGATATTTTCAAGTGTGTCCGAAGGACTGACAATCCCCACATCGTCTGTCTGTTGTTCACTGGGTTAGACCTGTGCAAACAGTATGGCGGATCCTAATGATACTGTACAAAATAATAACAGTAGTGCTCACTACAGGGGGCCCATTGATCAACCACTAAATACTCAGAATCTCCAGTCGCCAGCTATGTCTCATAAAGCTTGCGTTGCTGTGGAATCTTCACAAAACACTGAAACAGCTGAGTATGAGGAACTCAAACTCATTATAGACGCAGCGCTCAAAAAACAGGATGAACTCCAAGAACAAAATGCCATCATGCATCAGCTTGACAGCACGTTTAGCCAAATGCAAATTCTGGGACAACAAAACAAGGAACTCACTAATTGTTTGGATGATACCATTGAGTGGCTGCAGTACGCAGAGCAGAAATTGACCAGTACCTCCTGGTCTTCTCACTGGGAAGAGGATGGATGACAAGGGGCACCTTATGAGGAGGAATATGACGGTGGCCAGATCTACTACACCCAGGATGGTAGCTCTGGATATGAGTATGATTCAGAGCGCCAATTCCCTCAAGTGATGGCAGTGCTGCCCATGGCAGAAGGCCACACTACACCCAAATCAGCGGACATCCCAACTTCCGCTGGACCAGCTTCTCATTGAGAAACTGCTTTTGGATCTTGACTCATTCCTCAGTATGCCCAAAAAACTGTGAACAGGATGAGTAGTCAATATTGAGAGACTGCCTCCATTTGATTGAAATGGAAATATCCATGGCTTTCTCAAATGGTTTGAATTTGCAGCAGAAGGCGCATCCAGTTGACAGAAGGCCAAACTGTTGATATCTGCCTTGGATGTTGGGAGTGCTGAAAAAGTCACCTGTTACCTATAGGGATGTAAAAAATACTGTGCTTCTCCTATTTGGGGGCACCTCAAAGATGTCACAGCGAAAGTGAAGTTCTTAATGATTTGATTCCGCCATAATGAGACTCTCATGGAGTTCGCTGATTGATTTATGACGGAAGCTCATGTGCTTATTGGGGCAGGATACTTAGTGAAAGCCAAAATGTGCATCACCATAATCTCTGCGGTGAAGCCATACTGAGAGCTTCACAATGTCATTTCACCAATTCTGGATGACGACGTTCCCCTGTGTAAAATTGTACAGTATTTGCATCACATATCCCCTAACTTTCTGCACCAAATATGGAACAGATTACCTCCTCTGCTGTACCCTCTTATTCAGGAGAATACACTCGTCCAACTCACTTTCTGCATAGCAACCCTCGCCCTTACTATAATTTTGCGCCTCTTCCTCAGCCATATAATTCTCAACAGTTTGATTATCGCCCCAGGGCTGGTTACAAAAATTGTCAGCAACCTAACTACAACCAGGACCTAGTTACGATGAATGTCAGCAATTATCTTACTAACCTGGCCCTGGTTATTCTGAACGTCCCCAAATTTTTCTGACCTGGACCCTCTTATGAAAATCAAGAACGTGGCTCTTATGGGGTTAACTGCTATGAATGCGCCACCCTGGCCACTTGGCAAAATTCTGCCATAACCGCCATGTGCACTACGTACATCAAGATCAATACTACCAGGGAAAAGATGGAGAGGAGTAAAGACATGACTCTCTACCACAGCGATCTCAACTCCAAACGTCCCTGAATCAATAGTAGTATATCCCGCGGAAGTCCCTAAGTACAATGATGGAATTTTATACCAGAAGCCAGTTGGAGGAGTGAACGTAGTGACATGAGCTCAAGCCAAGACTGCGGCGAATGAAGAATATTCAGAGCAATTGAAGCCATATGCATGCCAAATGCTTGATCAAGCTTCCTTGGAAAAGCTGGATTATGCCGCGGATGCACCAACTCTGAAATGGGTAAACGTTGCCCTTCCAGTAGACGCCATTGTCAAAGAATAACACAAAGTTGGTGAGTGAATATGAGTTTTCTTGAAAAGAGAGATCCAATAAATGTCCATGTATTAAACAGTCAATATTCTTCTTATTCTGAGTGTACATACTGTGATATTTTTAGTGAGAAATAGAGTTTGCGCTATAATAGATACTAGTGCTCCAGTTAACACAGTTTCCACTAAGTTGATGGCGAAGTTGACGTTAAAGCCTGATGTGGACCAAAAAGTGGTGTATGGGACTGCTGGAGCAGAAAGCACCATCTTTGAGGGAGCATACAGTGTGCTACCTTTGCGTTTTGGGTCCATTGTCATTGTAGCTCTGGCAATTGTGCTACCAAACAAAAATTATGACTTGCTAATCAGAACCGCTTTCCTGCGACATTTTGGGGCTGTCATTGATATGATGGAGGAGACCCTTGCAATTTTGGAACAGCAGATCCCAATTTGCTTTACCTCTAGTGGAGTGTCAAAGATCCAGTGCACATGAGCCACATCAACCTTGTATATAGTGATGTGGTGATGTCAGTTCGCTATCATTGACTAAAAAACAAGACTCAGTCCCTTCCCCAGCAGATATATGAATATCAAGGGATACCTCTCCGAGCTGCAGGGCCCATATATATTCCTTCTGGACACCAAGCTCTAGTGAACACTGTTTTAGAGGTGGAAGTGTCTGATGGGCTATATGGGGAAGTCATTAGGCTCTATCGTCAAACACAGCTTGAGCATCGTGTGGCTCCAGGGTTATACTTCCAGGCCATGGGGAGATTAAGGTTCTGTTAGCAAATCTCCAGAATGAGCCAATACAAATCCGCCAACACCAAATAGTAGCATATTTACACTTGGCTCCAATAGAAGAGGTTCTTCAGGTTCATGACTTCAGTTCATTAGATGAATTCAGTCTATCAGTCGAGGCACTGGTTGGCGTATTGATGATGGTACCACAGAGTAATTTAATAGGGCTTTCAAATAACAAAAAGACCAAGAAATAGCTTTATTTCAGAAGTACAAGGATATTTTTGCTGTTGATAATCACGATTTAGGGTGTGCTTGGGGGTGTGGTCCATCATGTGGATACAGGAGATCATCCCCCCATAAGGTCTCAGCCGATCCAATGATCAAGGGCAGTGTAAGACGTTATCACTGAGAAAATTGAAAAGTTTCTAGAGCAAGGGATGCTCGAACTGTCCAAGAGTCCGTGGGTTTCACCTGTTCTGATTGTAAAAAAGAAGGATGGCACTAACCACATAGTAATGGCTATCAGAAGCTTATTAGTATTTTAAAAAGACTCATACCCCTTGCCATGGATTGACGATGCTTTGGATTGGTTAGGGGAGCCCATTACTTCTCAGAGATAAACTTGATATTAGGTTATTAGAAAATCGAGCTACCCATGGTGGAATAGAAAAATGCGCCATAATCACTTCCAAAGACCTTTTTCAACTGCCTCAGATGCCTCAAGAATTTGTAACGCCCTTGCTACGTTAAAACGAGCCATGGACACTATTTTCGGTGACCTGAAGCTGTCATGTGTCCTCATATACCTTGATGATATTAAGTCTTCTCTCAAACTTTTTCAGAGCATCTTGATCATCTAGATGCAGTATTTTGCCAGCTCGCTGGGGTGAACATCAAAATAAAGCCTCAAAAATGTAACTTCTTCAAGGACCAGTTGGAATATCTGGGGTTTGTGGTAGACTCTAAGGGGCTGAAACCAAAGCTTGCCAAGGTGGAAGCCATCCACAAAATGACTACGCCTAATAGTAAATGTGACATACAGGTATTTTTGGGAATGGACGGTTACTACCAGTGCTCATCCCTAACTTTAGCTGTATTTAAGGCCTCTACCTGAGTTGTTAAAAAAGGATGCTGTGTTCAAATGACAGAACGTCATTAATATGCCTTTGATACACTTGGTACGGCGCTGATCAGTTTGCTGGTGTTATGCTATCTGAGCTTTGATAGGGAGCTTATCATTCAGATGAATGCATCCATTTCCGCTGTTGGGGCAGTAATTTCTTATAAAAATGACGAGGGAGAGGAGCATCCGTTGCATGCTGCAGTCAAAGTCTGAACTTCCAAGAGCGTAATTTTACTGTGACTGAGTGGGAGTGCTTAGCAATGATCTATGCATATAAGCAATTTATGGTCTACTTGCATGAGGTAAAGTTCAAAGTTGTGACAGATCACGCATCATTACGCTGGTTGCAGAACCTCGAAAAGCCTGAAGGTATTCGGCTCAATGGGCTCTTAAGCTGCAGGATTATGACTTCAAGATCCTTCACCACCCTGAAATAAAGCATAAGAATTTTGACTGTTTATCTCGATTTCCAACTGTTGCCATGATGGTGGATCTCAGTGATGTGATGTACAATAGATACTCAGCAGAAAATATGATGACAAACTGCCCCAAGTGATCAAAGAATTGAATGAGATGTGAACGAATACCTTCCAACAGAATGGGGAACTGTAAAAGTGGATCAGCAATTTATGGTCAATTTTCCGCAACCCTCAGCATGGATGGGAATTATTATGAGTGCCCACAAAGCAGGCAGACATGGTGGTGTGACAATGGAGTTGTTGCACCATTGGTACTATTGGTAAAGCATGAGCTTTGATGTGCACAAAATCATTTTCTGTTGCCACCAGTGCTAAGTGGAGAAGCCATTCTACCATAAGACTTTGTACCGGGTAGTAAAACCATATTTTTCTTGACATATGGTTTCCCTTGATGTTGTCAGTCCTTTGCCAACAGGAGCTAACTGGTGCAAGTACATTCTGGTGGCTATTGACCACTTGACCCGGTGAGTTGAAGCATTGGCGATATAAGATTTGGGGGCAGTTACAGTGGCCAATTTCATAATGGAATGTATTATTCAGTGACATGGCTGCCCTCAGTTTTTTCTCACTGGTATTGGACATAACTTCACCTCACACATCCTTCTTAAACTGAATGAGCTTATGGTATTCGTGGGGTTCTGAAGACTCCATATCACTCCAAGTCCAATGGAATGGTCAAACAGGTGAATGGTACCTTGGCGAACATACTACAGAAATTAGTAAAGGATTGACCTTCCAATTGGAGCTCCCTCCTTTCCACTGCCGTGTTTGCCTATAGTATTAGTTACCATTCCACCAAAGGGAAAAGCCCCTTCCAACTACTATACAGGTGACACCCAGCTCTTCCAGAGTTACTTTATTAGTGTGTAGAAGACATTGGCAGAATAGATCCCTACCACTATTTGATTAACCTTGCAAACACTTTAAAAAAATTGCAAACTGAAGCATATTCCTTCAACTTAGCCAAGAAGATCAATGATCAGGCTGCTGATCAGGTATGTCATAGCAGGTTGGCACAGTTCAAAGAGGGCGATATGGTTCTCTTCCATGACCAACATGGGTTTGGGTGGAAACACAAGTTGGCCAGTATCTATATTGTCCGTTCAAAGTTATAGAGAAAACTGGGGTTGACGCTTATATTATCAAGGACCCCACAAGTGGTCAGATCATTAACCAAGTGCATGCGAAGTTCCTCCAACCATATAAGCAATAGGAGCTTTATTTTCCAGTCAAGGAGGGGGTAATGTCGTGATTCCAATATAACTGGATGACAAGCCTGGAACAGCTAAGGTGGATTGGAAAGAATACGCCAAACATAATTTCAGTTATGATTATTTGAGTGCCTTGAGATGAGGCAATATTGGGATATAATGGGTCATTATTGGATTGCCTTTAGATAAGGTGATAAGGCGATGGCAACATTTGACAGATATGAATTAGATCGCCTCATATTAGGGAGATATGGAGATAAAGAATAACAAGCCAAAACCAAGGAGAATTGGTGGAATAGAATAGTTCCAAGCTATGAGAGCGGTATTTTTAAAGCTGCTGTATATAGGCAAGCTGGGCGATTGAGAAAGTTAGGCTATTAATTTTAGAGAGAATGGAACAGCGAAAGGTCTCTGTAATATCAAAGTAAATAAATATCTGTTGAGGCGATTGCTCCTAAATTTTTAGTATATTTTCAAGTGTGTCTGAAGGAACAATGATCCCCTCATCATCTGTCTGTTGTTCAGTGGGTTCGACCTGTGTGAACAGTATGGCAGATCCTAACAATAACATCTAAAATTATAACAGCAATCATTAATTAAATAAAGACAAAGAAGATTGGAAGATTTGAAGAAAATTTTATTAAAGGGAGATTAAATTATTTATAGGCGTTACCCACTTTTTAATGTCATTTGCATCTAATGTCATTTCTTAATTTTCAGCACATTAACTGGTAAATCCAATCATCAGCTTTATGGCTGCTGATCATTTCTCAAAATTAGTTATTCTCCACATTTAATATATGTTGACTATTTTTCAGTGTCAGTTTCTGATTCATCAATCATAATTTATTATAATAGCTTAAGTCAACAAATCATCCCTCACAATCAATTTTTGGATCCTCTGGCACCATAGGCAGTCAACTGATTTGCCTTGGCCTGATTCACTTGTTGATCTCAAAATAGTTAAGTATTTGATCATCCTAGGCTCTGTCACCAGTGACACTAAAATTTGATGTCAACTTTATCAATGGAATTTATTTATAAATTTAATTATTCATTATGTCTTGCTATCTTTGGCCTCAGTCACCAGTGTTGAGATTAACCAATTGGCTCATTGGGAACCATCATGATACTCTTGCAAAGTCAATTTGAGATTTGACTTAATTTAATGAATATAATAGATTTTGATACCTTCAGCATCAGTCACCAGTATCAATATAGCTGAAAACTCTATTGGAGTTTTCCTGATACTCTCAATGTTGAATTGGTTAATCGCCATCCTAATTATTAATTCTAATCATTTTGACATCCTCAGTCTCAGTCACCAGTGTCATAATCCACCAATCTCCTGTCAGGGATGATTCCTGACACTTTTCTCAATCCAGTGGATTGAGATAGCTCAATTAAAAAATGTGGAGCACAAATTGGATTGCTAACATCAATTTTTTAATCAAAAATCGTAAAGAAGTTGACAATCACATTTGACTTATATAAATACTAATTTCAACAATTGTAAAGGAAATCCTCTAGTTAGAATCCTAACACTCGCTCTCGCCTATAAAAGGGCTTTAATGACCCCCATCCATGGTGAGTTGGTTGCTAGTACCTCCGCCTGTTTAGGAGTTGTTTGCACACATTCCACTGGCCAAGGTATGACTAGGTGCACCAGTCATAGCCTCATCCATGATATAAGGCAATAATAAGCACTTTGGGATTTTAATTGACAAAAGATGGACGAAATTAAGCTTAACTTAAAATAGGAAATAATTGGTAATATTTGGTGTTTGAGGGGATATGCTTTTAGCGCAGATATCAACCATTGGGACTAAAGCATACCCTGGGAACAGATCAAAATCCACTATCCTAGATCATTTACAGGATAAAAAGAATTAGGCAACAGATAAAAGAAATCATAAGTTAAGGCGTATTTAAGATAAAGTGTGATAATCTTTAATATAGACTTATTCCCTACAGTGAAAAAGAGTTTAAATAGGCAATATTAGCCTTGAGGATAGGCTAGTGGAGCACTTCAGTGGTAATATATCTTGAATTTATCTAATGAAGCTTTTAGCATTATAAGTCATTTGATGCTATTTAGATTAATATCAATATTAAAGTCAGGCTCATAAGCCCATTAAAGCATCAATTTATAGATAACTATAGTGAATATAGGCTGAGATTATATAAATAATTTACATTGAAAGCCCAAAGTTGAGCTTCACACCTACAAGGGAAAATCCAGACAGTCACATACAATTTGTCTCATGTCAATTGAAGAATATCACATAATTTTCAATTCAAAGCCAAATCCATATTTATAGAATATAACTTCCCATTTATCATGTCAATGCATTGTGTCAGGCGTATTAATTCATTTGCAACAGAAGTTGACTTTGATTTGGATTAATACTGTGAGTCACGTTCAAGATCTGGATCCTTATGTCTAAACCACGTTATTAGCATTTTGATCTCAGCAATCAAGATTCAGAAAATTACTTTAACCCCTTGATCTCACCAATAAAGTGTAAGGAAAATAAATGTGTCTCTTAATACCCTCTTTAAGTCTAAAAACTATTTTAAGGCTGTTATTTAAACCAAATTTTTGGCAGCTCCAGGACAACTTTAAGAGGTTACTGGTATAGGTACCTATAAGGCACCTTAAGGTAGCAAACATTATAAAATATTTTGATTCTCATATTCTTCTTTGGAGAGTAAATGCTCAGTTGTCCAAAAATTACATCATATTGTCTTGGTACTTAAAACAATTTCTTTTATAATAATCTGTAGGATTGCCACCCACCCCGTGCCAAAACCAACATGGGTTACGATCCTACCTTCCCCTCCTCCAATGTCTGATGCTGCAGCTGCACCTACAGCCACCAATCAGCACCCACCTTGCCCCAATGCCATGAATAATTTATCCAACAAAACATTGGATTGGATCCCAGTTTGATCCCATGCATTTGCAATGAATCAAACAAACCTCAACTGTACGCTGATTCCCCAATCCAATTCAACCAAAATCCATGGGAATTATTGGATGAAATCGATGAATCAGGTAATGACATTGAAGAACTGACGCTGCAACTCGAGCGGCTCTGTAACGCAGAATGGGATGCAAAATTCCCACCTCAGAAATATGTCCCACAACCTAACGCCAAACCATTCTACAGCGACCACCAGCTTACAGTAGAAGCAGCCGCCGCACCAGATTGCCGTCTGCTTTGCAAAGCTGCCGCCAAATCTGTGGCTACACTTGCAGGAGGAATTCCACCTCCCATCATCCCCACAAATCTTACTGCACAAAGTAAGATCAACATGAAAATTTTATACAAAATCGTCACTGAAGCCATCCAGAACGTGGTAACAGTAGCACGGAATCTGAAAGCAAAAATAACCTGAACCAATATTGCCACATTTGTTAAATTCCCAGACGCCCACCTTAAAGCTGAAGATGCTTTGGGCAAATACATCGTTGGTATAATGATGGCAGGCAACTATTCAGAAGTTCCAGTCATCAAGGACATTGAGCCCTATGCTGCCAATGCCCCCACACCCTTATTATCTGCCTTAACATGCACCCTACTCCGGAATGAGATGGATGCAGCCAAAGACGAGCCCCCCAATCCCCCCTCCCCATCCACCATGGAGGGATAGCAGTATTTGCTGCCCACCTGGTTAGATATTTTGTTAGGTACAATTCAATCAATCCATCCATTTTGGGCATTTCATTTTAATCGTTATTTTTATTATAATTTTTAGTTTTAGTTCAGTAATGTCCATCCCCTGGTTGGCTTACCTTGGTTAAATAAATAATCTGTAGGATGAAATTAATTGGTAATCCAATATAGAGAATTATTACTCATTATGGATTTCTCTTCAAATCAATGTCAGAAAAAAACATTGTACATATGGTTAAATTGTAACCGCTGCTATCTAATACAATGGCAGGGGAATAATAAAGACTTTTTAAATCTTATAAGAAGGAAAAAGTGGTCACAAAATAATGATATAAAGCAAAAAAATTGACCTAAGTGTGGTTACATCATGTTCAGCCTTAATATGTTTTATGAACAATAGAGGATCACAATGCTTGGCGACCTAGTGTGGGGAAAATCCAAACTTTCTAAAAAGTGACCATTAACTCAACTCAAGTAACATTTGACCCAAAAATATATAAGCAAGGGGCAGAACTTGGGAAGATTGGGTAAAAGAGTTTAGAACATAGTAAGTAAGCCTTTTACAAAGGAGTGAAATAGGATAAACTTAAGTTTTGTTAGCAGTTAATTGGCAAAAGCACAATATTGTCTGGTGCCAACGCTACAAAACATTCAGTTATCTCAGATATCATAGATTGGGTTTTAGAACACTTGAGAATTATCACCCTATCATCCCTATTGCCTTAGGCTGACCTCTCGTTTTTGCCTTATAAACTGTTTCATCTAAAATTGAGTCTCCTAATGACTACTGAGTTTATAAAAACAGCTTTTCTTCTTCATATTTTTCCAATCTCTGTAAAACATAAACATAGGCCATGATTGTAACAAAGAAGGATGGTGAACTTAAAATAGGTAATCTTAATGGTAACCTCATTAAACATAAGAATAGGAGTCTTCAGGGTCATGGTACAGTTGTGGACAGTCTGCTCTGTTTGGGCTTTTAATGAGCAATGTATCAGGAAAGATAGTTTATAGAGCTCTAACATATAGATAGTAAAATTCAATTGGTGGGATTTTTCTGGGGCACAGATAAGGGATTGAAAAAAGCAAAATTACAAGGTATAAAAATTAAGCTTTAAAAATGAAATGAAAGTGAACATAGTTTGGGCAAGCAACCTCAAAGGGAAGATCGAAGTTTGATTTTATAAGAATGGATTTAGGGTTAGATGGTAAGTCAGATAATAAATACTAAACTTTAAAAATTAATTTAAATATGAATGCTTCCAGTTGATTGCTTGTCAACTCAAAATAGCATTAAAGTCAGAATTAGAGAGTTAGAAGTTGCCAAACTTTGAGGCACAGCTTTGATCTAAAATTGACTTAGTTTTTTATTTATAGGGTTACCCTTTGTTAGTATTTTTTCCCAACTTCCCAGCATCCTAGGTTATCTGCTGGTTTTCTAGGGGATAAGTCCCACTAGCAAATGAATTGTATATTGGTTGACCTCAATTTTGGGTTAATAATGTCTGAGGATTTTGATTAATTTTCCAGGCTTGGATCTGTCAGGGATTAATCCATAAAAATGCTTAAGATCTCGTCAGGCATAGTTGCTGATGAAACTGGGGCGTCTGATAGTTATTTGCTGATTAACTATCAGATGTGCCAATTTGGATCAGTCAGGTTTCATCATTAACTGATTGGGAATTTAATCAGCAGTTTTGAGGCGAGTGATGCCACCTGAAACTAGCAAATCAATCAGTCAATTCACACCTGCTATAATGAGTAAATAGTCTCGTTAACTAAGCAGTTCACTACCAAATGTGGTTAGTTTGCTGTGATTGAGACAGAACATTAGGGACACGTTTCTGGTTCTTTTTTTAGGTCTCTGGGATGTCCAATAAAGTATCCCTAACCCAATGAAGAAGTCCATCACCGGTAGAGATGTTATAAGGAAATTCAATGACAATGGCTGCTGTTTCATAGCTGAAGCGCCAACTTAGGAGTTGAGCGCCAAACACCCCTATAAATTATCTAGTAACTTTATTAATAAAAAGAGGCGAAAAAGATCATAAATTAAACCTGATTTAATACCAACTTCTATCCATTTTCAGTTAGTTATTGTTGTAGTATACAATAATTGTGAACTCTTTTTTGTGTATAAAGAGTAAGGATTGGATATCTTTAGAAAAGAAGCAGACCTTTGAGGTAGACCTCTACCAACTCAGCGTGAAAAGAACTAGAGCCAAAACCTCTGTTTCTGAGAGTGGATTAAGTTTAACCATAATAGGGAAGAAGTCCATAAGTGTCAAATCAGTATTTCGTGGATTATTCCAAGTTTAGCATTGGACCACTTCTGGTTTAATTATTCAACTACAGATAATAGTTGTCATACTATTATTACTCATATATGTATATATCAAGCAACGCGATTGTGCACATACTGAACCTGTGCAGTTAACTTCTGGGAACTATCAGTCAAGCCAGTACCTAACATTTGTTGCTCACTACTGTGGGCAGTTGAGTAAGGTATCATTCTACAATGTCATATAAAGAAGAATTGAGAAAGCTATGGATTTATTTTGAAACCGTCAACAAGAATGCATTGAGTTCAGCTGATCTAGAGAATTCTCTACCTTAGAGGAGAGAGTCACTAAGATTGAGGAAGGAGTAAAAGAAGTTTTTGTAATTTCAGCAATGAGTTACTCAAAAAAGTAATGTCAATAAAAAATAAAGAAGGAGATTTGGTCAAGGAAGTTTTATTCCTGAAGATGGAACGTGAAGTGGATCACGTTTGTTTGCGCTTACTTATCTTAGACATGGAACAACTATTGAAACAATTCAACTACCTGAAGAATAAGAGATGTGAATGTGAACCTTATACGGCAACCAACGCCAAAGAAAGGACCCCTAGATCTCCAGTTGGGAAATTGACAACTCCTAGGAATATGCTGACAGCATTTGCAACTATTTCAGAGATAACCCCCGAGTTTACTCCTCAAGTCAGTTGGGTAGCTGAGCCAAGAGTGGCAGCTAGAGAAAATTCAGAGGAATTCAGAACAACGCCAAAATTACCCGCTTTTCATTGGGACAAAGCTAATGCGTTGTTCTGACTGCTTGTCATGCCTATGTTTGTGTATAATGATAGACAACAAGCTCTGACAGTTGTGAACTGTTTAGGTACAGACTTCAAAAAAATGGTGTTAGGTCATTGTCAAGAATCCATATTACTGAATGAAAAGCCACCATTATGAACATGCGGCTCATTGGAGGAATTCTGCCAAAGGATCAATGGACAGATTCCGCTGAGGATGTTTCAGAGCTATAAGTGATTGATTGCTTTAGGATAAGGCGATAATGGGTCATAATGGGTTTTATCAGATTGCCTTCAAAATAGGGTGATAAGGCGATGTTGTCATTTGACAAAAAGATATATTGGATTGCCTCGAATTAAGGCGATAAAGAATTAAAGAACAACAAGCCAAAACAATGAAAAGATGGCGAAATGAATAAACCAAGTGAAAGGGCCAGTACCAACTGAAGTCGCTGAGATATCAGTGAAATGAGGGGAATGGAGGTGTGGATTTAGAAAAGGGTTTAGAAAGAGAAAAAGAGGGGGATAGAAAGGAAGAAAGAAGCGGATTAGAGGAAGCTCCGCTGACTTATTATATTTCAAATAAAGTAGTAATTTGGGGGAAAATGCTCCCATTTATTATAAATTTAGTGTTTACAAGTGTATCAAGGAACTGTCAATCATTATATCGTCCATTCCAATTGTTCAATGGGGGAAACCCTGTGCATAAAACCTTTTAGCGGGTACATACCAAATTGCCAAGAATCAACAGTGGTGCTCACTACAGGGGGCCCATTGACCAATAACAATATGATGAGAACTCAGCTGCCAGCTATGTCACATCCAGGTTGTTTTAATAAGGCTCTGCATGAAATGGTGGTCCATTTGCATATGAGGAGTTGAGACTCGCGTTAGATACTGTGCTCAAAAAGCAGGATGAGTTGCTTCAGAAGGTTTTCAGTGATAAGCTGCCGCCATTTGATTGCGAAGGAAATATTCATGTGTTCTTTCGCTGATTTAGTTTGCAACTGACAGTACTTCACATTGGCGGAGGGCAAACCTATTACTCTCCTCTTTGGACATTGGGAGTGCTGATCAAGTCGTTTGTTGCCTCTCAGATAGTTCTGTTTCATACCATGAAGTTAAGGAGACAGTGCTGCATTTGTTCAGCAGAACAGTGAAAATGTCATAGCAGAAAACCAAGTTCTTGACCATTGGGTTTCAGCGAAATGAGACCCTCACTGCATTCGCTGACTGATTTACAATGGAAGCGCATGTGCTGATTGGGGCAGGAATTTTATCCAAAGTTGATGTGTGTATCGCGATGGCCTCAGCGGTGAAGCCATACCCTGAGCTTTACAAAGTCATAGCCCCATTGTTAGAGCCCAATGTACCTCTTCTTAAACTTGTTCAGTTTGTACCTCGCTTATCTGTAACTTTCCCTCCACTCAATACTGAGCAAATCTGCACTGTCGCCGTTGTCCACCCTAATCATGTGGGAAGAGTTAACTGGTCAGGGAGGATCCCATAAGGATACTCTCCGCATTCCAACGGGCGTTCCTTAATTACTTATCAACATTGAACCAACTACCAATTTGGGACTAACTATGCTGATAGGTGGCAGTCATTTTACTGTTGGGGGTCTGGTTACGTCAATTCTTTTAAAAACGATCTACCAAGTGAACCAACTTATACTAAACATGGGCGTAGGCCCTATGGTGTAAGTTGTTTCAATTGTGGTTGCACTGGCACATGGGACGATAGTGCACTAACTGACGGATCCCTCCCTTACAACAGGAGCAGGGCTATCAGGGAAAAAGTCTGAGCGAAGTATAAAAAGGGACTCTCTACTTCTGCTACCTTGAACTTACAAGTTCCACCTGAGTCTATTGTGTTAAATATAGCTGAAGCTTCTCATTATGATGATACATTCCTCTACCAACCGCCAGTTGGGGGAGTAAATGTGCTGACCCAAGCGCACGTTGAAGAAATGGCGGAAAAAAACTCTCCAGATCAACCGAAGCTTTATTCTTTTCATATGTTCTATCAAAATCTGTTAGATCAGCTAGAACTGTGCGCAGATGCCCTGTCCCTGAGGGGAATAGACGTCGCCCTCCCAGTCACGCTATTGTAACCAGATACCCTAAAATTGGTGCGGGTATTATGAGTCTCCTGGAAAACATGAATTATTAAGCATACATGTAGTAAATAGCCGGGATTCATTTTAAACAGAATGCACGTACTGTGATATTGTGGTAGCTAAAACTCAGGTACGGGCTATTATTGATATGGGCGCCCCTGTTAATATTGTCTCCACTAAATTGGTGGCGAAGTTGTCCTTAAAACCTGACATAGACCACATGATGGTGTATGGGACCGCTGAAGCTGAAACCACCACTTCTGAGGAAGCATATAGCGCTCTTCCCTTGCGGTTCAGATCCATTGTTGTGGTGGCTCCAGCGGTGGTATTACCATATAGTAACTACAATATGTTGGTTGGGACTGCATTTATGCGACACTATGGGGCTATAGTTGATATGATGGAGAGACCCTAGCCATTGTGGGACAGCAAATCCCTATTTATTTCACCTCTAGCGGAGCGCTGAAGAGCTCAGCGCATATGGGACAGATCAACCTTGCTTACAGCAATGGGGTGATTCCAGTGCGCTATCATCGATTAAAAGGGGAAACGCGGGCCCTCCCTCATGAGATATACAAATACCAAGGGTTACCGCTTAGAGCAGCTGGAGCTATATCCATTCCCTCTGGACATCAAGTAATAATAGACACAGAGTTAGAAGTGGAAGTGCCAGCTGGGCTCTATGGAGAGATCATTGGGCCTTATCAGCAACCATGGCTTGAGCCCCACGTGGCCCCAGGCATCATACTTTCAGGCCAGGGGGAAATCAAAGTACTGATAGCAAATCTTCAGAAAAGCCCCATTCAAATCCGCTGACATCAGATTATAGCATATTTACATCTGAGCCTGGTTGAAGAGATCAACCAGGTTCATGAGTTCAATTCTTTGGAAGAATTTGGTCTGCCCATCAAACCACATCTTAACAATGGTGGTTGTATCGCGAGAAAGTTTATCTGGGTTATCAGAAGATCAGAAGGAGAGGGCAGAAGCGTTATTTCAAAATTATAAAGAGATCTTTGCGGTTACAATAATGATTTGGGGTGCGCTCAGGGGTTGTTCATTGACTGGACACTGGAGATCATCCCCCCATCAGGTCTCAACCAATCCGTCAATCACAGGCATCTGAAGAAGTTGTCACCGAGGAGATTGAAAAGCTGCTGGAGCAGGGAATGCTCAAACCATCTAATAGTCCGTGGGCTTTGCCTGTCCTAATTGTTAAAAAGAAGGATGGTATAACTGCATAGTAATCAGCTACCGGAAGCTTAATAGCATCACCAAAAAAGATTCATACTCTCTGCCAAAGATTGATGATGCGTTGGATTGGCTAGGTGGAGCCCGCTACTTCTTGGCGATGGATTTTATATATGGTTATTGGCAAATTGAGTTGCCTTCAGCGGAACAAGAAAAATGCGTGGTAATCACCTCAAAAGGGCTTTTCCAACCAAAGCGCATGCTGCAAGGGCTATGTAATGCCCTGACTACGTTTCAATGAGCAATGGACACCATACTGGGTGATCTGAAGCTGTCGTATATTCTTGTGTATCTCAATTATATTAATGTCTTCTATCACACGTTTACTGAGCATCTCACCCATTTTGAAGAGGTATTCCGCTGACTGGCTGAGGCCAATATCAAAATCAAGCCTCGGAAATGCCATTTCTTAAAGGATCAGAGAGAGTACCTTGGGTTTGTGGCGGATGCAACTGGGCTGAGACCTCAGCCAGCCAAGGTAAAAGTCATCCAGAAGATGACTAAGCAATCTAATAAGCGGGACATTCAGGTGTTTTTTGGGGATTTTGGGTTACTACCAACGATTCATACCCAATAACAGTTGCATTGGAGGTCTGCTGTTTGAGCTACTGAAGAAAGAAGCCTTGTTTAAATGGATGGAATGACGTCAAGGTGCCTTTGATACACTTTTAACGGCATTAGTTAGTGCGCCGGTATTGCACTATCCTAATTCTGATAAGGAATTTATAGTTCAAACAGATGTGTCCCTTTCCACTGTTGGGGCAGTCCTGTCTCAAAAGGACAATGAGGGAGACGAGCACCCCGTGGCATACTGTAGTCGCAGCTTGAATTGCCATGAACGGAATTACACCATAACTGAGTGGGAGTGCTTAGCGGTGATCTATGCATATAAACAGTTTTGAGTCTACTTGCACAGAGTAAAGTTTAAGGCTGTAACGGATCATGCCTCTTTGTTCTGGTTGCAGAATTTGAGAGAGCCTGAGGGGCGGCTAGCATGATGGCCCCTTAAACTACAGGCTTACGACTTTGAGATTCTACACCGACTGGGAGCAAAACACCAAAATGCGGATTGCTTATCAAGATTGCCAACAATTGCAGTTATGGCAGATTAAGTGATATAATGTTCAACAAATTGCTCAGCGGAAAGTATGATGATGAACCGCCTCAAGTTATCAAGTTACTAGATGAACTCATGATCAATACGTTTCAAAGAAATGGGGAATTGTATAAGCATATAGGGGACATTACTGTGAATATCCCAAGGCCTTCCATCTGCTCAAATATTATTATGAGTGCACACCGAGCAGTTGGCCATGGCAGATTCTGGAAAACTCTTGAATTGTTAAGGCCTCGTTATTATTAGGTAATCATGCAATATGATATGCTTGAGACCCTGTCTTTCTGCCACCAGTGCCAAGTGGAGAAGCCGTTCCACTAGAAGACTTCATACCAGTTGGTAAAACCTCGCTTTGCTTGGCATACAGTCTCTATTGATGTTGTGGGACCTCTGCCAACCGGAGCTAACCAGTCTAAGTATATCCTGGTGGCAATTGACCACTTGACCAGGTGGGTTGAGGCGCGAGCCATCTGGGATCTAGGGGCAGTTACAGTGGGTAAGTTCATAATGGAATGCATCATACAGCGTCACAGATGCCCAAAGTTTATCCTTACTGACAATAGAACCAACTTCACCTCCCACATTTTACCTAAGCTCAACGAATTAATGGCCATCCGCGTGGTCCTAACAACTCATATCACCCTGAGTCAAACGAAACAGTTGAACGGGTTAATGGGACTCTGGTGAATATACTCCAAAAACTGATTACAGATAGACCCTCTGATTAGAGTACCCTTCTTTCTGCTGCGGTATTCGCCTATAATATAAGTTGCCATTCTTCCATGGGAAAGAGCCCCTTCCAATTGCTTTATGGGCGGCACCCTGCTCTGCCTGCGCTGCTATATGCTTGCGTAGAGGACACCGGCGGAATGAATCTGCAATGATATTTAACCACCCTTACAAATACGCTGATTAAGTTACAAACTGAAGCAATCTCGTTCAGCTTGGCCAAGAAAATCAAAAACCAGGCTGCGGACCAAGTATGACGCAGTGGTCTAACACAGTTCAAAGACGGGGATATGGTGCTATTCCATGATCAGAACAGGTTTTTTTCGGAAGCACAAGCTTAATAATATTTGGATTGGGCTATTTGAGATAATAAAAAAATTGGAGTTGACTCTTACACTATCAAGGATCTTGTGAGCAGCTGGATTATAAATCAGGTGCACACAAAATATTTTTGGGCATATAAGCAGTAAAATAGCTACTCTAAAAATAGAAAAAAAGTAGAATTAAAGTTATAAAAAAGTATATGTGTAGATGCTACTGGTTTATCATTTTAATTGGGGTTGTCTTTTAAAGTCTTTCACTTTGCTGTCTTCATCTTCCTGTCTTTTTGGCTTCTCGCGGTGTTCTTTTTGTTTTGATTGATGGGACCTGTGTTTTTTCTTCCGCTGCTTTTGGAATGCCATAGTTTCTATGGACTTGACTGGGGTTGGGGGTTGAGGCAAATGCTGCTGAGGTGAGAATAAAGGGGCTGGCGTCCGCTCTGGGGCCACTGTGCTAGGCTGAAGAGGGGAGAGTGAAGCAACGGGACTAGAAGAGGAGGACGGACTGGAAATTCCAGGGTAATAGGAGAGGTGGGGAGAGTTCAGCTGGTTGATTGAGTCGAAACCATTCCTGTCCCACAAGGAGCAGAGCTTGCAACCAAATGCATTGATGCTCTTGGGAAGTCAATGAGTCCACCAACAGAGGGGGCTGGAGTCATAAGGTTTAGCGAGTAAGCAGGTGAGTGCCACTTCAAGGGAAAAAAGGCTGCTCCCAGAGCCAGGCAATCTACAAGGAAGTCCTCCATGCTTGGATACGCTATCAGAAAAGGAGCAGTTGCGGTGAATGCTGCTTGCAGACCCATTCAAGGGCTGTCCGGTGCTGCTCTATTCCTGAACCTAATGTGGTTGTGGGATGTAAAATTAAGTTACCTAAGAGCGCCATGATGGTAAGGTAATGTGATGGATTGTTGGCGCTGAGGGCGGTGAACGCTGCGGTGACCCCAGAGTGAAGGCGAGCTAATTGGCTGTTGCTGAAGTTTACCCCTAAGGGCTGGAAGTGGGTAGGAGCGCGGGGAAAAGACCCTGACCAGCAGGCTATCACCCACTGCACAAAGCACAGCATCCGCTGAATGGACAGAGCTACAGGATGGGGTTTGACAGGAGACAGAAGCACTAAACGACTAAAGCCGCTCACCAGGAGCTGGGCTGCTTTGTTATGTGAAAGCCCTCAGCTCCGCTCCCCTCTCCAGAATAGCTGGCCCATGATGTCCCTGAAGGGGCGCGCCAGGAGGCCAAATGGCTGACAAATTCAGGAAGAATCTCTTCCTGGGTTAGCATAGTTGTGAGGTCCACGTCAGCCTCATCCTCATCAGCTGGGGGAAAGGGAACTGGTGGAGAGAGATATGGCCTGGGTCAGGTAAATCCGCCCCAAGCCACAAATGGTAGAAGAAAGTGAACTCATGGACTCGCAGATGTTGGCGCGGAATGGTTTGCATATTAATTGCAGGAAAAAGAGGCGTACAGTTTATCATCCAGTCAAAGGGGGGGGGGGGGGTAATTTTGAGAATCTATATGACTGGATGACAAGAAACCATTATGACCATATGGCTCATTGGAGGAATTACGCTGAAGGATCAATTGACAGATTCCGCCAAGGATGTTTCAGAGCTATGGGTGATTGATCGCTTTAGGATGAGGCGATAATAGGTCATAATGGGTCTTATTGGATTGCTTTCAGAATAGGTCAATAAGGAGATGTCAACATTTGACAAAAAGATATATTGGATCATCTCGAATCAAGGCGATAAAGAATTGAAGAACAACAAGCCAAAACAATGAAAAGATGGCGACATGAATAAACTAAGTGAAAGGGTCGGTACTGACTGAAGTCGCTAAGATATCAGTGAGATGAGGGAAATGGAGGAGTGGATTTAAAAGGGTTTTAGAAAGAGAAAAAGAGGGGGATAGAAAGGAAGAAAGAAGCGGATTAGAGGAAGCTCCGCTGACTTAATATATTTTAAATAAAGTAGTGTTTGGGGGAAATTGCTCTCATTTATTATCTATTTAATGTTTACGAGTGTATCAAGGAACTGGCGATCATCATATCATCCGTTCCAATTGTTCAATGGGGGAAACTCTGTGAGTAAACCCTTTAGCAGGTACATACTGAATTACCAAGATTCAACGTTCATCTAGAGGGAGACAGATCGTCTTATTTAGAGGCCAAGGCTGCAATAATGAAGTAGTTTGGAAGCCCTGCGCATAAGTCAAAATGCAAGCAAGAATTTATTGTGATCCAATTCCATCAGACGAGACTTTAGAACTTTTCGCTGACATATTTTATTAAGAATCACTGATTTGTTTTGTAGCCAAAATCTTGGAAAATTTTGACTCACGGATTGCATTACAAGTGGCCCTTTAGCCTTATTTTTAATTTACATTGAATGATGTCTTCCACGCTATCAACCAAAATAACCATCTTGAAAATGGTATATCACTTGAAGATGCTAGGACCATGTTTGAGGCCCTTAATCAAAGCTTCAATCCAAGCCTGGTCCAAAATTCAAATCCTATCAAAGTGGCCAAAACTGCTAAAAAATCAAACAATTAAACAGTGCTGGGAAACAAACCCAAGGGGTTCAAACGGACAGACAATAGTAACTTGCGCTGTCACCAGTGTGGAGGAAAGGGCCACATTGCTACCCAGTGCTTCAGCAGGAAGCCTAAGGAGAAAATCAACGTGGTACATGCAGAGGTTGCCAAACCCGCACAGGAGTCAGGTTTAGGGCCTACAGCTTAGATGGGGAACAGTAAAGAGCTTCAGTTAAACCTGTTCCTCCTGATATCTTAAATGGGGACATTGACATATGTGGTCTGTTTGTCATTGACGACGCACAGGACCAGCTTTACCAAGTGGTCAACTTAGATGTCAATGCAGTAACCAGAGCCTGAGCAAAGAGGATTAACCCCAAAATAATCAAGGTGGTTGCTCGCCAATATGCATGTCAACTAGTGGACAATATTTGATCCGCTGAGAATCTGGATGAGGTCAAATTAGATAGGCGAATCTGTCAATCCCCCTTGAGCGTGATTACGAATATCCTGATCTGTTGGCACAAACAATTCACACCCTCATTTTAGAGAATAACTCCGCTATACATTAAGTAAATACCATTTTGGAATACTATGAGTGTACATACATTAGTACTGGTCAATCAAGTATGGATGTGGGATATTATTTACAGCGGGGCACCAATTAATATTGCCTTGATCAAGATTTGAAGAAAAGGAGAATCTTGCCTGATTTGGAACACAGGAAGAAAAAAGAACTGACAGGCTGAATACAACCATCTTCTGCGGAATGTATAGCACTTTACCTCTCAGATTTGGATCATTGGTGGTATCTGCCCCAGCTATATATTTGGCCAACCAAAATTACGATATTCTATTTGGTACTGAGTTCTTGAAGAAGAACAGAGTCAAATGTAACTTCAAAGATAATACAATGATCATATTTGTAATGGTTGAAAACGTCCCAGTTTTTAACCGCCATTTTGCCTTAGGATTGGTGGATGGACGCCAAAAGTTTTTCTGGTATGAGGTTCCCTCATGGTAAGTGTTTTGACTCATCATACGCACCAGTTCAATCTCATATTTAGGGAAATTTTAAAACGAGAAAAAATGACACAGGTAAATGGGATTGTGTCACCGGTTTTAGCCTAATTTCTTTATTAACAAAATAAACACAAAAATTAATATAAATCCCAAAAAATGGCACTGCAAGTGACACGAGGAAAAAACCCCAGTGGATTAAAAACCATAGAGGATTTGGCACTTCCAATCAATGCCCAGAGCCAACATTTTTGTTTAGGTACAAAAACTAGGTTTTCTACAGGATACCAGGTAAGACATGTCAAGGGCAGCCCTGAGGCTACCAGAGAGACCCACACATTTGCATGAAATGAGAAAGTATTCTGAACTTAATTCAGAATTTTATGATCCCGACCTTTTAAGGTTGCCCTTCTGGGGAGTCCCTCCCACACTATTCTTTAGGCCCCTGAGAGCATAAAGAATAGCTCAGAAGGGGCACAGTCCAGCACTGAGCCCCACATAAGCCTAAAAACCCAAAAAGTGTTTTGACTCGAGATTTGGAAATCCAAATCTCAAGTTAAGATGTAACAATCAGTTTGATCTGACCGTTACAATATTGGGTCAAACTTTGCTTCTAGATTATCAGAGAGATGGGGAAACTTCAATTACCAGGAGAAACAACTTCATCAATCTGATTTACAACAATGGCATTATCCTGATTTGCTACCAATTGGTTGAATGAAAGCAAAGGGAATTGCAAACGGAAATTCTGGAAAATCAGGGAATTCTGATACAAATCAAGATGGTAAACAACATACCGCCAGGACCACATATAATAGTTGATACAGATTTGACGTTGGAGATACCCAAGATTTTGTAAGAAGAGGTTGGCAGCCTATGGAAGAAGTCCAAAATAGAGCCATGAGTGGCGCCTGAGATAGTGATCTGGGCCATGAGGAAATCTGAGTTCTCCTGGAGAATTATAGTGGAAAAATGATGAAGATTGAGAATAATCAGATCATCACATTTGTCCATCTGATCCTGATGGCAAAATTACGAAAATCCATGATTTTGGGACTCTCGTTGAGATGGGATTGCTGGCAGGGGTTGCCAAGAGTATTAACATATAGGTCAACCAAGAGCAACCCACTAATCTGACAGAAAGACAGCATGAGGAGGTTCTCAGACTATTCAAAAAGTATCAGAAAATCTCCTCCCAGGATGATCATGACTTAGGGTGCGTGAAGAACATAGACCATAAAGTCTACACTGCGGAAAGTTTACCAATAAGGATGAGACCAATCCAACAGTTAAAGGCCGCTGAAGTGATAGTGGAAGCGGAAATCAGCAAACTAGTAGAGCATGGGCTCCTAGTTTCATCATTGAGTCCCTGGGCAAGCTCTATCCTGATAGTGAAGAAGAAGGATGGCTCTAATTGGGTGGTGGTAAGATATTGAAGGCTGAACAAAATAATGAAAAAGGATTATATCCACTACCATGAATTGATGGTGCTCTAGATCGATTGGAAGAGACAAAGTATTTCTCCATGATGGATCTAATATCAGGATATTAAAAATCAATTTGATAATGGAAGACCAAGAGAAGTGCTCAATAATCACTGCGCAGGGCTATACCAACCAGCTAGGATGCCCCAAAGTTTTTGCAATGCGCCTGCGACGTTCCAAAGGGCCATGGACGCCATATTGAATGACTTGAAGTTGTCATGCATCCTGGTGTACTAGGATGATATAGATACGTTTATTAGGACCTTTACTGACCATATTCATCACTTGGAAAAAGTCTTCAAAATAATGTCCGCGGCTAACCTGAAGATTAAGCTGTGGAAGTTCCACTTCTTCAAGAAAGAGTTGGAATATCTGGGGTTTGTCATCAACTCCATTGTATTGCAGCTGCAAACCCAGAAAATTGAAGCCATAGAGTGGATCGCCATCCCAAGAAGTGTCTGAGATATCCAACTGTTTCTTGTAATGGCCAGATATTACCAAAGATTTATATGGGATTTTGCAAGAATTGCTGAGCCCATGTTTCATTTGCTGAAGGATCAGAAGAAAGGATTCATATGGTATGAAGAGGCCCAGGATTCTTTTGACAAGTCATGTCATTATCTGATAAATTTGCCAATTTTCAAAATACCAAATTTCAATCAGGAGTTTGTAGTACATACCAATGCTTCATTAATGGCAATCAGCGCCATCCTGAGTCAAGTAAATGAACTTGAGGAAAAATCTTGTAGTTTACGTGAGCCAGAAATTGTCAGCCGCAGAACAGAATTATATCATTACTGAGCGTGAATGCTCTGTGGTTATTTATGCCTATAAGAAGTTCTGGTAGTATATTCACAGCACGCACTTTAAAGTGGTAATGGACCATTCCTCCCTGCATTGGCTGCACAACATTAAAGAACTGGAAAGGACGTTTGTCCTGATGGGTCCTGAATCTCCAAGCTTATGACTTTAAGATATTACACTGAGCGGGAGCTTCTCATAAAAATGTGGATGGCTTATCAAGGTTAATGTCAAGATCCTTATGTAACTGGACGATAAGCCCAAAATGGCCATGGCAAATTGGTTAGAATCCGCCGTCCATGATTTATAGAGTACTAGTATTTGAGAGTCTTTATATTAGGCGATATTGGGTCAGAAAGGGCTATAATATTGAATCGCTTCCAAATAAGGGGATAAAGTGATGTCAACATTTGACAAATATTGAGTAGATCGCCTTGAACTAAGGTGATATGGAATTTAAGAATACCATACTCTGCCAGATCCAATGAGAAAATGGTGGAATCAATTAGTCTAGGACAAAGGGCCAGTATTGACTTAAGTGGCTGATATATAAGTGAGTTAGGACAAATGAAATGGAAGGATTGTTAGTAGGAAGAGTGAGCGGAGCAGAAGGAATCTGTCATTATATATTAAAAAATAAAGTGGTGTGGCTGAAGAGATTGCTTAATTCTTATTACAAACTTTACGTTTATCTCATGGGCTGACGATCACCATATCATCCGCTCATTGCTCAGTGGGATTGATCCTGCGCAAAAACCTTTTGGCGTATCCTAATGATATCACTAAAATTACAGCAGTTACTAATGGTCTAAGTGGTACACAAACAGGCTGATGAGCTGTTTCAGAGAATTGTTGATAAAGAAAATGGGAACAATCCCAAAGAAATCCAAGATGCACTTCAAAAAGCAATGGAAGACACTAAGACCAAGGATGGACAAACATTCAAGATGATCAACAGAAAGTGACTGTTAATCTTGTACCCATCTGAATGAGCGGCTATAGTTTAAGCTGCCCAAAAGTTTGTTGGGCATGGAGGCCTGAGAAAAATAATTGACCACATTTTACAGTATTATTACAGGGAGTATATCAATTATGATGTGGCCAATTATCTGGATTGCTGCGTGGAGAGCCAGTTGCACAAACCACATAAGAGCACAAACTGAATATTAACTGATATGCACTGTATTTACCTTACATACAGTGTCCATCAATGTGATGGGACTGCTTACTATGAGCATGGGGGAGTCAAATACATCATAGTTGCAATTGATTATCTGACTAGATGGGTCGAGATGAAGGGTTTAGTGAAAGTGGATGCAACAATTAATGCACAGTTTATCCTGGATCAAGTCTTATAGCGCCATGGATTTCAACAAGTCTTGTTAAGTAAAAAAAGAATGAATTTCATGTCCCATGTGATCCCAAGGTTGAATGAAATAATGGGGATCTGAGAAGTCATGTCAGTACCTTGCCAGATGGAGACAAATAAACTGGTAGAATGAGTGAATGCAATGCTGGCAATGACACTGAGAAATCTGGTCACTGGAAAAGCTTCTGCATGAGGAACTTACCTCAGTTCTGTGACATTCACATGCAATATTAGTCACCATATGGCGATGGGAAAAAGGCCATTTAGATTGCTGTATGGAAGGAAGGCTGTGTTACCACTAATTCTATATTTGGTGGTGAACCAACATCTGGAATGAGTGCTGAGCAGTACTTGAACCAATTTTCAGGTATCTTGATTGAAATGCAGTTGGAAGCATTTGATATGAACTTAAAAAAATCGAGGCTAAGATGATGGATGATAAGAACTGACTGGCATTATCTGAATACCATGTTGGCAATAGAGTAGCCTATTGTGACACGCATGACTTCAGACAAATAAAAATACTAGATGCACTGTGGCCAGGTCTGTTTGAGATTATTGCCAAGATGGCAATGGATGCATATTCCAACAAGAACCTCGCATATGGAAGAATTATTAACCAGGTTTATGCTAATTATCTAAAGCAGTGGATCCATTAAATATAATAAGAGTTTTCCTGAAGGTCTGCTAAACCATTCATATTTTATGTCTTGACAATTTTGGTTAAGTCCTAAAGAAGGGCCGCTGAACCAAAATAAATGATTAAGTCTTAAAAATAAGACCTCTTAACCATGAAAACTGGTAGATCTGAGTATACCAAGAACTAGTTTGTGGGAATAAAGAATAAAAGATGGACCTCTGAACTGAGTAAAGGTCATGTCCCATAAAAAAATGGGAAAATATAGTGTATGATTGATAAAATATAAAAAAGCCCATAAAAGTCAAATATTGTATTTTTTATTGGGTATCCTTGATTTGGGGATGATTCCGCTTATGTCGCCCCTTGTGGGAGGGAGGACGTATAGCAGTAGGAGTAAAAATGAACCGTCAAAATCTATTTGAGATTGAATGCTATCAAGGGCTAGACCTACTCAAAGCAAAATTTGTTGAGAAGATGCTGAACCCTGGGAAAATGTGACTAGGAGAAGAGAAATTAAGATGTAAGTACTTGCCAAGTGCAATACTCCAGATCAGGGAGGGAAGCAACAGAAAAGAAAGAGGCAGTCAGTGAATAACCACAAATAGTCCTGATATGGCACCAGAGCTGAAAGATTAGTCTTGAGTTCTTGCCGATGGGCTTTGTCAAGAACGTTGGACATATGGGCCAGCATAGAGAGAGTGAAGCTAGGCGGAGGTTGCCAAATTATGCCTTCAATCAGAGCTATAAGAGGGAGGTATCAATGCAAAACGCCAGATATGGGGTAGTCATTCAAGGAGTGAACAGCATCCTGAAGGCGACAACAACAAGCTTCTTGGATTTGAAAGCAAAAGGAACAATGTAATTCAGGGGAGCTGGAAGCTTTGTGGTCCAACTTTGAAGAACTTGGCCTGTGAAACAAAGAGCATAGGCTGCAACATCTTGATCTATGATGCTTGAGAGATTGGAGGTGTTCAGAGCTATAGAGAGAGCCTTGGTTACTCAGTTCCTTAATTCTACATAAGGGAGCTCAAAATGTTTGCAATTTCTGATAGATAGATTGATCAAAAGATCAGTTGGTTTATGATATGGGCCAAACTGAAAAAGGAACTCAGGAAGCAAGTCAGATCTATCCCCTCTGGCGTCAGCTCAGCTGCTGCTGTGCCCAAATTTTTTGAGTGGGGCTCAATTCTCCCACCCCCAACCTCAGTGAATTCTGGCATGGCTTCCAAAGCTGCAGCCAATAAAAATTTAAAATTTTTCTAAAATTTGGTCAATTTACACCAACCTGAGCTTATGGCTGAAACAGTTTCAGCTGAGCTGCTGTGGTCAACTGTTTGTGGCCAATCAGATGTGGCCAATTTGCCAACTCCAGTGGCTGGGCCAGCGTTAGCTGAGTCAAATCCTTTTCAGTGTCTTGATTGGATTGAAAAAAATGACTGGTCATATAGCCTCAAACCAGATTTTGCTTTGGAGAGTTTTTTTAACAATCCTCCAGAATCATGCCCCCACTGTTTTAGTCCTAAAAAGGTTTTCCTATTTTTATAAAAATATAAATAAAATGGCAGTTGAAGCCGCTGAAGTTCCTGCCAACACCTTACTCTACCAGCAACTCCATGGAGCAATGGAACTCCTGGTTGAGGTATTCCAATCCCCAATTTCCCTCATGATTTTGAGGAAGAGGCAAAATATGAGATTGAGGAGCAGGCTTTTGGTGTGAGCCGCGCCTGCATTGACGCAGCAAAAACCTCTCTTTTTAACCCTAATTACCCTGAAACTAGCCAGTTGATCAAGTCATTTACTTGTTTGCCTGCTCTCATCACTTTTGCTGAGCATCAACTTTCTCAATACGTTGAGTTGATGGACACCGCTGGCCTTATAAATGAAGAAAACCCACAACTATACCTCCTTATGCCTCATATCGCTGATGCTCCCACCCTAATGCTGTCCGCCATGGTCCGCCAGCTAAAGTAGGCGCCAGACAAAAGTTTCCCCAAAGCTTCCTCCCCTTCTGATATGGCTTCCTCGGCTATTAGCTGAGGTGCCATATTAGGAAATTTATTATTTTATAATAATCCCTTTGTTTGGCCCATTTACAAATAGAGATGCGTGGCGGCTCCCCTTTTTGGGTTGGGCACCACTAGTGCTATAAAGAGGAAACAAGTCAGATCTAGCACAAAATGACTGGCTAATAATGGATGGCATTGCTTCAGAAGGCTTGATGATAATAGTAGGATTATCTGTAAAAAGGAGCTTAATTCGAGAGTATTAAAGTCCAATCTGGGAACAGATAGAAGATGGAGAATCATTTGCAATTTGTTTGAGATGGTCATTATTCTGGTTTCATCAGGATCAGATACTGTTTCTTATAGTTCAGCAGAAGGACTACCTACATGCGCTTGACTTGGAGTATGGGTCCTAGGGGGACCATAGAAGAGATTTCTTTGAGCAGAATGACTCATCAATCAAAAGTGACGGGCATCTTCAACAGAAAGATTGTCAAGATATTGCTAGTACTTTGAATTGGAATTTGACATATGAGTTGGATGTGAGGGGATGGTGGACTTTTTATAATGATTGGCATTATCTAATTTGGCGTAGATTAAGCTCTGATTTATTCTAATTTTGGCGCAATTAATTTCTAATTCATAAAATAAGCTCTTCAAAAAGGAAAATGAAAGAATGATATGAGCAAAAAATTATTAAAAGAAAAAAAAATAACAAAGGCAAAAATATTCATTTTTCTTTATTTGAGTCAAGCCAATAAGGGGACAGAAATTACTGAAAGAGAGAATACATTGACTTGAAACCCGAGCAGGTTCAACTCCATGAAAGAAAATCTTCGCCTCAGGCTTAGGACTTGGATTTTTCTGGTTAAATCATGGGTAAGTTTTTTGTGTTTCTAGACCTACTAACTGCCAATAGCTTCCTTTGAGTGGCACCCAATTGATTTGCAAAGGGCGGATTTTGAATCTGCAACGTTCATGTTGGTAGATACACCCTAAATTTTTATAAACTCCATATTTTATTTAAAAAATTAAATTAGATGAAAAATAAGAGGGGGGTGGAATATAGTCAATTTGGCTGAGGTTAAAGGACCGGGAAGTTGGACACTAGTTCTCTAGCACCTCCAATCATTGCTGGTAGGCAATCGCCATCACTAGCCATAGTTCTAGCATTGACAGGCTTACTGACCATTTGATCTTGAGTTGATTTGTTGCTTCATTGAGTATAATGGGTGATCTGGCAGGTGTCAGAATTGCAGATGACCACATAATCCAACCTTTTGACTGAGTACAAGATTTGACAATTAACTTATAATTGTATAAGATTGGCAATAGTGGCCAACTGAAGAGATTATTGTCAGGCATCATCCCTGATGATATTAGAGGTTGCAAACTTAATAATTATTGTTGGGCATCATCCCTAATGATATTTGAGGCCACTGAAAGATGATAATTTCATCAGGCATCATCCCCAATAGAATCAAGCAATATCTTGATATTAAAAATAACACCCAATAGTCAAATTATAGGAAATCGTTCAGAGCAGAATGGATTGGAGTCATCAGAAACTACTAAAATGTTCGAACACCAGAGGAAGAGTAGAATTGTCATCAGCTGGAACAATTGGTTTCAAGTACCTAATACCAATTGTTTGGTCTGCCAAACACCCAAGTATTACGCTGCCTAAGGAATCCATGACAATGGTACTCAACAAGATTTGTGCCTAACACTGAGGGTCAAACCAGTATAGGAGCACAAATAATTCACAGCGGACAGCTGAAAAGTTGTGTGCCAATTCTAACTATAAAAACCTTAAACTATTCCCTAATAAAAGCAGACTAAAAATTGATATTAACTTAGTTGTTTTAACATTGGTTGTTTTAACATTACCCTTAAGAGAAGAGTGAAAAAAACAGATATCCTTAGATTGTTATTATCAAGTATCCACTTGGCTATGCATGAAGAGAATAAGTGAAAGTGTTCCCTACCAGTACCAGAACATCTTCAAGATGAAGTAGCACCTGTTTAGCGTTGGACAATATATCAACGTGGCTATTGGGAAATCAACACTAATTATAATCTTCATACTATTATTGCCCCAGTCTATCAATTTCATTCAAATAATCAACGCAAGGATTCACGAATCTGTGCATTTAAAATCCAGAGCCAGAAGCAAGACATCCAAGCCCAAGATTTTAACATAGGTGGTCACTACAGGGGTAGTTGAGTTGTCAAAAGCCAATTTAAATAACGATGTTTTATAAGGAAGAGCTTCAGAAGCTCTGGGTGAAACTACAGGCCATCAATCAAAATGTGCTCAGCTTGGCATCTCAAGCCTATGTTAGTACATTAGAGGAGCATATGATCAAGGCGGAGGAGACGCTTAACAATTATAAGTGAATAACATTCTGTATGGGAAAATTGCCTCTTTGAAGTGGAAAGAGGGCGAACTCGTTAGAGAAATTTTATTTCAGAAAACCAAATGGGAAGAGGATTGAGAATGCATATGGCGTTTTCATGAGGAGATGGCAAAAAAGACCAAACGAATGGAGGAATTGAAAAACAATTGTGATTGTGAACAATTTGAGGAGAATGAGGCTGAAGCAAAGGCATGTGAAACGCCAAGCAATAAGACCTCTCCGCCCCAAAACATGCCTAAACCATTCACAGTGTGTCAGAAATAACTCCCAAAGTCACCCCTATGGCTTCTTGAGTAGCTGGGTCAGGATCTCCTATTAGCGGATCAACTGAGGAATTTTAAAATACGCCAAAATTGCCCACCTTTAACCGGGATAACGCCCTGGCATTTTTCCGCTTCTTTGAGATGACCATGTTTGGCTATGCTGACTGACAAAAAGCAGTAACCATAATGAACTGCCTTAGCATGGACTGCCAAAATCTGGTGCTAACTAACCTCAATGGAGATAATTGTCATACGTGAAAGCAAAAGCAGCAATTATATTAGAGTTTGGAAGCCCTACTTGGATGGCAAATCATAAACAAGAGTTCATGAGTATCCAATTCCGCAAAGATGAGACCCTGGCTAGTTTTGCCGACCGATTTTACCAAGAAGCCCAGAACTTGGCAGGGGCAAAAGTGCTAGATGATTTTGATGCACGCATAGCCATGCAGGCGGCACTTTGGCCCTACCGCAAATTGCAACAGATTATGGCAGCAGCATTAGTAACTGAAACAACGATCTCATGGATGGTGGACCATCTGAAGATGTTGGGAGCAACCTTTGATGCGCCCAATCAAATTTTTGATGAAACTCCAATTGAGGATAATCAAACTATAGTGGAATTAGAAGATGAAATTCCATTGAGCAATGAAAAAGTCATTATTTAGCAGAATAAAGTCATAATGGGTAAAAACCCCAATGGATCCAAGTGGAAGGATAATTCAACTAGCCACTATTAGAAAAATGAAGCGATAGTACAATTTGCCACCCAAAATTGGCAGAAGAAGTCCTGACAATTTGTAAATTTTGTGATTCCTAAAGAGGAGGATGAAACTGCCCAAAATTTGGGAAAATGCCTTGCAGTCTAGATTCAGAACTATTTAGCACTGTAAGAGAACCTGTTCCGCTAGATATCTACATGGAATAAAGTCAATGACAGGACCAGCTCAGGTTGCAACTAAATCCACCATGAGAAGTCCTGAGGCATTAGATGAGATCAATATGAGAGGTGATTAATCCAGATAATAGTGGATGAAGTCAGTTAATCCTAAATTAGTCATTTAATGAGAAAACGCAAGAAATGCCAAGAATATTATCTGATCCAGATGACTTTAGCAAAGAAAATTGTTACCAAAACTAATCTGTGCGAGTAGTGGAGCATTTACAGATCTATCAGCAGATTTAATCAAACGTTCAAATTGGCAAAATAATGCCTAGAAATATGATCTGATCTAGACAAATTAGATAGAGATAAATGTATCCATTGACAAGAAATAGGATCAGATACTGACAAATTTGGATTGAGAAAAACGGATCAAGCTAATCTGTGCACCTAGGGGATCAATTACAGATCTATTAGCAGAATTAATAAGCGTTCAAGTTGGCAAATAATGCTAAAAAACAGGATCAAATCAAACTCCTATCCACTGCCTCAAATTGAC
The DNA here is from genome assembly GCA_022478985.1 of Massospora cicadina. NCBI lineage: Eukaryota > Fungi > Entomophthoromycota > Entomophthoromycetes > Entomophthorales > Entomophthoraceae > Massospora > Massospora cicadina. The sequence goes on from JAKSZP010011904.1 coordinate 199,869, forward strand.
GATGCGCTTAATCACCTGGGGGAAGCAATTATTTTTAACTATAGGCCTGATTTTGGCTATTTGGCAAATTGAATTGCTAAAAAAGAAAATCAGGAAAATGTGCGATACTTACTGCGCATGGACTATACCAGCCAACCTGAATGCCCCAAGGTTTATGCAATGCGCTGATGACTGAAAAAATGCAATTCAAATTTTTATAGGTGGAAAGCTGCATTACCGCCAATATTGTATTCAGCAGTAGAGCCAGCTTCATGGATGAGTGCCAAACAATATTTATCCAACTGGCCAATATCCTGATTGAATTACAATCTTAGGCATTTGAAATGACAATGAAAAATTAAAAAAAGGAAGAAAAAGTTGGACTCCTATGGATGGGACCATTTGAAATTATCAAGTCATCAAATGATGCCTATATGATTGAATATTGAAGATGGTCAAATAAACAATAGGTCCACACAAAATACTTAAAGTATTGGGCCTAAGAAAAAAAATATAAATATTAAAAGATGCATAAAAATAAAAAAAGGAAAAATATTAAAGCTGATTTTAATTCAAGCAGTAATGCATTTAGCAAAATTCCCACCCACCAAGCATGAAGGAAGGGATAAATTAATGGGCACGAGTCCCAAGCACTTAACAGGATCAGGAAGGGCTGAAACTAGATCCGCCAGAATAGTCCCTATCAACGAAATGTTGAGACCCGTCCTGGGGTTGGTACAGGTGGCAAGGTGCCAATGAGACCTGTACTGGGGTTGGTACAGGTGGACCAGTTGATCTTTATGCAAATGATGCGAAGATTGGACTGGCGTGGCAGGATGTCATGGGAATGTACTTGAGAAGAGGTGGCAACGGGTAGCAACCAAGGATACAAAGTCATCAAACTGAGCAGAGCATATGGGCGTTGAGTGTGGACAGACCTACACTCCACTGAGGACATAGAGATATGATAAACCAAATATGAGCTCAAGCTAAGGCAGCTTCCATCCACAAGTGTTCTATCTTCTATTGGATATCTGGTCAAGAGGAAGGATGTGTTGGAATTGCAGATGACCACATAATCTAACCTTTTGACCAAGTACAAGATTTGACAATTAAGTTATGATCATATAGGATTGGCAATAGTGGCTGACTGATGAGATTATCATCAGGCAAAATCCCCAATAATATTAGAGGTCGCTGACTAATGAATTATTGTTGGGTATCATCCCCATTGATATTTGAGGCTGCTGATAGATGATAATTTCGTCAGGCATTATCCCTGATAAATCAAGCAATAATTTAATATTGGAATAACACCCAATAGTTGAATTTTAGGGAATCATTCAGAGTAAAATGGATTGGAGTCATCAGAAACTACCAAAACGTTCAAACGCTGGAGGAAGAGTAGAATCGTCATCATCTGGAACAATTGGTTTCAAGTACCTAATACCAATTGTTTGGTCTGCCAAACACCCAAGTATTACGCTGCCTAAGAAACTCAAGGAAATGGTACCTGATGAGATTTAGTGCCTAACACTGAGGGTCAAACCAGTATAGGAGCACAAATAATTGTCAGCGGACAGCTGAAAAGTTGTGTGCCGATTCTAACTATAAAAACCCCAAACTAATTCCTAATAAAAGCAGACTGAAAATTGATATTACCTTAGTTGTTTTAACATTGGTTGTTTTAACATTACTCTTGAGAGAAGAGTGTAAGGATCAGATATTCTAATATTGTTACTATCAAGTCTCCACTTGGCTCTGCATGAAGAGAATAGGGAAAGTGTTCCCTACCAGTACCAGAACATCTTCAAGACTAAGTAGCACCTGCTTAGCGTTGGACAATACTCTCAACATGGCTTTTGAACAATCAACACTAATAATAGTCTTCATACTATTATTGCCCCAGTCTATCAATTTCATTCAAATAATCAACGCAATGATCCACAAATTTTGTGTAATTGAAATCCAGGGCCAGAAGTGAGCCATCCAAGCCCAAGATTTAACAGCAGAAAAAGCCAGCGTGTGGCCTTGTAGCACCTGGAGATTAAGCACAAGAATTGTGAGATCTGACAGAGCTGATCAGAAATAGTCCACATGGTCTTCAGTACCAAAATTCTGTGATGGTGGCGCTTGTTGTCAAAACTCTTGGCAATGAGAGTTGAGTGTATCACCCATACACAATAATGGTACAGGAAGGCTTGTAGTTGGATTGGGGCTGTTATCAGGGTTGACACAAAAAAGGTCCTGTGACAGATGCATCTTCAACAATGATTCTTTACCCAAAAGTATGTATTGCATCACGGACCAATATCTTTTGAACACGGCACATTCTTATTATTGGTAGCCAATATCTGCTTCCAGTTCAGTGCATATGGGGCAGTCCTTGCATGGGTAGTCTGGTCTGCTATGCCTACCTGATTTAAACGCGCAGTGTAAGATCTTCCAGGTGACTAACTGTTGCTTTGAAATTTCTAGTCAGGAGTTGAGGCCCAAATTTTACTCTTTTGTTTGGTAGTTAGTGTCAGGGCCTTCAGCTGCCCAGTCACTTGGAATTGTGGCTTAGCGGGTGGATTTTATCTGAGTTTCAGAAGTGGATCCCATATTTGATTGGAGTCAATTTGTAGCAAATTTTAATTGTCAGGGAGGCTTACTTATTGGTGATATGATTGTACTCTTCCTAGTTTGAGCATAAATCATTCCGGAATTATAGGCTTCAACATCCCTGTGGATTTGGTTGGCATCCCGATCTGATAGTTAAATGACCAGCCGCCCAGGTGCACTGCCCAATTGTAAAATCGCCAGTAGTATGGTAGCCTTTCTGGGAAGGCATTTATGGGTGGTCCACCATCCATTCATGAAGTGATTGTGGGGATATTGGATCCTGAAGGCCCTGGACTCTAGCCTAGTTCACATTCCAAGCTAGGGTCAGGAAGTACATGTGCGTCTGTGTTAGCCTAAAGAACAATTTGGCCCAGATCCACTAAGCGTGGGATTCAAAATCCAGAAGGCCCGTGTCCTCTTCGCTCTTTGGTTTGAACAGGGTCTCTAGGGCTATTGACGCCACTTTTGCCTTGAACCATAGGAAGGTGCATATCATTGTCCTGATCTTTTTCTTTAGGTTAGAGCTTATTGGCAGCATGTGTGTAACATACAATAGCTTTGAGAAGATAGTATGTTAATGGCAAATACTTTTTCCTCCAGGAATAGTCTTGCATTTTTCCAGCAGGCTATCCTGGCTAACAGACTAAATAGCACCTCTTGTTCAGTTTCAAGTACCACTGGCCCTTTGTCATTAAAGACTATTCTGAGGTATCAGATTGTCTGTGAGTTCTGGATTGGCGTTGTGTCAGTCAGCGGACTAGAATTTGGGACGCTGATCTTCATTACTGAGGTTTTTTCCAAGTTGATCTTTGCATTTGACGCTAACTGGTATAGGTCCAAGAGCTCCTCAGCTCCCTGAAGGCCAGTTGGTGAACTTATACCCACTACTGTATCATCCACAAAGGCTAGCATTTTCAATGGCATTTGGATATGGTGGACTAGGCCCCAGAGTTTTGTGTCCGCTGCAGCCATAGTAAATTTGCTAAAAATTAAAAAGGGTCAGTGACATGGGGTCCCCTTGTCAGAGCCCCTGCCTGACTGGGATATCGTTGGTTATGCCATCAGCAACAATTAATTTGGTGATCAGGCCCTAGTACAGCATTGATATCCATGATCTAAAAGATTTGGAAATATCAACTGTCTTTAGCACCGCATAAAGGAAAGACCATGCTATCTGATTGTAGGCCTTCTCCATGTTGAGGAACATGAGGTAGCCTTGTTTGGATCCCCACATGTCCTGTAGCACGATTTGGACTGTAATGATACTGTCCCAGATGCTTTGGCCCTTGATAAACCCGTTTTGAACCTTATGAAGCATGCGTGAAGCCATTGCCATTCGTCAATTTGACAAATTTCGTGTGAGCAGCTTGTAGTCAGAGTTGGATAGTGCGATTGGGTGTAAGTTCCAGAGTTGGTGTTAAAGTCCCTTTTTGTACAAGAGTACAAATCAGGTCTCCTGGCCTCCTGGAATTTGTCATCTAGTTTGCAGGCAGTAGATGAAGAGGGACTTGAGCTCCAGCACAATGCAGTCATGGAATGCATTGTAAACTTCTGTGCACATGTTATCAGGGCCTGGTGCTTTCATCTTCAGTTATTATTTTAGTGCTCATTTGACCTCTTTGATCAAAATGTTGGTGGACAAGCTAGTGACATCCTCCAGCAGCAAGCTCTGAGTGCCGGCTTGGCCAGGTCAATTAAGGCTTCTGTCAAGTTTTGCTCATCTCTCATATTCAGAATAGATCACTGTAGAATCGTTCAATTTTGTTTGATTTCTTCTGGGTCCGTTGTCACTTCTCCTGTCACTGTCTATACCTCCCATATCCTGGCCTTGTTTCAGATTTCCTTGAGGTGCGCCAGGCTCTCCTTAGTCATCGTTCCCACTAGGCTCTTGTATCAGGTCACGTTGACCCATCGCTCCAAGTCCTGTTTAGCCATTAAGGACTGATACCATTTATGAGTTATTCAGTACTCGTTCCACCTTTTTTTGTTGTCCCACTGGGAAAGTTTTAAACTCTCTAGTGCATCTTTCAGTTGCTTTATGGTGGCAGTTTGTTTGTAGGTTATTACTTTCTTGAACTTTATACTATCATGATTAATCTTCTCTTTGATCTGGACCCATCTTTCCAGATGATCTATCTCTGGGTGAAATCCAGATATGTGACCAGTCAATCAAGTCCAGCTTCAAATGTCTGGCGCCACTCCCCATCTCTCAAGGTGGCTGGTGCCAACTGCCATTCTTAGTTCCTTGGGGGTTCTTCCTGGTCAATGTCCACATGGACAATTATATGGTAACTCTCAGCATTTATGGTGACCTTACTGTTGGATGTCAGAGGTTTGAGATTGGATGATACTAGTATGTAATCCAGGCGTGAACTGGTCTGTGGAGATCCGGTGGTTTCATATGACCACATCATTAGGTTGGCTACGTCATCATCCTCCCCATCAATTGTGAGGCACATCCCCAATTTTACTAGGTATTCTAGTTTGTCATTGGCCATATGGTTGGGACTTTCACTTGTCAGGAACATATTCTGAATCATGTTTATCTAACAGTTCAGGTCTCCTACTATAACCATCATCACCTCAGTTGGTACTTCTGATAAATTATTTTAAAAAAGTCAGTTTCATGGGGCTTTGGTGGGGTTTAGACAACCACCACATGAAGTCTTTTGCCATTTTTCTTATTTGTAGCAGTTGCTATTGAGATCCTTCTGGCGTGGGTTTCCTCCACAAATACCAGGTCTATTTTCTTGTTCAATGTGACGATCACCACATGATCTGTCCACAGGGCTTGACAACCTATCTGGCAGGACCACATGTGGTTCATTGCATCGTGGTTTGAGTTTGGCACCATCTCCTTTTGGTTGCCTGCTTGTGTTTCCAATACTAAAATTAAGTCAATATTATTATTAAATAATTTATCTTCCGACTTCTTGTTTGTATACTCACCATTCCCTGAGCATTTGTAGTCACAATCTTCATTTCAGCTGCCAGACCCATGGGTATGAGGCTTGGTTTTATTATCCAGTTTGTGCATGGATTTGTGAATGGAAGTTTGGTTATTGGCGGTTGGTGTTGCCAGGGTGGGCGGGGGTATTATTTGGAGTTTTGAGGTCAGTTGGTCAGTACTGGTATTATTACCAGGTACTTTGTGCACCAAAATTCATTCTCCATCCCTGTCTCCCTATTGATGAATAATGAGGATGGTTTTTTACCAGCTCTTGGGTCGCCTTTGTCCCTACTAGCAGTGTGGAGGATTCCCCCTTAGCCGTCGATTGGTTTCCTGTCCTTTTGTTATGTTTGACAGTGGAACTGGTGTTTTTCTTAGGGTTTCAATCAGCTGAATTTGCCAATTTTATTAATTAAGTTATTTGTTTGGTAGTATCCTCTGGTTTATTTGCCGATGATATCTTAGTTGACTTCTTATTTGCTTTTGACTTGTTGGGCTTTAAGTTCAATATATTTGCTACTTGCGCTGATTGTCCCTTTTTGGGGGATAGTTTTTTGGGCTTGCCTTCTGCCATTGTTCATCTTCCTGGATCATCCATTCTTCCTGGGATGGGCGTGTTGCAATCAGGTCAGGACTCATTCCTTCGTCCATTTTTTGTAGGCTTTGGGATTTTGATTCATGAAGGGCTTGTCATCTGCTTTGTGTTGTTTGGCCGCTTCTCAATCCCACGCTTCCCTATGGGCAAATTCCAATTCCTAAAGTTGGTACTTAATATCCACGACCTCCATTAGGTTACAAAGAATTCACTCCTTGGCCTTTGGTCTAAGGAAGGTTTTTGTCCCAACTTTTGTGACTTCGCCAATGGAGTCATATTTATATTTATGAGGTGTCTCTCCTTTTTGATGGTGGCATTGGGCCATTTTGTGACAGGTCTGATAGCAGAAATGGCACACTTGTTTTTATCCTCTTGCCCAATGTATACTACCCTACTTAGCCCCAGAAGGCGGATGAATTGGGGTAGGGCAATATTATTTGGTTTCATCAATGACTCCGGTTCATAGAGAGATTTGACAGTTAGAGGTCAAAGGCCTTTACAATAGAATCGCCGCTTGATTGCCAAAATTCTCATGCTTCCTCATAATATAATAATCCAGTCTGGATCGCTTTGTGCACCCATTCCCTCTCTCAATCAGTTGGTATATTTTGGAATGTCACCCATCATGTGGTCTGGTTCACATATCTAGTCAGTTCCGTTTGTAGGTAAACTCCCTTGTATTTAATGCTGATCTTGAGGAGCCTTTTCTGATCCAGTTCACCTGGGATCACTATGTCAATGTAGTCCTGTTTGGGTACCAGGTGGTGGTCAAAATCCACCCTTTCAGCACCTCGTCAAGCTCTTGATAAATCAACATTACCAGGTCAGACCCCTCCTCCACCAGCTGCAGGTGGATTCAGATGGCGTCCTTCATATATGATTTGGGCGCCTGGCAGTCCGTAAAGCTTCTGTTACTCAATTGGCGGATGTACTTTATATGGCTCCCCACCCCATTCCATGTAATTTCGTCAGTTTAAGCTGCCACTGCGCTATATGACTTATATTTTAGATTTAGCTTGGGTACCTTGGCAGGGGTCTTCCCTTTAATTATCCAACTTAGCAATTATTAAAGGCTGAAACCCCAATTGAGGAACGCCTCGACTTGGAGTATGCTAATTCCATGTCAGTTGATGTTTCTGTCCATTTGCGCTAATCTCTAGATTTTTCAATTGAGGGCATCTGTCAGCAAAAATCACAGTTGGTACCATAGGAGGGCGGATCCTAGCCCGCACATTGGTTGCAGGTACATTTATGGGCTTCCATCATAATTGAACTAAATTGGCATCAGTCCTTAACCGTTACACACTGTTTCATCCGCCATCTGTGAAAATATGTGCCATGGTGGCCAGTGCTCCCGCTTCACACCATCGTGTGGCTTCTGATGGGGCGAACCCTTTAGCAGCATATGGAGCAGCTACTGATGATTCTGGGAAGGATTGTTTCCAGTCACAGATGGTTTTGATTCATATGCCCACTTTAAGCCATTCCCAGCATAGATCAGGGGTCATAACCCCTTTCATTGCTGCTGCTGCCTGTTGTGTAATTTTGTATTCCATCCACAGTTGAGCTAACTTGAGGGTCTACCTGCGGATTCCCAGTCTGCAGCTTCAGCCAGAGTGGTTACTTAATGCCAAAGTTTCCACACCACAATAGGGAACGCCCGACCCCAGAGAGATTTGTGGATCAGCTTCATGACTCCCAGGTTTTCCCACTCTCAAACTTGATCTATACTGGCCCCACAAGGAGCCAGTACTTCATTTACAACGGGCTAAACCTGTTGGCAGACCAGTTGGCCTCTTCTGATGACCAATCCTGGAAGGGCCCCCACTCCACTGCCTTCCCTTTATCCAGCCCACCTTCATCAAATCAAATGCAGTGGCCAGCAGGATATGTGTATACAACCAGTTTAAGGCTTTGGTAGCCTTGAAACTTGCTGCAACCCAAGGCAGAGCCTCCTCTGGGGAGAACGTGGTATTGTACCATTCCAGCGTGATATTGACTGGAATGGTATGTTGAGCCAATTTGCGGGTGTTCAAAACATTTGGGAATTATTTCGCATAATTAATTATTAATTCTGTTGGGCTAAGACCTAAGCTCCCGACAGCCTGGGCGAATTTTGTGGGTATGCCAGTCTTGTTGTACTCCATTGCATTAAGGAGGTCAATTCCAGCTGCCATCATACTTTTGTGCCTATCGGCTTCAAGTCTTCCCAAATGGCAGCTTCAGTTATTGGATGTTCAAGGGGAAGATTCATCCACTCCAAGTCATCCTCAGTTTGGATCCCTGACGCTTTAAAAAACATCGCCATGTTGAGCAATATCTGGATGTCAAGCCAGCACTTGGTGGCCCCTGTTGAAAATTTTATGGTCCCGCCAGATGGCCATGATGGTGGGCATCATGTTTTTTAAGATCCACTGCGTCGCCATTGAGTATGGGAACTGCAGTGACTCCCTTTGCATAATATCACAAGAGTATACGCTGCAGTGTGCTAACATATCATTCTGGATGGGTGTATACTTCACCAGGGCTCTAGCAGATGACTTGATTGTGGTTGGGTTTTTGACTCCTTCTGGCTTCATTTTTAGTTTTTTTATAAACTTTTTCAGGCATCTGATCCATCATATTCAGTTCCCAATACTCCTCCATCCCCGTTGGGATGATCCCCAATGGTGCATTTGGGTTTTCATATTGGTTTTGGGCTGATTTTGTTTCCCCCTTTTTCTGGGTTTGTCAGGGATATTCCCCAATAATTTGTTGGGAATTATCCCCAAGGGTTCACTTGGGTTTTTGGTTCAATTTTGGTCAGGATATGTCCCCCACTAAATGGCCTTTGTTGGTTATGATCCTCAATGTTTTGGTTGAGCGATCATATTAAATTTTATCAGGTATTTTCCATGACTCATCTACAAAACTTTTTCTAATTTTTCCCCAACAAATTGGGTCCTTGACTTTTGCTGGTCAATTAAGATTTGGAATCTGATCCCACCAAAACTCCATCGGGATTTTTTGCAAATTTTTCCTCTGAAGGACCTTGATCCCATCCTCAGGTTGAGGGTCGGTTGGGAATATCCCTGATACTGCTGTTCTTGGTATTGCTTCACTTGTCCTGAGGATATTTTCAATAATAAGGTTTGTGGAGGTAACTGATCCTGTGTAATTGGTTGTTTTTATCAAGCTTATGCTGGCTTCTTGGGTTTATCTGAGCGTTTTTTAATTGTGATGGTTGTTGCAAATTTGTTTTTGATCAATCAGATATTGTTGTTGATTGTTGTCAGACATCTGCCCTATCAGCTGCAGAGGAAGAATGTCTTGGGTCAAAATTAGTCAAACTGTGGAAATGTCGGCCATTACTGTTTGGTGATGAACATAAATGCTTTTTAAATAAGATAATGATGATTTCGAGGATATTGGCCAAAAGACCCTGACTGATACTTGGTGGAACCCCGTTAATCAGGGTAATACTATTAAAAAACCTACACGGGCAATAAATGTAAAATCAAACAGTCAAATTATTCTGACCACATGATGGACCTTGGGCAACCATTGGAAGGTACTCCCTTAACCACAACCAGGTCCTTCCAAGCAACTATGCGGGGGCCACCCCCTTTTATAGGCGTGGTAAGGGCCCCAAAGGTGAAAAATTTTATCTAGCGGTGATTGGTTGGAAGTAAATCAAAACATCACCGCATAAGTACGTTCTGCACCAAAATCCCATCCTAACTATCATTTTGCCAAAGAGTAACTCAAATTTCCACGATCTTAAAGGAGAGCATAACATATTTCCTAATTTGGAATGGCTCTAAGCTAATTTGAAACTATCCTAGAATTCCCCCTGACCCTCAAAACAGTTTAAATAATAATTAGTCAGATATTGAGAGGGATCACTTTTTCTTTTTACCCTGAATTTCTAATAAAATATCAAAAAACCCAAATTGTATAGTAGCGCTTATTTTTAACTTTATAAAACCTTTTTTGGGATCCAGCGGCATAAGCACCAGCGAGCACAAGTAAGCTGGATTCCTACAAAATGGTGCTCACTACAGGGAATACCTGTACACCACAAAATTTTCAAAAATGGAGGCTTTAACCATGAGCAACCCTCTCACTTTTCCTCTTCACTTTAGTCGCGTTTAGTTTCTCTGGAAAAGCAACTAGAAAGCGTTATTCCTGCCTCAAAGAACTTGAGCAGTGTCCAATAAAACCATTTTTAAAGATAAGTTCATCCCTGGTGAAGGGAGCATTGCTACTTTCTTGTATGTTTATTAAGCTGCCATTTATGGCGCAACGGATAAGCAGAAAGTGCAACACATCCTTCCCTTTTTAAGCCGCCTAGCGCAAGAGATAATGGTTCTTAACCTGGACCCTTTGCAAACCTGGGCAGAGGTGAAGAAGGCTCTTCTAGCTGAATTTGGATAAAAGCAGAGTATACACAGGGAAAAACAGGCCTTTATGCGCCTTAGCATGTATGAAGGTGAATCAACCATTGCCTTTGCTGAACGATTTCACCTCGCTGCGCAGAGGTTGTCAACCTCTAACATGCTCACCCTTGATGATGCAATTGCTACCCTGTTAACTGAGTTAGCCTCTCAACCCCTCACTAGCCAGACATATCATCTCTATATCACATCACTTCAAAAATATCTGTGACATTAAAGAGGCTTTGTTAGATTTGGCTGAATTTCAATTATGTGCAAAAACAAATGACGCTAAGGTGAAACTTTCAGCTCTGCTTATTGAGGAGCTTCCGCCAGTTGAACAGTTGGGAGTGAGTCCACCTGCGCCTATCCTCCCTGCTAAACCTGCTTCCTTAGAACGACTTAAAAAGGATACACCATCCTTGGGTAAATTGGAGCTCTATTAAGTAGCTGATACCATGCTCCCACACAAGCATACTAAAGCTTCTGTGCTTTCCCCTCCAGCAAAGCTGGTAGTTGCGCGCCCTGAGGGTATCCAAACTCATGGGGCTATATCCCCTACCTCAATTGCAGCCTTGCCAGTGGTTGAGAATACCCTTGGGAATGAATCTGAGGGGGGTTACAACGACTTTGGTTACTATATTTTGGGAGTACCTGCGGAAGTAGAGGTTCCTGATCATTTGTTCGCTGAAGGAGTAGATGGTGCCACCATACCTGAGAAAACGTACCTCAGCCAACTTTAGGGTGCCCAAAAGTAATTGGCACTGCTAGTGATGGTGATCAATTCTTAGCTGGCTTTATTCGTCCTCTTCAACGGGTCTATCCCATAAAACCATTTTAAATAAATATCCTAAGACAGCTCGAAAATTAACCTCCGCCTTTCAGCTCAAGGAGAACTTAGCTTTGTCACCTAACTTTGGAGGAACCCTCACTAAAATTGAGGTGGTCATACAAAAAGTCCGAATACTGGCCATCTTGGACACTGGCTCCCCAGTTAACGTGATCTCCACTAAGCTTATCAAAAAGATAAAGCTAGCGCCTGACTTGGAGTACACGCAAGAATTTGGAACCGCAGGTCACACTATACCCATGCTATTGGGGCATACTATTTTCTTCCCATTAGAATTGGGAAGCTTATACTATCAGCCCCTGCTGTGGCTTTGGACAATAATACATATGATATGCTCTTTGGCATTCAGTTTATGATTGAGTATGATACATAATTAGTATGAAGCAAGGTTTCATAACGTTGCTAAACTATGAAGTCCCTTTAGCCCTATCCAATAAAGAAATCAGCAAGCATGAATACTCTCGCCTGGTTGAATACCCCTTCTCAGCTATGACTTTACCTTATTCCACCTCGGGATGCTATACTAAGAAATTACCCAACTCAGTGGATGTGAGGGATGGCATCCCTTTCTATGCTGCAGATGAGGTATTAATTATTTCTGGTGAACAACGCGTGGTTGACATTAAAATCAAACTTCAAATTCAACACCACTGCTTGTTACATATTACAACTCTTGAGGGCGTTAGCCCCTTGGAGCCTCGGTTACTGCCTGGTATATTATACCCAGCCTACCAGAGGCCGATTACCCTTCTGCTGGGAAACCTCGCCAGAAAAGACATGGTCATTTGAAAACACTAGGAGATTGGCAGAGGCTTTAATACTTCCAGTGGAGGATATTGATTGTATCCACTCCATCAGCTCTATGGCGGATTTGGGCTTGCCTATGGAAGACCTGGTGTGTACTCTACCCAAAGTTCATATTTCGAATGACTAACCCCAAAGTAATTGGAAAAAGTTCATAATTTATTAGAAGAAAACAGCGACATATTTTCCAAATCAGACAATGACTATGGCTATATGAAAGGCTGATGTCACTCTATCACTGTGGGTGATGCCCATCCTATTAGGTCCAAACCTTACCGTAAGTCAAGGGTGGAAGAACATAAGATGGGGAATGAGCTCAAGAAGTTGCTAGACGCGGGGTTATTAGTTCCTTCATAAAGCCCTTGGTCTTCTCCTCTGTTGCTTATTAAAAAGAAAATGGAGGTCATTGGATAGCTAAAGACTACTGAAAGTTGAATAACCTCACAAAAAAGGATAGCTATCCTATCCCTCGCATTGACGACGCCCTGGCCCAACTCTCTGGCTCTAAATTCTTTCCTCCATGGACTTGGCTAGTGGCTATTGGCAAATGGACCTTTCCCCTGAAGATCAGGAGAAATGTGCTCTCATTTGTAGTGAGGGTCTCTTTCAACCAACCCGATTACCTCAAGGTTGTGTAGCGCGCCTGCATCTTTTCAGCATGCATTGGACCACATTTTTTGGGACCTGAAGTTAACTTGTGTCATTGTATATCTTGATAATATCACAGTGTTCTCACGAACCTTTAACGAACATCTTGATCACCTGAAGGAGGTTTTTCAACAGTTACGCAAGTCTAGTATTAAGTTCAAGCCTTCAAAATGTACCTTCTTCTAAAGGAAATTGGATTTCCTTTGCCACTTCATTTCCCGAGAAGGAATCCAACCCATGCAAGATAAGGTTGAAGCAATTCAAAAAATGCCTCCCACTAAAAATTTATGGGATATTCAGATATTCCTAGGGTTGATTGGGTATTACCATCAGTTTACCCCCAAGTTTGCTCAGCTCAGAGAACCACTCATCCGCCTATTGACCAAGAACACCCCTTTTTATTGGGGCGTTGAACAGAAAGCCAATTTTAAGATGTTTAAATAACTGCTACAATAACGTCCTATCCTGAGGCACCCCAATTACAATAAACCATTTATCCTGTTTACCAGTGATTCAGACTATGCCGTTGGGGCCATCTTAGCCCAATTAGATGAGAATGGTGTAGATCATCCAGTATTCTATTTCAGTAAAATGCTGTCAAAAGTAGAACGCAATTATAGTGTAACTGAGAAGGAGTGCATTGCTGTTCTGTTAACTGTAAAGCACTATCGCCCTTTTTTATATGGGACCGCCTTTACTGTGGTTACAGACCACGCTTCTCTAAAATGGGTGCAGAGCATGAAGAATCTTACTGGCCTGTTAGCTCATTGGGGGCTTTGGGGCCCTGACATTAATGGGCCAGGTTGGAGTTCCTCTGAAGTCCCAACAATTGTGTTTTAGATTGTGCCAGTGGAGTCGTCCAGATGGTGCTTTGTCCATCTTGGCGTACTTCTTTAATTAATGGTGTATTGGGTGTAAGTAGGCGTCCATATCTTTGTGCTTGGCACAGATAGGCGGAAGGACCTACTTGCACTAGGTTAGTTGGCTGTGGGGTACTGCTTTATAGACGCAGTAGCTCACTAGCAGGTGGGATGTTCTCTCTAGGCTTGTTATGATCACTTTTTAATTAAAAGTGAGCTTGCCGAGAGAAAGGTCAGCTGCACGCCCTAATGATTCACCTTCTACACCCTAAAAGCAAATATATTTCATCATTTTAATTTTTCCACAAAAAAACATCAATAGTATTGACCTCCTATTAACTTTTGGCGGTTATAGTTGATTCTGATGAACTAGTTGCACAGGGTAAAAACCACTGAGCAATGGATAAGCAATATGATGATCACTGATCCTTAAAATAATAGTATTAAAGAACTTTAATAAGGAGCTATTGCCCTGATGATACCACATTATTTAATATATTAAATTAACGGATACTTCCATTTTAGCCTTCCCTACTTCTTTACTCTTCCAAAAAAACTACTTTTTATTATCACACTCAACTCTTAATCCTTGGTATCCTTAATTAATTTATATCATTCCACTCAGTAATTCTCCATTTGCTACAATTTTAGGTGTCTTGTTCTATCATCGAGGCTTCTGTGGAAATACCTTGATTTACCAAACTATGTATACTTTGTTTATTTACCTCACATCAACATAATCTTCTCCTTAATCTTGAGGCTCACCTTGTCTTATAAATTACAATTCACTAGATATATGGCTTATTGTCCAGTCATAACAATTTCTCAACTTTACCCCCTTGACAGGATTATAAGCTTTTAATTCTTGTATGCTCAGAGGAACTTCACATGAACTCAGCTAAAATTAAACCACCCTTGGGTTCCTTAATGGTGTAGGCATCGACACCAGTCTTCTAAATTATTTCAAACAGTCCAGTCCAGATATTATCAAGCTTGTTCTTCCTTCCAATTCATGTTGGTCATGGAACAAGACATGATCTCCTACAGAAAACTGTAGGAGTACGCTACTCTACTTTGGTCAGCTTCCTTATCACAAATCTTCTTAGGAAGCTGGTAGAATAAACTTCCATTTTGTAATATTATCTTTATGTCCATTAAGTTGGTCAGATAATGCTGTGATTCTACTCCTCCAGTATTCTCCACACAGGAATAAATCAAAGTGGGCAAAGCCGGATGTCTACCATAGATTAATTGGAAAGGACTCTTGCCCATTGATGAGTGGTAGCTGATATTATAGGCAAAGATGGTGGTGACAGGTAGGTACTCCATTCAGAGGTCTGATCCTTTACCAGCTTTCAAAGAATGTTTACCAATATTCCGTTGATCTGTTCCACCATTCCATTAGATTTAGGATGGTAGGGTGTAGTAAAGACCCCACGGATTGCCATCAGTTCAATCAACTTGGGCAGGATATGTGATGTGAAATTTGTTCCATCGTCCGTGAGGATAAACTGCAGACAGCCATGTCACTGTAAGACACACTCCATGAATAAACTTAGTGGTGGTGACAGCCCAAAATCATTGATCGCCCTTGCTTCCACCCATCTCATCAAATGATCAGTTGCTACTATTAAATACTTATAGCAGTTTGCACTAGTCATCAGAGGCCCCACCACATCAAGAGAAACAGTATGCCATGCAAAATTAGCCTTAACCAGCTGGTAGGGGCCTTCTTGTGCAAAGGTTTCTTCAATTGGCACTGATAACAACAAGCAACCATCTCAAGCACATTGTAGTGCATGCTCTACCAATAGTAACAGGGCTTTAAGATCTCCATCTTTTTCCACAACCCTCCATGACCTACCGCCATATGTGTATTCAAGATAATTGCTGTCCTGGAGGAAGGTTTTGGGAAGCTCAGCGCTGAACTCTAATATGCTTAAGTAATTCCCCATTGCAAAAAGAAGGTATCCCATCTAAGCCCATCTATCACTTTGATCACCTGTGGCAGCTCATCGTGATATTTTCATACAATCATCTTCTCATACATGATGTCAGCCAAATCTGCCGTAATGGCAACCATTGGTAATATTGAGAGATAGTCCGCATTCTGATGCTTTGCCCCTGGCCGGTGTAATATTTTGAAGTCATATACTTGGAGCTCAAATGCCATCGCGCAAGCCTTCCTTCCTGTTCCCAAAGATTCTGCAGCCAATGCAAGGAGGCATGAATGGTTACCGCTTTGAATTTCACCCCATAAAGGTATACCCTAAACTGTTTATATGTATATATTACCGCCAAACACTCCCACTCAGTCATGGTGTAATTATGTTCATGACAATTCAGGCTTCAGCTGCAAAACGCAATGGGGTGCTCCAAACCTTCATCATCTTTTTGGGATATCATGGCCCCTACAGTGGAGAGGGAAGCATCCATTGGTAAAATAAATTCCTTATTGAAATCAGGGTATTGCAAAACAAGCGCACTAGCTAATGTGATCCGCAGGACATCAAAGGCATTCTGACATCGATTCGTCCAGTCAAAAATGGAAATTTTCTTTAATAGCTCAAGGAGCGGTGCCCCAATAAAGCTTAAGTTAGGAATGAACCGCTGGTATTAAACAAACATCACCAAAAACACCTGAATATCTCTCTGTTGCTTGGATGAGTCATCTTACATATAGCTTACACCTTTGCTGGCTGCAGTTTGAACCATTTTGAGTCCACCACAAATCCAAGTTATTCCAATTACTCTTTAAAAAATGCCATTTCTGAGGCTTGATTTTGATGTTAACGGCAGCAAGGTTGCAACACTTGTTCTAAGTGGTCAAGATGCTCTGGAACGTCTGCGAGAACATGTTGATATCATCAAGGTAGATTAGAATGCAGGACAGCTTCAGGTCACAAGATCGTATCCATAGCATGCTGGAACTTAGCTGGTGCATTGCACAAACCCTGAGGCATAAGTGTAGGCTGTAACAACCCCTTCAAGGTGATTATAGCGCATTTCTCATGTTCCACCACTGTCAACTCAATCTGACAGTACCCTGATATCAAGTCCATGGTAGAGAAGTAGTTAGAGCCTCCCAACTGATCTAAAGCTTCATCAATCCGTGGGAGAGTATATGAGTCCTTTTTAGTGATGCTATTAAGCTTCCATTAGTTGATGACCACTCAGTTTGTGCCATCCTTTTTCTTAACAATTAGCACCAGTGATGCCCACAGACTTTTGGACAGCTCTAACAACCCCTGATTAATCAATTTGTCTACCTCATTGAAGACTACTTCCTCTGCAGCCTGGAGCGCCAGATGGGCCATGGCTGAATGGGAGGTTTGGTCTCCCATGTCTACCCAATGCATCACCTCCTGTGCGCATCTCAAATTGTGGTCATTGGAAGCAAATACCCCAGTAATTTTCAACAGTGGGCTTTTTTTCCAATTACTATTACTTTTGGTAAATGATTTGATTCAAATAGTACAATTTGATATTTAATAACAGGTGAGATAAGCACAGATAATAAAGTAAAGAATTGGGCAAACGTGGTAAAGGGGAGCGGACCTGTATTTGCACCACCAAAAGGTACCAAGCACACAGGAACAAGCAAAAATACCAGTAAAAATAAAAAAACCCGAGGTGGTGCACACCACAGGTTTTGTGAATTTTTTAGTATAATACTGCAGTTTTATGGAAGTATCCCACTCGCAACCACTGTCATTAATAGAACACCGGATACATGTATTTTTGGGTGTAAAGACACCAACAATGTGGGAAAAGTTTGGAGAAACCCAACTTAAATTATTCCTGCATGCAGTGTACTTAATAACCCATAAAATCCGCAAAGTTTGGGTAGTTCTTGGGTTCAAAGCAGTGGAAGAAGAAAATGAAGCAGTGAAGGTCAGAGTAATGCTCAACCTTCCCAACGGTTAGCATTTGGTACCAACCAAAAGCACATATTGGACAGAATACAAAGACATTTTTATAATTTTTGATTACCTTCCAACCACACTGGCACGCACAATAGTCGAAAGACATCTCTGGGAAGGCTTAGAAGCCTACGGAAAAACAAATAATTTGTAATGCAAAGATTCCAGCTGATGCCAACCCTTAGCACTGGAAAGGCAATCGCAATCATTTCTCAAACCAGGAGGTAGTGGAGGATATCATAAAAATCACCCACATTACATTTTTCACTATTGATGGGAAAAAATCCCAACTATTCCGCGCAACAGTGGAGAGCGTGCCCCCATATGCAACCACTTCCAGGCCTTTGGGCACAAGATCCATGCTTGTTCCATAAAATAAGGCCTAATAGAAATGGAATTCTGTGAAGAAGAAATGGGCAAAGATGACTCAGAATATGCCAAAATCACAGATGCCACTCAAGCATTCAACTTGGGAGAACATGGACGATATAAAATAATTAGCCAATTTCCTTGAAAGAATGAAAAATGGCCAAACAAGCTTGCAAGTTGGCCGTGGCTAAGGCAAAGGCCTCAGCAGAATCATCCATCTCACCAGAACATATCCAGGAGGACATGGATTAACTTGAAACAATGAGCCAATCAAATCCCACGGAAAACCAAAAAACCAATCCAAACAGTATGGATTTGGTGGAACCCAATTTAGAAGCAAATGCAGCAAAACAGGGGTTCAGCACACCCCCCAAAATTGCGGAGCACAGCCTAGTTGGGATCAAAAATCAACAATGGAATGCGCAAAATAAAAATGTTTTCAATAAGAGCAAACAAGTGCACTGCAATGATAAATTGAAAATCAACAAAGGAATTGAGGAGCAAAAGCAGCAGTAACAAAAGGGGCAGAATACACCCCAACTCCTACTCATAATTATGCTCTCTGCAGCAAAGATGCAATGGAGATAAATGAGGGCGAGGGTGTAGGGCTGGGGCCCCTGCTAACCACTCCTGAGGCGCATTTGGGATCTTAGTAGAGATAGGGATGCTGAACATAGCGGGACTCAAGGCATTAATGTCTTGTGCCAAGTAGTTGAGTCTCCTGCGAAACCCACCTGTGGATATCCTGGCGGTACAGAAAACCCACTGTCCACATGGTAAGGAGAAGGCATGGGAAAACATGCTCCTCCAATCAATATTGTTTTGGTCACAACACTGTGGGGTGATAGTACATGTGAACCTAAACTTTTAAATTTATTAATAAAATTTGTTCCTGGACGGACGCATACTAGCTGTTACCTTCTCAGGGCACAAAGAAGTGCACACAATAGCCAGTGTGTATGCGCTGAATCATGCACTGGACTGATGAGAGTTTTTAACAGCTCTAACACAACTCCACCTTCCAGCAAACACTTTTGTCATGGGAGACATGAACTGATGGATTAACCCATATACTGACTGATGGCCACACACAACAGAGACATCACAAGGGCAAGTGGGAATTCGTGTGCTAAAGGCCACCCTGGTGCTATATGATCCACTACCTAAACGGTCGCCCCTTCTACAGAACATGACACGCCCAAATGTGCACAACGGTGTACTTATCTCTATGTCATGGATAGAGTTAATACTCGCACCATTAATTATCCGACATCAAATCCATAAATTTAAGACTATAAAAATCAAATTCTCCGACCATTGGCTAGTTCCAGTGTCCTACACACTAGTGAAAACTACTACCCAAGCACCCAGGTGGCGCAGAATATGCCCAGAAAATTTAGCCGACTTAGAATTTCAATCCTGGATGGAGGAGATATCCTCAACGTGGGATTTTCAAACACCTTTCTGTTCAGACCCATTAACTACCTGGGATTTTGAAAAAATTAACAACACAACAGATTAAACACACAGCATCAAGAAGATACAGTGCAGCTTCAGCCATCATCAAATACACCTTGGCGAAATCAGTCACCTGAAAATAATGTCCCACGCACAGGATATAGCCTTGGATTGAGATGCAAATGGAGAGAGGTTTCTGCTCACTAAACACCCTGATATGCAAACACCAACACCAATTTGGGGCTCAATATAGAGAAAAAAACCTAAAAGTCAGATAAACTTGCTTGAGCTATCTTTTCTGTCAATTTCACGCCCAAAAAATACAATAGCCTGCACACAAGTCCGATGACCAGACAAATCCATAGCAAAAACACCTGAAGAAG